>CM060952.1:18379990-18759062 GCA_030765055.1 Mantis religiosa
GAAAGTAATGCATATTCAATGGATGCACATAACATCCAAAAACTTCTAACAAATTTAAAAAGATCTTGAAAGAACGTTTCATCATGGCCAATGAAAATAAATACTTGCTATCAAAGTTGTTAAATTCAAAAACAAAAGATGAAATCCCAACAATAAATAATTCTAGAATATAACAAGTTGTAAGGATTGTGAAAAATTCTACATTGAGCACACTAAAAGGAACATGCAAACCAAAGTCAAAGAGCACTTTAGAAACATCAAACTGAAACAGGAAGATAAGTCAGCAGCATTTCAGTTTTGGAACAAAAACTATCACATTGATGCAATTTATTAAAAAGTGTGATAAACGCAAACAGACTGAAAAGATGGGAGAACATCTTAATATGGAAACAAAGATTGAGTAATAAACTTTAAATCCTCCAGCTGATAATTTTATAAAGGAGTTCATCATTTAACCAGCAGAGAGAAGACTAAAGTGCACAATAGCTGTGTTGAGTTATATTCGCCACAGAATTAAGTTGTTGCCAACTATAGAATTCTGAAATATGCAAATACTGCGAAATGTTTATAAGAATTTTCTTTTTCTTAATATAAATTAGTGATACTGAATGGGAATAGTAAGCATAGTAAGCATAATATGCAAGCATGGTAAGCTTATAATTATTAAATTATCATTAAAAATGCGTAAGGAAACTGGCTATTATAATGAATGTCAGTTTCCTTACATATTGCAGTATCGCTGGTTTGTTTACGTAGTGTTGGTATTTTCGGGGAAGGCATGCCTTAGATATTGGCAACACTCGAGCCATGACGTCAGGCCTGCCGGCTCTCCTTTGGAACATGTCCCAGTGAAAGTGCAGAATAGGCGCGCAGACATATGTTGCTGCGGAATAACGTCACGAAAACATGTAGTTGCCAACTGCGGCGCTCCAATAGACCCGAAAACAGTGGAGCGTTGTCAACACATTTTCTTATAAACTAGCGATACTGTGTACACAAATACAGAGGAATAATAATAATAATAATAATAATAATAATAATAATAATAATAATAATAATAATAATAATAATAATAATAATAATAATAATAATAATAATAATAATAATAATAATAATAATAATAATAATAATAATAATAATAATAATAATAATAATAATAATAATAATAATAATAATAATAATAATAATAATAATAATAATAATAATAATAATAATAATAATAATAATAATAATAATAATAATAATAATAATAATAATAATAATAATAATAATAATAATAATAATAATAATAATAATAATAATAATAATAATAATAATAATAATAATAATAATAATAATAATAATAATAATAATAATAATAATAATAATAATAATAATAATAATAATAATAATAATAATAATAATAATAATAATAATAATAATAATAATAATAATAATAATAATAATAATAATAATAATAATAATAATAATAATAATAATAATAATAATAATAATAATAATAATAATAATAATAATAATAATAATAATAATAATAATAATAATAATAATAATAATAATAATAATAATAATAATAATAATAATAATAATAATAATAATAATAATAATAATAATAATAATAATAATAATAATAATAATAATAATAATAATAATAATAATAATAATAATAATAATAATAATAATAATAATAATAATAATAATAATAATAATAATAATAATAATAATAATAATAATAATAATAATAATAATAATAATGATAATGATAATGATAATGATAATGATAATAATGATACTAATGATACTAATGATACTAATGATACTAATGATACTAATGATACTAATGATACTAATGATACTAATGATACTAATGATACTAATGATACTAATGGTACTAATGATACTAATGATACTAATGATACTAATGATACTAATGATACTAATGATACTAATGATACTAATGATACTAATGATACTAATGATACTAATGATACTAATGATACTAATGATACTAATGATACTAATGATACTAATGATACTAATGATAATGATAATGATAATGATAATGATAATGATAATGATAATGATAATGATAATGATAATGATAATGATAATGATAATGATAATGATAATGATAATAATAATGATAATAATAATGATAATAATAATGATAATAATAATGATAATAATAATAATAATAATAATAATAATAATAATAATAATAATAATAATAATAATAATAATAATAATAATAATAATAATAATAATAATAATAATAATAATAATAATAATAATAATAATAATAATAATAATAATAATAATAATAATAGAAAGAATATAATATATAATGATAACTGACAATGATCCACTGATCTTTACGTCGCGTATTAGAGTATCGCTGCTTTTCTTGCGTAATGTTACTATTTTCCGCGGTAGCATGCTCTGGAAGTTGGCAACGCCCGAGATATGAGAGCCATGATATCCCTTAGCACCTATTCTGCACTTTTACGCATGTCCCGTAAGAAATTCAACATCAGAGGCACGCACGAGGGCTGACGGAACCTGCCGAAGTGGGATTCGCCGACGTCAGTACCACACAACATTCAACATTGATCCAACTACTCCTGTTTGTTGCAAAGCCGTGTCTTCTCTTATCTACAGTTAAAGAAGAATCGTCCGATATGACTTGACGTTAGAGGACGTAAATCACAGAAAAAAAAAGCACCTGTAGTCAATGAACATTTTAAAGGTAATCATACAGATGGGCGGCGTAGCGTTATGTTGGTAGGGAATGACGTCACGAAAACAAGTTATTGCCAACTGCGGCGCTCCGATTTACTCGAACACAATAGCGATAAAGTAGCGATACTGTAATAGGAACACTGCGTAGAAAGCTGCATAATAATAAAGTGTGGCAATGTTCCACTGATCTTTATACCTCGGCCGTTCTATCTGCGGCTCTGACATTTCTCGAGAGGGGGAAGCGGGCTGTTGCCAGTTCTTGAGCGGGAATTTCAAGCAGAGGAACAATGCGTATTTTAAATATTTCATGTATTTGCATATTTCACGAACGAGTAGCCATATTATTATAATAGCGATAATAATAGGACTTACGAACACTAAACATCGGAGTTCACGCACGAAAATTATACCAAAGAAAGTTCACCAGTGCAAGCCTCTATTAGGCCACGTGGCTCAAACAAATTTAAGCTGGCAACACGGTGTTGGGTTCGGGAGCCACGCCTACCAGCGACAAAGCTGATTGGCGCTAGCAGACAGTTTTAGCTTCCTGACCACGACACCGGATGTACAGACTCCCAGTATCACCAACAGAAGCAGTTGGTGTGCGTGAAAGGTGTGAACGAAATATTTGAATGGAGTGATGCTGTAAAGAATATCTTGCATGATAATGAAATTACAAGTTGTATTTCAATGTTTTGAAGCTAATAGATTCCTATACTCTCATTATAAAGATAATTCTGACGATATGTTTTCAATTACTCATTATTATATGTTGGTACTAGTAACCTTCCCCCTCCACCTCCTGCAGCCACTAAATGTCAGAGCCGAAGATACAGCGGCCGGACAGTAGTACCCAATATTATGTATAAGTGTAGAAAAAGAAATGAACTGCTATATGTATTTTTCTTCTTATTTACCAAACTGCTCTTATTTGTTCTATGTACGTCTTGTTAATAGAAATATAAGGATTTAACGTTCTTTGACCATCTTGAGTTCGGTCTTTCAACATTTGGGAAAAATACCAGAAATAAGGGGATTCCAGATTGTGGTATGAAATGAGCTCAGAGTTCATGTTGTCGCGGCAACGCACATAAAAGGGTCGCGCGGAGCGTAAACGCGGCTTGTTTACACAAATGAACGGATAAAGGTAACAGTCGGATAGTATATCACTGCGACAAGACTTACCGACACAGATAAGTGAGGTAAATGGAAATTCCTAGTGACTTCTTGACTGATAGAGATTATTCGGCTTCTGGTCCGTTTTAGAAATATCTAGAATTTATGAATGAGACATATACGAGATTGTGACACGCCAGCGGACAGTTGTAAAACGAGAGGTGTCGTGAGTAGTAGTAAACAGCTGTAGAGTGTTGTAACGAGAGCTGATTGTTATTGTCATCGATCTTGGAAGATTGTGTTGTATATGTAATTGTTGTTACGTGAGAATTGAACAGAGTATTTCTACGGAAATTAGCAACATTTAGAATTTCGGCAAATTGGACTTTTGATTCTACGAAGCCGCAATTGGTGTCAGGAGTGAGACATTACCACCATGGATGCTGCGTTGGAATAGATTCTACAGAAAATGGAGGAAATGAAGACGGCGAATGACAATCTCGCTGCGAAAACAGAAGCGGCAAATAACAACCTGGCCGCAGAACTGAAACAAATGAAGACGGCTAACGACATCACCGAGAAGATGGAAGAAATGAAGGCCGAATTAATCACAGAAACGAGAGCCGCGAACGACAGTCTGCCCACGGTAATGATGGTGGCGAACGAGGCTCTCGCCGCCAAATTTGAGGAAGAGTTGGCCGGCGTGAGGGATGACGTGAAGGAGCTGGGCAAGCGGACGAGCCAAGTGGACGAGCGCGTCGAAGACTTGGCGAACCACTTCAATGACCTAGAGGAAAAGGCCGACAGCAACACACAGTCCCTGAACGCCATGGTGGAAGACGTCGAAGACCTTGCGAACCGCGTTAACAACCTGGAGGGAAGTCCGACAGCAACACAAAGTCCCTGAACGCCATGGTAGAGGACATCGTCACAGGAGGTTGAGGAACTTGAAGGCCGACGCGCCGGGACGCGACACAACATCTGCGCGTGTCAAACCACCTAAATACGACGGCGCGACAACTTTCGAAGTGTTCTGCCGCCGGTTCGACATGGTGACCCAGCACAAGTGGTCACCGGAGGAAGAGCCCGCACAGCTAATAACGAGCCTCTAGGGAGGGGCCGCGGAAATTCTGAACCCGGTCCAGACAGCGGCGGCGCCCAAGGACATCTGGGAGGCTCTGGAGAATCGCTTTGGAAACACCGCTTAGCAACAGCGTACCGCAGCAAGCAGAAGTCAAGGTCACATCAGCCAGGGGAGACCCTGCAGGAGTTCGCCATGGCAATTGAGCAGCTGGTCAGCAAAGCCCTAGTCGACCTCCCACCAGGGTTCGTATCCCGAGAAGCTACCTACATATTGTTGCATACCAGGATTGTAAGGGGGAGGAAAGACTTACAAACCTAATCTACAACTGGGGTTGTAGCTATAGGGATGGTAGAGCAAAATAAAACATCAAACAGTCAACCTGAGCCGACTAACTCTATTTTAAGAAATCTAGTAATTATACAGAGTATTTCCTGAGTCTAGAAGAGACCAGGGGTGCTTTGGTAATACTTGGTGACATAATAATTTAATAAGATCTTACCATTGGTGATGTGTTGGGTGTATGGCTGGTCCGAAGAAGTATAATCTGCTGAGTCCGGCGGGGGTTATGGTATTCGTAGAAACACTGTCAGATAAACCGACATAGAGTCCCCTCTGGCATCCCTACGACGTTTCACACCGAGGGCTAACTTTACCAGGCTTAAATAGCGGTTCTACAAAAAGTCAATTCAGCGATTCCCACTAACTATAAATTTTGCATCATACTGTTTTGCGTTATTGAGGAAATGTTTAAGCCTGTTACCTACTTAACCGTTCTTCCTCTTGATCAGCAGAACCAGCCTGGGTCACCTGTGAATTATTTCCTTATGCCAACAGACTGCCAGTCAGCGGAATTTACGTTTGACATACATTTCTGTTAGAATCAATACATGTTACAGAATACCGAAATTTCCAAATCTACTTCAGCCTATACACGTAACACATCCCCGTCGCCTAGATTTTGCTGCCCTCAGCAAATCCAAACGACTGGTAAAAAAATTTTTTTTAAATACATACAATAATAATTTACACTTCATAGGCAATAGAGCTTACAAACATTTACATGTACACATTTTTTTTTGAAAAGTCATAATTGTAACACCTGAAAAAGAAAATCAGAGGACAGGAAAATGGGAATGAATAGATGCGGGTTGGTTTCGAAGTATCCCACGCTGAATGAAGTCCATAGTTCCATAGAAACACACTGTTCCACCACTATGAGTTTATAGTTTTGGGAGACACTTCACAACACTTGGTCACTGAAGGGTTGTAATTACTACTTTAAGTTTGTTTAACAAGGCCCTAGCTATTACAAGTAATGTAAACTTCAAAGAAAAAAAAAGAGTTTAATGTGCTTCCTGCTCCAGTTTGATAGTCTGTACTTAGTCTTTTAGAACAGGGAAGCTGATGAAGAACCTCGGTTGTGGCTTACTGTTTATATGATATCGTGTTCAAGCGTACGGTGCTCCTTGGTAATGCTTGGAAAAGTCTGTACTGAAGAGCCGATGAAAAGTTCGAAAGTGGAGTTTATGGTTTTTTAAATAGTCCGCTTAGCTTACACTCGCCTACCTCAGCTAGGTCTGAGTTCTTGCAGGTGAGAACACGAAAGAGTGACTTATAAGTTATTGTATTTGAGCCACTGTAAAAGCTTGCTGGGTAGAGTTGCTTTGGCTTTTACCCAGGGTTTCACTGCGAAAGCCATGAGTTCGTGAAGTTGAGGAGGTCCTCTGGAAAGATTAAGTGCCTTTCCAGACGCGAGTAGTCTTGTGTGCCACTCCTGATGTGATACTTGGTCATCTGGGGTGCTTTGGTTCTCCCAGGAAAGAGTAACTGCTAGGGACCCAGGTGTCTCCTCTGCTTTCTCCTTATGGTGGTGGTGTTTCCTGATGCTTTGACGTGTTTGTTCATCCATGCCGCAACAGAAAAACAAATGATCCAGAGTTAGGATTGATGCACAAGAATATTTCTATGGGGTGAGGATGGGTTGAAGTTCACGGGAATATAATTAAATGAAAGGGCTCTTCAGGTATCACATTACCACATGAATATTTCTTATATCTATTTACAAATTATGGTTATATATAATTAACATAAATGGAACATGTATGGAATTTATGTGGAACCATTTCTAGAGGTAGAAGGAAAAAAAAATTGGTTAAAGTTTATAGAGTAAACAAAAATGAAATTTTATTTTTGCCTTATGGCTGAATAACATAAGTAAATAACCTATGGAAACTGCATAGATGCTCCACTTAAGTATGGTTGTTCACACATTAGTGATAAACTTGGAATAAATTACAAGTACTCTTCATGAGACCATTATACAATTGAATTATACATAATTAGTAATAATATTGATAACAATTTAGCTAAAGAAAAATGGAGTTCATTTAAAGAATAGTACTTGTTATAAATTATAGGGCATTATTTACAAAAGTCATGTCTAATGACTTGCCATAATAGCATCTATATACTGGATTAGACCTACGCCTAACAATGTCTACTGTTGTCATAACATCAGTCAAATATCAGAGTTAACCATGTTGTCTTTCTATTTTGTTACAATAAATCTTGATGCTACTGAAGTAAAGTGTTTCTAGAGTTACATAACATACCTTCATAATACATGGTAATTGAAGTCACCTTGATACAATCATCTTACCATCTATAAGGATATCCTATCCTATGACTTTATCTTTTTACATAAATATAGCAAAAGTAACTGAAATTTGCTGGTTTAGCACTGATTGTTTAAACAAGAGGTATAATGTTTTTCTTCTTTTCGCAAAAAAAAAGTGTGATCAAAGATATCGATAAACAATATCGATCTTATTATCTGGAGATATGATGTACTCTACTGTCACTGGATGTTAAAAACAAGTGTTAAATTACAGTGCATTGGGTTGTCTTATAAATGAAATGTTAATTGACAATAATTAAGTCTTCTCTTGTTTATTAATCCCTAACAAATTTAGGCATGCTTTTATAGCATAGTAATTATGAGTGATAGCAAAAGAAAGGGAGGGGGTTTGCAGGTTGTAGATCTCATCGTGCTGTGACCTGTAAACAGAACTTAATATAACGATTAGTTTAATCTTGGTCATTGGTCATGTCTCAGATTCATAATGAATATTGTCAAAGGAAGTATTTGAGCTATGTGCTGCCCACTGAATTCAATAAATGTTGGAGAAACTGAGTGGTGTAAGAGGAAGTACCCTAAGAATAGCATACCCCGATAATTACATCAAGTTGATCAGTCTGCTTTGATAAAAACTAAATATGAGTCATGGGTTTCTTTATCCATACTTAAAGGTGAATTGGGGAAACATGGCTTAATTCTATGATTTAGAACCTTAGGTAACACCTTAGTAAAAAAGAAAAATTCTGTGCTTTTCTTATCACATGATTTGAGTCGTTTATTGAGTTTGCTCTTCAATCATCATAGCTAATACAATTTCTTATATGGTCTTAGGATTTGTGGTTATCTCTATTCAGTTACACTAATCACAATCATACTTTATTATAAGCTAATGAAGGGGTGCGCCTTCCCTCCATAGCACAAAACTTCACATTCACGCTGCGCAGCTCTCATTCATACTTAAACATTAATGCTATTTTGTCTTCACAACCCTTTTATAACAGCTTTATCTATATCAAATCAACATGAGAGGCATACACAACCTAAGGGTCTCGCGAACACCAAAGGATGTACCCTCTGTCGCTCATACAAAAAAACTCTTATAGCTTGAAAGCTTGAAACTTGAAGATACCATGGTATATGCATACATATTCACTATAACTGTTTCCGAAAATCTTGCGATGGATTCGGAACAGAACACGTTACTAATAGAATCTATAAACACTTAAAAATAGCCTCTAAGAACGCCTCGCGGTTGTTCTTAAGGTCAAAGGGTACTACAAACATACATTATCTTCACAAATCCTAAGCATTTGGTTACAACTATCATAACTGATAACTTTTAAGCACAGAGAATATAAGGTCACATTGAATTGATTTACAATAAAAAAACACGGTGTACCGCTGGTGTAGTTGTTGTTATTATTATTATTTTTATTTCTCGGAAGGGAGGGAGTAAGAAAAGGGCTGGGGAATCCATTTGCCGAGACATTGCTAAAAGTTTATAGTAACGGGACGTAATGAGTATAACCAAATAATCATTCATAAGAGTGATGATTTAGAAAGGAATTAGTTGTCTATAATAACGGATGAAGGAATGGGCTTTTTGCTGAAAATAATATTAATACGTGTTAGAAATAATACCTATTCAGAAACTATGATTATAACGTTGTATTGCTTGAAAATATAAATAATGTGTTAGATATGAATCACGGGACTTATCCACGATGGAAGTTTGTTCTTTAGCGTGAACACGTCTGTCTTTCCTGTCGATCAACGTTTAGCTTGCAAAGTTTCATATTTCACAGTGTAATCGCAACGTCAGTACTTTAGCTTTTGCTGGCCTATGAAAGTCGGCAGCGTGCTATTTTCATGAGCACCGCGTAATAGCGTGTGCAGATGTTAATTATTAGATTTGTGGGTCAGTTCTACATATTTATAATTTTGGAAGAGAAAAATGCAGTAAAGTAACAGTGTGTTAAATCGTGTTCCATCGTTTAATGGGTGAATGTCATCTTAATACGTCGCGTGCTATTTTATTGAACTTAATGTGTATTATTGTGTACGTATAGAATGAAATAACGTGCTAGCTGGTCCAAATCAGGTCAGTGAAATACCAACCATGTAATTATAGATTTAGAAAGATAGTTTATAATCAAGAGACAGAAAATTTTTTTGAATGAGATTAAGCACACCGAGTGTTGTAAATGGAGCTACATGTGAGGGTAAACGAACATTTTTCTCTGTATTTGAGTGTGGGGGTTCGTTAGTTATAAATTGTAGAAGGTATAATGCGTTCCCAAGGTTTGAAATTGCTTAACATCAGTGGGTGAGGTAAACATTCATATGTGTAACTACGAAACGAATTGATTCCTGTTTCGCAAGAGCGTAACGCAGAACTTAAATTTCATGTAAAGTCATTCATTAAGTGAGAATTGTAGGTACTAAATATTAATTCAGGGCACATTTCAATAATTTTATGTATTCTTTGTCGTTTGTTTTATTTTTTTTTTCTGAAGTATTATGGGCTTTTCCGGGAAATTAGATTGGTCACAGAATCAGCTCATAGTTATTAATTCTATAGAGCATTTCTTTTTTCTTTCTCTTTTTATGAAAACAACGTACCACTGTGTTGATTTCACGGCCCTTGGCCATTAGGGATAAGGCAAAACAAAATTTAATATCTAAGAGGAAGGAAGATAGAGACCGACAGTTTTTGAAATTTGATTGTTTTTTGTGTGGATTGTTATTAATTCTAGGAATTTGGATTAATAATAAGATCATCTTATTGAATGAGAATTCATATGAAATATTGCAAAAGTAGTGGAAAACCATATTGGATTTGTTGTGGTAAGCTATCTAGGAGAAAGAAAATAGGGAAAGAAAAACATTTGAACACATTGGAGGGGAGAAAGATAGAGATAGACAGACTTGGCAACATTTGTTTGTTTCTTTTTTTCGGTTTGCTTCCATTCTTAATCATATAGGGAGTAATACTGCATGCTCAATCTTAAAGTCATTGTAATGCAATTGTGACAGGTACTCTATAACTAAATATATCAATAAATTATCAAGGTGCATAATAGGGATGTAGTCTTGATACGTGTATGATACTATCATATTTCTTTCGTCCAGTAACATTTTTAATGCGGTAGTTTACGGGACTTGTTTGTTCCACAATGCGAAATGGTCCATGATACCGATGAAGCAATTTGGTCGTTTTGCCTTTCATTCTCGTTGGGGTGAATACTTTCACTAACTGTCCGGGTTGAAATTTAATGGTGCGTCTTTTTCTGTCAAATATTTTTTTGTACTTAATTTGTTTTTGCCTGATCCTTTCCTTAGCTAGTTGACGAGCTATCTGAATGTGCTTTTGTGTAGTTTGGACAAAGGGGTTGTCCGTGGTGTATTTTAGTTGAACTTCGTTGGGAAGGGTGGGATTGCGTCCATACAAGAGGAAGAAGGGTGATTGTCCTGTAGTTTCTTGTTTACTCGTATTATATGCAAAAATGACATGCGGGAGTGCGGTGTCCCAGTCCCTCTGGTCCGTTGACACGTAATGTGATAGCATATTGATTACAGTCTGGTTAGCACGTTCTGTAAGTCCATTGCAGGCTGGGTGATAGGCTGTGGTAAATGACGGGTGCACGCCCAGGATCTTTAAGAGGTGTTTTATTACATCACTTAGAAACACAGTACCTCTATCAGATAAGAGCTCGGCAGGGGAACCGTGCCGACAGATAATTTGCTCTAACACAAATTTAGCTACGTGCTCTACAGAACCTTTAGGAATAGCACGAGCTTCTACCCATTTTGTAAAGTATTCGGTTGCTAGAACAATCATAGTGTTACCCTGTTTGGAACGATGAATCGGACCGATCAGGTCAATGCCAAAGCGTTCTGCGACATTATTAACGGGAATTGGCTGTAAAAGACCAGCTGGTTTAACATTTGTCCGTCCTTTTCGCCCTTGGCAAGATTGACATGTGCGGACGTATTTTTCAATGTCTTTCTTCATCCCAAGCCAGTAATATCTGGAATTAATTTTTGTAAAAGTTTTCTGGAATCCCATGTGTCCTGATAGAGGATCTGAGTGACAAGATATTAGAATTTCGTGTTTCAGCTGATCAGGGATGACCAATAAGTGCAAAGGCCCTGAACTTCCTGCATTTTTGCGGTACAGGACTCCTGATTGTAAAGTATAGGTTTTTGCCTGTCGTTGTAACCTAGGTGAGCCGGATTGGGGATTTTCTAACGTAGTTATTAGGGGTAGCAGCTTGGGGTCAGCTCTTTGTTCATTTGCTACTTGAACTGGTGTTAATAGACAAGTTGGCAAGTCGTCCAATTGTTCCACTAAATAGGGGTTGGGTTTATCCACTGGAAAACGAGAAAGAGCGTCTGCGTCCGTGTGTTTTGCACCTGATTTATAAATGATGGAATAATCATATTCCTGGAGTTTTAAAGCCCAGCGTGCTAGTCTTCCTGTGATGTCTTTTAAATTACGAAGATAGCAAAGGGAATGATGATCACTTACAACATTGACGGGGAAACCATAAATATATGATCTAAAATGTGTTAGGCCGTATACTATAGCTAGCAATTCTAGTTCCGAGATACTGTAATTTTTTTCATGCTTGTTTAGAGAACGTGAACAGTAAGCAATTGGATGCAATTCGCCATCTATGCGTTGCAATAGAGCGCAACCAATTCCTGGCGTAGAGGCATCAGTATGAATTTCTGAATAGGCTCCTGGTTGATAGTGAGCTAATACTGGGGCAGTTGTTAGTAACTGTTTTAATTTATCGAATGAGTCTTGTTGCGTTGCTGTCCACTCAAAATCTTTGTTTTTCCGAGTTAGTTCATGGAGAGGTGAGGCAATAGAAGCGAAATTCGGGACAAAACGTCTATAGAAGCTAAATAAACCAAGCACTTTTCTAACGTCACGAGTAGTCTTAGGGACTGGCAAATTTTGAATAGCTCGTACTTTATCATTGTCTGGTTCTATACCCTTAGCGGATACTTCAAAGCCTAATAATTTTATTTTTGACATACCAAAAAAACATTTTTCTGGTTTTAGTTTGAAGTTATGTTTACATAGTTGACGAAAGACTTCTTCTAAGTTTGTTAATAATTCATTAAATGTTGGAGCGAAAACAACAATGTCATCTAAATAGACTAAAGCTTTTTTTATAACAAAGATCACCCAATAATTTACCAGAAATTTCTGAGAAAAACCTAGGGGCATTAGCAAGTCCAAAGCTTAGTCTGTTAAACTCATATTGGGAAGAACTTGTAACGAAGCTTGTATACTTCTTGCTTTTCTCATCAATAGGAACTTGAAAATATGCTCTTAAAAAATCCAAACTGCAATACCATTTTGAGTTGCCTAAGTAACTAAGCAAATCATCTATGAGGGGTAGGGGGTAGGAAGTTGTTTTTGTAACTGCATTAAGCTTCCGATAATCTATACAGAATCTCATTTCACCACTTTTCTTCTTAACTAAGACCACGGGTGAACTCCAGGGACTATGGGATCCGCGAATAATCCCGGCATCTAGCATTTCTTTAATTTGAGAATCTATGATTTCTCTTTGTGCATGAGATACACGATATGGTTTTTGTTTTATGGGTGTTTCATCTGTGACTTCTATTTTGAATTCTCCTATATCTGTTTGGCCTAATTCTTGCAACTTTGTAGCAAATGCATGACGGTATTTCTGTAATAAACTAGTCATTTGAGATTTCTGTTCAAAAGTGAGTTGTGAATTAATGTTAAATTTAGCGTTTTTAAGCTCGATGGGTTGGGAATCTGTAGAAGACCAATTAGAAGCCTGTATAAGGGCTACTTCATAAGCATTGGCAAGGGTTGTTCTAGCAAAAATAACTTTCGGTTCAGCAGTATTGTTATGTACTGGTAGTGAACATTGTCCTGCATTATCAAATAAGATAGGTGAAATTTGTAAACATTTCTTTTGCATAATCGAGTCTCTGGGTTCTAACAAAATTTGTCCTGGTTTATCAAGATTAATTTTTACTGGTACGTTCATGGAAGTGAAAGGAGGTATACGAGTGTCCTGTGTACAATATGCCTTAGGTACAGTGTCAGGGTCCTGTTCTGGTTCAATTGTAATCTGAGCCAAGTGACAGTTTTGTTTCTCGCCACAGTGTATATTTACTGTGCTATCGTCAGGTGTCTTAAGAGTTATATCGTAAGAAGCTAAATTAATAAGAGCTTGATATTTGTTTAAAAAGTCCATTCCTAACAGGAGGTCGTGAGCGAACTCTCGTGCTACTAGCAATTCTTCTGTAAATTGTACTCCTGCAAGTTGAAACTGAAACTGGGTCGAATGACCAACGTCTAGTAATTTGTTGTCTGCTGTGCGAAGGAGTAAACTATTAGATATTGGAAATACGAGTGACGTTACGAAACGTTCATGCACTATGCTAACGGCACTGCCGGTGTCAAACAATATACTAATCACTTGGTTGTTAGCTGCAATACCCTGAGTCGTAAGTACATTCATAGGCCGAATATGTGCAATTGTAAACTCTGGAATATTAGCTGCTACGGGCGCCACAGGTTTTACTCCTGTGACGTCCTTTGCCCGTTTGGGTGACTTTGCTTAAGTCTGCAGTTTATCGCTGTGTGGCCTTGTCGGTGGCATGCAAAGCAAACTGGTCGTGCATCAGCTTTTCTACTGTTTGTTTGCCAGCTGACATTTTGTTTAGCATTAGGGGGTCTCCCAGAAAAATTAGTTCCGCGTTTTTTGTAAAAACCACGTGTAAAATGATTGCCAAAGTTAGTACCGCGAACGTGTCCACGAGGTGATGTACTATGTCTGTCATTGTGTGAAAATTGAAGTCTATGTATTTGTTTTTGTAGTGTTTGTACGGCTTCAGTCAACGTGTCAATGGGGTCTGATGCATTGGCATCGTTAATGGCTGATACAGGTCTCGATGTAGGTCTCTGCATTAAGTCTACACGTTGTCCTGCCAGATATCTAGCTGTTTCTATCCTACGGACAAATGTGATTAGGTCATTTACAGTCTGTGGGTTTGCAGGGAGCACTTGCTCCAGTAAGGATGGTTTAAGTCCGCGGGTAACATGACGTAAGCGTTCTCTCTCTGTCATATTGTGGTTCACTTGATCACATAGGGCTAGAACATCATAGATATACTGTTCTGTAGGCTCGGCCAAATCTTGCATTCTTTGCCTAAGCCGACATTCTACCACATCTTCGTATGCTGCTGGCACAAACGCTTGTTGTAAGGCGGACTTTAAGTCTGTCCAGGTATACTGTGTATGTCGGGGAGCAAATGTTTTAAACCAAGTGGCTGCAGCGCCACGTAAATAACATGGTAAATATTGTGTTTTTGCGTGGTCATCCCAGCCATTAGCTGCTGCTATAGTATCAAAATTGTAGAGGTAAGCAAAAATGTCCTGTCCGAGTCTGCCTTCAAACACGCCAGGGTCAATAAACGGTCGTGCATACGGCATCATTGATAATCTGGAAGGCTTAGTGTTTAAGTCTTCTCGGATTGAGGGGTCGACTGGGGGTACTGAAGTGGTCATGGTGGCGTCGTCTAACGATGAAGTAGAGGATGAATTTGAAAGGGTGGGGGAGGTTTGTAATTTCGAGGAAGATTCAGTCAAGTCTCCTACGCTTAAACTTCTTGGTCTCTCAATAAAGCATTGGATGGGTTTCAACTTTCGGAGTCGACGACTACTTCTTTGGTTAATTTTATGCATAGATTTCCAAAGATCTATGACATCCGAGGAAACTTCCTTAATGTCGTGGACAGCTAGGGCATATGTTTGAACTGAGTTGTCTAATGATAATTGATGTTCCCTAATGAGTTTATGAATTTCCTGACTAACGGGGCTATTACTTGGGAACTTAGAGGACAGATCCATATAAGAATGGTAAAATAATAATAAAAAATAGAGGCACCCACAGGAATTATTGAAACCACAAGTAATGCAAAATAACATGAAATCATTAAATCATACAAATAAATATACAACAATAATGCACCTGAAAGAAATTTATATATCAGTATTCTATACACATTCTGAGAAGAAACAAGAATAAAATGTACTCTGCTGAAAGTAAGATATGATTATGTCACCAACAAAGTCAAATGTCTGAACTTGAAGTTTGCATAACAAAAATTCTGATACTAGGAATTACAATAGTAAATGTGTTAATACTATCTGTCACCTCTAATATTCTAAAAGTATAGGCATCTTATATATATAAAAAATAATAACTAAATGTAAAAAAATGTAATGTTCAAGAACAATTTGATAACTAAAAAAATCATAAGTTACGGAACTGGGTGTACTGGGGGGAAGACATAATTATCAAAAAGAAAAAGAAAATTTTATGGAGATTGGTACCGTAATCAAAATGCTAAATTAAGATACATAAGGTACAGGGACCGTTATTTAAATTTGCAAATGCAAACCCTGGCACTCCGCCATAAGTTATATAAAGGTAGGGGGGTTTAGAGGTTCAGGGATCGAAACCATATTTCTGACCTTAAGGGTGGTAGAAACCGAGCGTCTCCACCACAAGTTGCGTGAAGGTAGGGGTGTTGATAGGAATTACGAGAGGTACCAAGGTGCAGGATTCGAAACCCGGTGCCGAGACCACATGTTGCATACCAGGATTGTAAGGGGGAGGAAAGACTTACAAACCTAATCTACAACTGGGGTTGTAGCTATAGGGATGGTAGAGCAAAATAAAACATCAAACAGTCAACCTGAGCCGACTAACTCTATTTTAAGAAATCTAGTAATTATACAGAGTATTTCCTGAGTCTAGAAGAGACCAGGGGTGCTTTGGTAATACTTGGTGACATAATAATTTAATAAGATCTTACCATTGGTGATGTGTTGGGTGTATGGCTGGTCCGAAGAAGTATAATCTGCTGAGTCCGGCGGGGGTTATGGTATTCGTAGAAACACTGTCAGATAAACCGACATAGAGTCCCCTCTGGCATCCCTACGACGTTTCACACCGAGGGCTAACTTTACCAGGCTTAAATAGCGGTTCTACAAAAAGTCAATTCAGCGATTCCCACTAACTATAAATTTTGCATCATACTGTTTTGCGTTATTGAGGAAATGTTTAAGCCTGTTACCTACTTAACCGTTCTTCCTCTTGATCAGCAGAACCAGCCTGGGTCACCTGTGAATTATTTCCTTATGCCAACAGACTGCCAGTCAGCGGAATTTACGTTTGACATACATTTCTGTTAGAATCAATACATGTTACAGAATACCGAAATTTCCAAATCTACTTCAGCCTATACACGTAACAATATTTGTCGACGGAGTAAATAAATAAATAAATTCTACATTCTTATGTTCCGATTACTTGAATCTATATCGGAACCTAAATTAACATTCTAACATTTTGTTTTTATCTTTACATTTAATTTAACTTTATTTATAATTTTGTAGACAAATTATATCTAATTAACTGCTTAACTTTGCAGTTGCCTAACCTATCAGTCATCATTGCTTCTTGATGACTGAACCTAACCTAAGTGTAGATTGAACATTTATGCGTTTGTTTATGTTTTAATATATTGCTGTCAAGTCTCGAATTTATACTCTTCTATAAGGAGTTCCTTCTATTTATGTTTCCTATCCTGTGATATTTTGTAGCCCAATGCTTTCCTCAAGTTCCTCATCTATGTCATCTAAATCTGCCAATGTTTGCTCCAATATAGGACTTAGGTCTCTTCGCTGCTCCTGTCTTTCGATTAGCCTTATGGATCTTCTTACTGGTACCAATGTGGCAGTTCTCTCAGGTTCCCTATGTCTGCGATCCCTAGATAGGGTGTACTCTTTCCATGCCTTTGATGATATATAGTTCGTTAGTTCATCAAGTTTCTTAAAATCCACCTCGTTTCTTACAATTGTCCAAGTGTTTTTGCCTTGAAGCTCCTGTCTTAATTCGCCAACTTGATTGTCATGTATTCCACACTCAAAAGTTTGATGTTCTGGTGTATCATCTATTTCACATATAGTGCATAGCCTTGTTTCTCTTCTTCCTATTCTATGTAAGTAGGTGGCATATGGTCCATGACCGGTTATAAATTGTATAATTCCTTTGGACGGGTTGAAATGCTTCATTTTCAATCTTTCATTTATATCTGGTAGTATTTCATGTACTCTACGGCCCTCTTCTATATTATCCCATTCGTGCTGCCAGTCCTTAAAAAGTTTCCTTCTTATCTGCCATCTAGTTTCACACTCCTCTCCTATTATTTCAGCTACTTTCTCTCTGTCCTTCTTCTTACGCCAATAGTCCGCTCCTCTAAATCTTATTAATAGATCCATTGGCCATATTCCGAGTATTACAAGTAGCGCCATGGTGGGGGTAGTCTTTGTAGCTCCTGCATATCTTAATAATATTTGTCGTTGAGTTCTCCTAATTAATATTACATTCCTTTTATTTCTTAATCTATGCGCCCATGTACTGCTGTCATATGACATTATTCCTACTGCTATACTGGTGTGGTATATTTTAATCACATCATGTGAGATATTAATGGTTCTTTGTACTATTGAAGTTAGCTTACCCATAACACCTAGTGTTTTTGGTCTTATATACTCTATGTGTTTTTGAAAGGTTAAATTTTCGTCTATCATTATTCCCAGATATTTATAGTAGTTTTTTCTTGAGATCACTGCATAGTTTATATTAATTGTTGGGTTTCTTTTTAGCTTACCTTTTGTAATTACATACTCACATTCTGAAGGTGCTATTTTTAGCTTAACTTCAAGGCACCAGTTATGCAATGTGTCTGTTACTATCTTTGCCTTTTCCTCCAACTCTTTTCTATTATTGCCATCTATAATGATCATTAAGTCATCTGCATAGGCTATTGTTTCTGACGTGGAATTAGGATTATTAAGTTGTTCTAACATGGGTTCGGTTAGTATGTCCCAAAATACAGGTCCCAATATGGAGCCCTGCGGGCATCCTTTTGTTATATTTCTGATAATTTTTCTATTTTGTCCTATAAACGTAACTGTTCTGTCAGTACAGTAATATTTTAATATGTTGTAAAGGCATCTAGGATAATCTTGGTTTCTCATTATTCTGAAAGGTTCCGGCCACCATAGATTGTCGAAGGTGCCGGAAATATCAAAAAATATGTTTATCACATATTTATTTGGATTTTCTTTACGTTATCAATAGATTTATTGATCGCATCTTCAGTTGATTTGTATTTCCGGAACCCATATTGCAGCTGCGTCATACATTTCATGATTCTGTACTCGTTTATCCTTTTGTATAAAAGTTTTTCTTGTAATTTACCAAGTGTATTTAACAAACATACAGGTCTATATGACTTAGTATCTGTTGGATCTTTGTCTTTGGCTTTCTTTAATATTACAATGTTTGCATTTTTCCAGCAATAGGGAATTTTGCCTTCATAAATACATTCATTAAATAAGTTTGTTAGATATGGAGCCAAGGGTTCTTCTAGTGCCATTATAATCTCTGCGGGTATACCATCTGGGCCAGGAGATTTACCCTTTTTACAGTCTCTGATAGTAAGTCTAGTTTCTGATATATCTAATGGATAAATTAACCTTTGGCCACTATACATAGATTCATACGCTTCTCTTTTACTTCTATGTTCATCATTTTCACCATCTATTGAATCTGACGGTAGTAAGCTCCTCATCAGATAGTTTACAGACTCTAGCCAGGTTCTTGTCATCTCTCCATTTCCCTTATTAAGTGACGATATTACTTCGGGTACTCTTACTTTCTCCATCGCTATTTTGTATGGTATACCCCATATATTATCAGATAGTTTGTCTTTTACAAACTTATTCCATGAGTTTTCTCTAGATTCCTCCATTGTTAGTCTATATTTTTCTTTTATTCTTCTATAAATATCCAGATTTCACTCTCTTTCTTGTGCAATTATTGTTCGTTGGTAAATTCTTCTAGCTTTCCGTAGTTTGCTCCTTAGCTTTTGTAGTCTACTATTCCACACATTGTAATCCTTATTTCCTAATCTTGTCCTCAACAATGTTTTCTTCATTACTTCTTGTATACTTTCTGTTATCTGTTTTGCTTTGATATGTATACTGTCACCCTCCATTAATACAGGTATACTGTATTCTTCCAATATTTTATATTTATCCAAATTCTTAATAATGTATCTAGCCGGGCCAGTATTCCATGTTAAATAATTTACTTTATTAACCTCATAATCAAATTATGATCACTTGATGTTTGTTGTTGGGTCACCTTCCAATTGGTTAATTTCTGACTTATATAACCTCTAGCCAGTGTTACATCAATATTTTCCTCAGCACCAGCCCTCCCTTGAAATGTATAAGGATTATTGCTCTGATTTAGTACATCTAGTCTATATTCTTGTATTAGATCCTCCATTTTTTCGCCATTGTCATCTGGGTTCTTACTTCCCCAGAGAATAGATTTTGCATTTGCATCTAATGTCACAATGATGGGATCTGTGATATACTGATCTATTATTTCTCTAGTCTTGTTTATATGAATGTCTATATTATCCTTGTATTGATAATATTGGTTTATCACGATGTTAGATTTGCCTCTATATATCATTTCAATACAACAAAGACATTCATCGTTATATTGAGCAATTTTAACAATTTGTATTTCCTTATTGAGAACCATGATTGCTGCCTGAGGATTTAATCCAGTTATTATTACTCTACTTGTGACTGGCAAATGTATGATTTTCCCTCGTAGAGTGTAAGGTTCTTGAACACAAAAGTAAGTCAAGTTTATTTTCCTCTGCTAACTTCCTTAACTCTAGCATTACTAATTTGCTTCGCATTGCATTTATTTGTCCAAATCTTAAAACTGACACTGACGGAGTACGAGGCACGGGGATTCGGCAGCGCCTAATGATCGGCGACTATAAAGACATCCCACGAGGCGCTAATGGCAGCATTAATGTAGGCGGCCAAGTTACCAGCTATCCCGACTTCCAGAACACGGAGTATCTGCTATAATGGAGACGGAAGACCAATCGAGGGACGCCGGCGAAGACCTAGTGGCCTGTGCTGGGCGTGTGGACAGCCGGGACACCTGGAGAGAGACTGCCCACACCAGGAAAAGCAGCCGGAAAACGAGTAAGGGCCGTTATTGAGAGGGGCACGTCGGTGCCATCACCACAATCCCCTCGAGTGACACTGCGCACCGTTAGCCGGCGAATGGATGACAGCATCATCGCGGACGGTTGGGTGAGAGGGAAGCCGTTCTCATAGACACCGAGGGAGCTGTGACCATCACCAGTCCTGACGTGGCCAAGGGTTTCCCGACGAGGAAGCCGAGCTGACCATACCAGCTTGTGATGGCATCGGGTGACACCTAGCCTGTGGAGGAAGCCCTGCTGAAGTTGACCTTGGGAAGGAGTTCCGCGCGTCTATGGGTTTTCGTCGCGAAGGTGGCTGAGGTGCTGATACTAGAATTGGATGCCCTCAGGAGCCACGAGGCGACGGAAGACGTCGGCAGGAAGGTCCTGCAGCTCAATGGGGAAGAAGTGATACTCCTGGAACCTGACGACCACCTTGGAATCTGCAGGGTCATCTTAAAGGAACACGTGGTGGTCCCCGCGAGAAGTGAGGTGGTGGTGACGGCGCGACTGGACCAGGTGACGCCTGTGCACGGACTCTGCGTATCCAGGACATTATTGCCGTGCCGAGAGGTGCCAATGCGGCTGCTCAACCTGGCAGACACCGATCACGACGTCCAGGCCGAAACGGATCTGGGGACGTGGGAGCCCGTGGTCAGCGTAACCGCAATCGACAGGACACAGGAGCCGGTGCCGACGCAACACCTGGGGTTTCGGCTGGAAGGCATACTGGAGAGGGCGGCCAACTACCTGACCGCAGAACAGCTGGAGAAAGTTCGACAACTGCTAGGCGATACCAGCGCGTCTTCAGCCAAGGCAACAGTGACTACCGCCGCACGGATAAAGTGCTTCACCGCATCGAAGACCATCTCGACAACCTGAGCAAGGTATTCCAGAAACTGCAGGCAACCAGCTTGAGGCTGAACGCGAAGAAATGCCAAATCTTCCACAAGGAAGTTAACTACTTGGGCCACATAGTCTCAGCAACCGGAGTGGCCACAGAAGCAGAGAAGGCCCAGGCTGTGAGAGATTGGCCTCGCCCAAAGGATAAGGGAATTGCGCAGTTTCTTGGGGCTGTGCAGTTATTACCGCCGCTTCATAAAGGGGCTCTCCAACTCCACCAAACCGCTCACCCCCCTGACAGAAGAACACCGACCGTATGTGTGGACGGAAGATGCCGAAAGCGCTTTACAGCACCTGAAGAAGACCCTGTGCAGTGCTCCAATTTTGGGATTTCCACAACCAGGCGGCACCTTCATTGCAGACACTGACGCCAGTGATCATTGCATTGGATGCGTGCTATCCCAAGTTCAGGATGGCCACGAGCGGGTGGTAGCCTACTACAGCAAGACGCTATCCAAGGCAGAGAAGAACTACCACGTCACACGGCGAGTTGCTGGCGGTAGTTAAGACCTTGGAGCACCTCCACAAATACCTGTATGGTCAGCCATTCCACCTGAGGACTGAACACGCCGCCCTAACCTGGCTACTTAGTTTTAGGAACCTGGAAGGCGAGACAGCCCGTTGGGTACAGAGGTTGCAGGAGTACGACTTCGCCTCTGAACATCGTAGAGGGAAGAGCTACGGTAATGCAGAACGCCATTGCCCGAAGAACCTGCCCAGAGGAGTGCGGCCAATGCACAAGAGTGGAAGACAAGGAGCGTGCCGCAGCTGTCAAGAATGGTCACGGCAGTGCCTGCGGAAGGCTGGGATAGCGCAGGCCTGAGGAGGGAGCAGCTGGCAGACGCCAACTTGGGGCCACTCTTGAGTGAAGTGGAGGCATGGACAAGACCAACCTGGGAGGACATTGCACCAAGGAGCGCCACCTAAAGTCGTAGTGGGCCCAATGGGACTCACTGGGCGTGCTGTCCCGGGTATGGGAATCGCCCGATGGGAAGACGCAACAAAAACAGCTGGTACTTCCCCGAAGGAAGGTCCCGGAAGTGTTGGAGGAAGTGCAGGCCAGTACTGTAGGACACCTGGTAGGAAACCGGACGATCGGCAAACTTCAGCAGCTACATCCGACTGGGGATGTAGAGATGTTGTGCGAGTCTTGTTAACCCCAAGTTTTTAGTGCCTCCTTCATCAGGCTAGACTCAAAATTGTTACCCTGGTCGCTGTGGTGCTCTAACCGCACCCCAAATCGGCAGATCACTGGCTCCACGAGGCAATCTGTGATTGTCTTTGCCTCCTGGTTTGGGATGGCATACACCTCCGGCAACTTAGTGAAGTAGTCCACGAATACTATCAGGTACTTGTTGCCTCGGTCGGATATTGGGAACGGTCCAGCAATGTCAACGGCGATCCGTTCGAATGGCACTCCGACGTTGTACTGTTGCATGTGACCCCGACTCCTAGTCTGGGGGCCGCGACTCGCCGCGCACGCGTGACACTGACGGCACCAACTCTCAGCGTCTGCTCGGAGCCTCAGCCAGTAGTAGCGCTGCCGTAGTTTGTCAATCGTCCGGTTCACTCCCAGGTGTCCTCCTGAAGTACCGGCGTGCACTTCTTCCAAGACTGCCGGGACCTTACTCCGGGCTAGTACCAACTGCTCTCTCTGCGTCTTCCCATCTGGTGAATCCCATACCCGGAACAGCACACCCTTTCCAGTCTTCAACGAGTCCCATTGGGCCCAGTAAGACTTGTAGGTGGCGCTCCTCGGTGCGATGTCCGCCCAGGTTGGTCTCGTCCCTGCCTCCATTTCCCTCAAGAGTGGCCCCAAGTCTGCGTCCGCCAGCTGCTCGCTCCTCAGGCCTGCGCTATCCCAGCCATCCGCAGGCACTGCCGTGACTACTCCAACTGCTGCGGCACGCTCCTTCTCCTCCACTCTTGTGCATTGGCCGCACTCTTCTGGACAGTATCTTCGGGACATAGCGTCCGCGTTACCGTGGCTCTTCCCTCTGCGATGTTCCGAAATGAAGTCGTACTCCTGCAGCCTCTGAAGCCAACGTGCTGTCTGGCCTTCCAGGTTCTAAAAGCTCAATAGCCAGGTTAGGGCGGAATGGTCAGTCCTCAGGTGGAATGGCTGACCGTACAGGTACTTGTGGAAGTACTCCAAGGTCTTTACTACCGCCAATAATTCTCGTCGGGTGACGCAGTAGTTCTTCTCTGCCTTGGATAGCGTCTTGCTGTAGTAGGCTACTACCCGCTCATGGCCGTCCTGGATCTGCGATAGCACACCTCCAATACAATGGTCGCTGGCGTCGGTGTCTACAATGAAGGCGCCACCCGGTTGTGGGAAACCCAAAATTGGAGCACTGCACAGGGTCTCCTTTAGGTGCTGAAAAGCGTTTTCGGCATCCTCCGTCCACACATAAAGCAGGTGCTCCTCTGTCAGGCGGGTGAAGGGTTTTGCGATGTTGGAGAACCCCTTTATGAAGCGTCGGTAATAACTGCACAGCCCCAGGAAAATGCGCAACTCTTTCTTATCCTTTGGGCGAGGCCAATCTCTCACAGCATGTGTCTTCTCCAGGTCTGTGGCCACTCCGGTTGTTGAGTTATGTGGCCCAAGTAGTTCACTTCCTTGCGGAAGAGCTGGCACTTCTTCGCGTACAGCTTCAAGTTGGTCGCCTGCAATCTCTGTAGCACCTTACTCAGATTCTCGATATGGTCTTCAAAAGTTTTACCGACGATGATCTCGTCCAGGTATAGCAGGCAGGCGTCGTAAGTCAGTCCTCTCATCACTGACTCCATGAGGCGTTGGAAGGTAGCTGGTGCGTTACAGAGGCCATAGGGCATAACTGTGAACTGCCAGAGTCCTTGGCCTGGCGAGAATGCCGTCTTCTCTTTGTCTCTCGGATCTAGAGCTACCTGCCAGTAGCCCGACTTCAGATCCAGGGTCGAGAACCACTGCGCACCAGCTAGCGTGTCCAGGGTGTCGTCAATCCGGGGTAAGGGGAAGCAGTCCTTCCGGGTGACAGCGTTCAGCTTCCTGTAGTCCACGCAGAAGCGTAGCTCGCAGTTCTTCTTCGTCACCAAGACTACAGGGGAACACCAAGAGCTTTCAGACTCTTCAATCACCCCCCTGGATCTCATGTCGTCCAGCATGTCTCCTACCGCCCCTTGCTTCGCCAGCGGAACGCGTCTATGTGGTTGCCGAATAGGCCGGGCATCCCCGGTGTCGATGCGGTGAAGCACTTTGTCCGTGCGGCCGTAGTCACTATCGCCTTGGCTGAAGACGCGCTGGTATCGTCTCAGCAGTTGTCGAACTTTCTCCATTTGTTCTGCGGTCAGGTGGTCGGCCACCCTCTCCAGTAAGCCTTCTAGCCGGGGCCCCAGGTGTTGCGTCGGCACCGGCTCCTGTGTCTTGAGGATTGCTGTTACGCTCACCACGGGCTCGCACGTTCCCAACTCCGTCCCGGACTGGACGTCGTGATCGGTGTCCGTTGGATTTAGCAGTCTCACTGGCACCTCAATGAGAAATGCTGGCAATTTCCTGGTGGATATTTTGTTTTAATTCTTCTAGGGTGTTCAGCTTTCTTGTACACTTTATGCTTAAGTTATCCCAGAGGCAGTAATCGGAGGAGTAATTTCTCAATGTGAACTACGGCGAGTGATGGAGGTATCAAACATATATGGAGAACAATGATAGCAGATGGCAAAAAAGGGAAAACATTACACAGCCAGTTAGGATGATTTTGGGTCTCTTGGTATTAAAAATAGCTATAGGATATATAGGCAAAGGAGGGACTTAATTTGAATAAAATTACTATAAAAGAAACAGATTTTATTACACAGGAAACAAAATACATGCTGTGTAAGTAAATTATATTTACAGAACACTGAAATAGTTGACATAATGACATTTTATATTTTATGTCTTATTAATTATAATCAAATCCTGATGAGGATATTTAAATAAATCTTTCCTTTATCCTTGTGAAAATAAGATTTTTATTTTACAGCACTGATTTTGTAATTCTTATTTTAAACTGCTAATACAATTAGAGTGTGATGGTGTACTACTTCATCAAGATTGCTTAATTCTTTCGCCTTCAATAGCTTTTCTTATATCGGGCTCTATGTTCTGTCTCCACACAGATTTATGGTTTTGATAAAGTCATGGAAACTGATCAAGGGAAATTCTAGAATGTGAGGTACATGCAGACAGTAAGTCCTGATGGCAGAACAAAAACATCACTAAGAAATAAATATTTATTGGAATGATAACAGACTCACTGGCTACTTTTAAACATACCCACCATAATTGTTGAGGTATTTATTGTAATCGGTGAACCATCAATTATATGCCCAAGTCATACGAGTCTGCCACACAACATAGTTCTGGCACCTCAAAATAGATTCAGTATCAAGAATTTGTTAATAGCCTCTCTCCCCAAAAAAATTCAATTACTGCAAAAGAAAACCAGGAATCTACAAGATCAAATATGAAACTTGCCCTAATATATATATGAAAAACAAAAGAAATATTGACATCAAACCTAAAGAACATATACGCAACTTTAAAAACAGTGAAGTACAAAAATCAGGGTTTGTGGCTTCATTCTGGAAACCTTTTGATCACAGTTCGTATTATTACAATTTGTTAACACATTTTTTAAAGTATTGTTTAAATGAGTACGGAACTTAAAGGACATGATATACCAATCCAGTTTTACCTCTTGAGGTAACCATTTTGAAGTTAAAGCTATGAACTACAGTCTGATTTTTAAAAGAATATATGTGAAGGTTATCAAGCAAGGGACACAAAGGATAAGAGGGGAAGGTTGTTGCTATGGAAATGCAAACAAAGGTTGCTAGATTGCTTACACTGGTAAATCACATACTCATCAGGTTAGTTTTGTGCAGGAAACAAGAGTTTGCTTGAGTGTTCAGTTGTGTGGTGTATTGTTAGCCTTCTTTTTGAAGGCAAAATTAAAGTACATTGTTATGGAAGCAAGACATAGTGGCGGTAGGATTCATGGCCAGAGGCAAAGATCAGCTTATGTTCAGGATGTTGCATTACATATCATGTTAGAGAATTTGTCTGTTCTCTTAGAGAATTCTTTGAACAAGAAGACAAGAGTTTGTTCCTTATCAATGAACAGCTTATTCCTTTTATCCAAAAGCGACAGCCCCTTGTCAGTAGATGTGCTTGCATGTAAAAGAATTCCTATGGGTCAAAATTATGGCACATTGGCCACATTGATATGAACATGGCAATGACAAATTCGTTAATAATAGTATATTGTGATACTAACATAGTAAGACTTTATACGGAACGAGGAAAGGTTTGAAAAAACGAGGAGCTTGAGTCGGTTTTTTTTCCTTCATTTTCCAGGAATGCGTTATGTGCTTACTACACATGAATTTATGTAGTTGAGATATTAAATAAAATGTTAATAAATATAATTGAAGATAAATGTTAGATTTTAGAATGTGCATCGCCTATGTGTTGCTATGGAGAAATTACTTTGCAGAGTGTGGGAATTTACAATGCATGGCCACAATAACAGTTAAGTATGGAATATTAGTTGTATAGTGTAAAAATTATTTAAAACATGTGAAGAGGCTACAACGTATTGAATGTGTGAACTTATTTTTGTTCTTGAAGTAGGCTAATACAGATTAAATATTCCTGTTTTTGTTGAGATGTGATAACCTCGAACACTCATTTATATTTTGTGTGTTGAGAGAGTAAAGAGGCGAATATGCATAACTTATTTCTAGGCAACATAGCAGCACCCCACATGAAGAAACAGAAGACCTTCACATAACTTCTTTTAAAAATCTTCCTTTACAGTACATAAGAGAACCCATTAATCTGCAAGTTCTACAAATTCCTCACTGTATGAACTTGTAGATGAGGCATTTGCTTTCGGAGTTGATGTACATACTGAAAGTCTAAGTTCTGACAGTCTTCTACATATAACTTCAATAATTTTCTCAGATTAAAGGGAATAAGATGAAAATTCTTGCCAGTTATTTTTGTCATATTCAGTTTTAAAGTTTGTAGTTCCCTGCACTTCATTAAACTTTGTAAACAATAGTCACTAATCTCAAAAGCATAATTGATATCTAAATATTTCAGTTTTGTACATTTTTCAGCAAATATTTGCAATGCCAAATCTGTGATACCAGTAGAACTAACATCCAAATATTCCAGATCAGTACATTTCCTTATATGCTGAAAATCATCACCATTTGGGATACGACAATGTTTCAAAATAAGGATTTTCAATTGCACACACTTATCCAAAAAATTTTCTAACTGCACTGTATCTAAAGAGCATAAGGTTAGATCTAGTTTGACTAAATTAGACATTGTTCTTTTCTGTAAATTTGTCACAAGTTGTGAAAATTTTGGATACCTAATAATTCCAAGATATTTTAAACTTGGTAAGTCAAACAATGGCATATCTGGCAATTTCTCTCCACAGAATACAAAACAAACTGTTTGTAACTGTTTACAGGATTCTAAGTGGTGAATCATTTCTACAGAATTTCTACTTGGAGCAGCAAACTTGGAAATTATGTGTTTCTTTGCTTTTAAAAATAAAATAACATCTTCTATAAGAAAGAAATGTTTTCCCAAATCAATTTCATGCAGCAATGGACATTCAGTAGCAATTCCTTTTAGGAAAAAGCAATTCTCTGCCCTAAAGAAATATCCTAACAATCTTAAACTTAAAAGTTCATGTAACTGTTGTATCAGAGTTGAATAGTTCATTGCATTGTCATTTTGCCAAAGTGGTAATCCAAATGCTAAGTGCTGAATTTGTGGTAAGTTTGTTACAATTGTTTCTAACTCGTAGACAGTAAGTTCCTGATTGTCAGATAGCTCAAGACGTGTGATACACTTGTTACTTTGACATAATGTCTGGATCACTTTGTCAGACATAGGTTTTGTTGCAACTACAGCTCGAAGGGCTGGCATGTTTTGTAGCAGCACAATTATTTCTCTATCTGCCATCTTTTTGTCAAGAGTGAATACCTTATCCCTCCAAAAGCTGTTGTCTTGTACTATTGCTTTCCAGCGACTATCCACTTGTTGAATGTTAAGCACAAGATCAGGAATATCCAAATAACTGAATATTTTCACAAGCAGCTCATTCGGCAGTTGGCAAAAACTTCCACTGGATGCCATTGTGAGGGAAGTAGCTCGTCCAAAAGCTGCAACAAAGTACACTTTGTGTTCTTAAACTCTATTTATATAAAACATGCAGAAGCTATAGCTGATATAATGAAATCTTTTAAATGTGACACTGAATAATCCTGGATCCTATCTATAATCATCTTTATAATCTGTACCTTCTGATATGACTTAACGTTGGAGGATGTAAAATTAAAAACAATAATTATAATCTGCCTTTAGAATCACATCAGTTCTGTATTGAACAGGTTTCACTCAATGAGATACAGAAAGGAATGACTGAAACCAAAATGTCTTGAATTGTTATTCATGCACAGTATACAGTTTTGTCATCCATTTAGTAAGAATATCGTCAACTAAACATAAAATCACCAAAATGATACCAAAGCTAACATAAATGTATCTACCACATAAGTAGTAGATAGAGGAAGGACTGCATTCCTCAAATGTCAAGAAAAATTATAATAATACAAATCTGGACTAACTGAAGAAATTGATAACCAAAATATCAGAACACTCATAGATAATCTGTTTGTAGTTATAGAAATGCCACAAACATCTGCTGTTGCCATGATGAGGCTTACTACAGGAGATGACTGTCAGTGTGAATATATTCCAGATACTGCTGTAAGAGAACAAAACCTCCATTGTCTAAAGATATGAGCATACAACACCTGACTTCATCTCTCTTTAGAACATCCTTCACACTCCCTAGATGCAGAAGATAAAGCGGCTTCTAACTCTGGCGAAGATGAAACAGATGAAAATGTAATAGCCATTGAGAAGAGAAAAACAGTAGAAAAGAATTTGACTATGATAAACCTGGAAAACCTCAGGAGCTACACATTTTGTGGTAGTTGTCCGACAAAATCCAGAATACACAACCCTAACAAAAAACTGTTAAAGAAATAGATAGAAACCACCAGAAAAGCAATTAAAGAGAATACCATAGTTCCAGATACGATAAAAAACAGCATAATTGTAAACAACCCTAATTTGCCACTAAGATCCACAAGACAGACAACAGCATGCGACCCATTATTAACAATATAGATGCCCCGACTTACAAACTGACAAAATGGTTGGTTGAAGAATTTGACAAGTTTGAAAAGTTTGAATCTCTAAGCATTAAGATTTCATTTGATTTGGTGAAGAAAATTGAAAACACAGCTATAAAACTGGAGTGATAATGGTACCCTTCGATATCAGATCTCTATTCACAAGCACCAAGTAGAAAAAATTTCAAAATTGATGAAAGGCTGGTTATCCAAAAGCAACGTTGCGGATGATAAAATAGAGGAATACATCAAACTAACCATCCTATATATTGAACAAAAAAGCTTCACGTCCTCCAGCAAGATCTTCCAACACATTGTAGGCTTGGCCATGGGTACCCTCTTTCACCATTACTAGCTAATCTGTTCATGAGTAATTTGGATACACACATTCCCATATATTTTTAAATGTGTATCGACATTGTGTTTGCTATAGTATCTAGAAGATTAACTGATGATGCAATAAAGTTACTAAACCAAAAGAAAAATCCATAGTTTTCACCATTGAAGTAGAACAGGAAGGATGGCTACCTTTTCTAGATTTGAAAATCATATGAACACAAACAGGATTACAATTTGGAATATACAGAAAAGCAACACATGTTGACAATTACATTATTTAACCCAGTACAACATCAATATGCAGTATTGCCTAGTTTGGTTCACAGATTAATCAACATTGCGCTAACAAAAACAGGATATGAACAGCAGTACACTCACATACACCAGGTTGCCAAACTGAACAACTACAACACAAACTTCATCAGAAAGTTGATCTACAGACACAAAAGAAACAAAAACTTAAAGCACATTACTACGTTAAAGAAACTAGAAAACCCAAACATTAGTTATGGCAAATTTACATTTCATCCAAAATACTTCACAAAAGATTACGTAGAAAATGAAGCTAGCTACAGTGAAGCAATCAATATTATACAAATATAACACTTTGTAACAAAAGCCTCACTTAATTTAAGAAAATGGTGTTAATTCTTCTTTCTAATTGATATCGATTTCAAAAATTCTTGTCCGCATCTTCAGTCAAACAAAACCACAGGAGTGGATGCGTACAAGAGTTCGTGAAATCGATATCAATTAGAAAGAAGAATTAACACCATTTTCGTAAGCTGAGTAAAGCTTTTGTTACAAACTGTTATATTTGTATAATACTTCACAAAATTTGGAAAGATATTTATTAGCCCCTGAGAACAAACACAACATCTGCAAATTACTAAACCACCCTCTAAAAAACAGCACACCAAAAGACAATTACCAGGCATTTACGAAATGAGCTGCTAGGATTGCGATAACATATACATTCAGAACACTAAAAGAAATCTAGGAACAAGAATGAAAGAACACTTTATAAATATTAAATTCAAACACATGGACAAGTCTGCCGTAGCACATCACTTTTGGTCTGACAATCACAACATAAAGCAAGAATTAGAATTGATCAAACAGGCAAAGAAACCTTTAGAACTGCAGGTTTGGGAAAATATTTTTATTACGAAGAAACAGGACCTCTTGATGAATTTTGAAATTCCGCCATAGATGACGTCATGAAACTTACCAGAGCATCAGATGGCAACATGACACCAAGCCAGATGCAGACACCTGCTGTACCGTCACTCAACCACAGAACTGAGAATAGGGAAGAAGTCCCCAGAAACTAGTCTTCATTAAAAAACTTTTAAGTGGAGAAAAGTATACCCAAGATTGACTAGTCATGTTGCGAGAAGGCCTTTATCATTAAAAGAGATTGCAGTAATTATGAATATATTCTACGGATGAGCAGAAAACAATATACAAAATATTCTATGGTATATAAAATTTGTAGCAAAGTGAAGAGTGACAAACAGAAGGCTCACCATATCAACAATGGAAGACCAGATTTGTTGAACAAAGTCATCACTTGCTAAAAATCCTGGATTAATCATTATGACCCAGAGATGAAACAGCACAGTGCCCAATGAAACTTCAAGTCCAAGACCCAAAAAAGGTCCAAAGTTCAACCAAGTAGTCATGCATCTGGTCCTTTTCGATTAGCAAGGCATTGTTTACGGTCACGTGGGGGATAAGGAACGTACTGTTACCGCAATTTACTATTGTAATGTATTGAAGGGAGCTAAAAGGAGGAAAATAACCAACAAAAAGACTACAGCTCGCTCAAATGAGATACATCATTCATATACCGGCTCATGGGACCATCAAGACTCAACAAACAACTCACTGAATTAGGTATTGAGGTGATGCCACATCCACCTTATTCACCAGATCCAATGCCATGTGACTTCCACACATTTCCTGCAGTGAAAAAGAACTCCGGGGTCCTTATTTTTAAAAATAAACAATAACATAACATTTTTGGACCTAGTGTAATTAGTAGGGCTAGAGACTGTTTTAGGAAATAATATACTTAATCTGTAAGGATATTTTTTACTATATTAAGAAATGCATTTTTGTCTTGAATATTTCTATATATTTTTGCAATTTGTTAAAATATTTTAAGTGTGTCATAGAATGGCTTTTTTTCAAAGAGGTCAAGTCTATAGGTTGGTAATTTTACACAATTTGTTCTTCATGATTATGTGTAGTCAGCTTTATCTGGCAATTATTAAAACTCAAATTTATGTTTTGCTAATTCATAGATATACTGAAAAGTATGTTTAGTTTACTAAATAAATTTCTACAAGAATGTTTGGAACCAACGCGTGTTATAGTACATATGATTTTCTCTTGTATATTAAATATCTTTTGCCAACCTTTCGCTGCTCCCCAAAGTATGACATTATGTGACATAAAAGAGTGAAAGAAGCTGTGGTATTCAACCTTTCTGCTAAGTCTGTAATTTTTGTCAGATGATGATGGTGTTTAACAGTGCTCGACAGTGCAGTCATCAGAGCTCATAAATCCAAATGATGCTAAAAACAGAATAAAAGAACTTAGAAAAACAACCCTTTTAAATAAAGTCATAGATAAAATGACAAAACATAAAGGTAGTCAAGGTCTAAAAGAAGCTAAAAGAATAAAAGTGTTAAAAGGCATGGATGCTAAATTCTAAAACTAGCTTCTAAAATCAGCTAAAAAACTTTGGCCACTGCTTGCTCGTCCGCCAGTATATCTGTCAAGCTGACAGGCAGCTGGAGACACTGGCAGAGATCCACTAGGTTAAAAGAGGTTAAAAGTACATGACGGACCAAAAGAGCTCCACCGCAAAGTGGGCAAGCTGGAGCAGCATCCCCCATGGATTAAAACTATGGGTAAAAAAGCAGTGCTGAATTCTTCACCGAGCCAGACTAACTTCCACCCAACAAGAGGAAAAGCAGGTGGTCACCAAGGCAATCGGAAGTGTCTTTACAGATCTCAGTTTGTTGCTGCAGAGATAGGTCCATTCTGTGACCCAGGAGGAGTACGTAGCTCAATTTTTGTCAGACAATACATATTAAAACAAGCACTATTTAAGTTTTACCATTACATTTAACATGGACCTCTCATTTCAATTGATACTCCTAAAATTGTTCCCATACCTATGGGACTTATTGTAGCAATGTTTGCATTATTTATCGTGATGTTTGCTCTCAAACATGTCCTGTATTCAATTAAAGCATCCTTATCATATTTAAATTTAGCCCATTACTATCAATTACATTTAATGTATTGTTTGTGTTTTCAGTTAAATATTCTTGGCTCATACCTGTCAACATTTTGGGATAAAGGTAATTAAATCAGCCAATAGATTTAGTGGTTTGAGAGAAAATATTTATCTTAAATATGTCAGAATTTGAAAAAAAAACATAAATTGATTATGTACATAAATTTGTTTTGCAGTTAGATACCAAACAAGCCATCACCTAGCAGCAGTAACCACGTGTTAAAACATGAGCTGAAGTTAAAATTGAATAAATTGTTAAACTAATCCTGTGAACTGTAAAGAATTTGTAACACTGTCAACAAAAAAGAACATTTTAGGTACAGAGATAAAACATGCTGGACCCAACTAATTTGGACTTGCTGATTCTGAAAATGCAGTTAGACTTTCATCATCACCCTCCCATTTGTTGTTACATAAGTTTCTAAATGCCTATATCTAAACACAGAGACTAGGGTGGTCTACACTAAATTTATACAATATATAAAATACGTGGGCTGTTCAATAAAGAGAGATCATAATTTGATTACGGTAATAATTTTTCCCACTAAAATTCAATCTTATTATATTCTGTTAGATTAATGTGAAACAAACATGCCGTAGTAGTTTCATTGATGGTACTTCTTGTTCCCACCTGTGAGAACCAGGCAAGTTCAGACATGTTCAGTATCTCCTACCACTACAATGGAGGTAACATGTAGTTAAAGTTGATATTAGAGGAAGATCTGGAGTTTTTTCAAACGTAGTCACTGCTGATGTGAGTTGGCTACATCTTTTTGATCCTGAGAGCAAACAGCAAAGTTCAGTGTGGAAATCTCCTTCAACACCAACCCCCCAAAAAGCAAAAGTGGTTGCTTCTGCTGGGAAAGTTATGGTCATCTCTATCTTTGATATTCATGAAATGGATTATCAGAATGTGGTACCTGCACACACATCAGTAACTGAAAACATTGCATGTCTAATTCAGGTGCAAACGGTCACATTTCCGTGAAGCAGGGGGGATGCCGCACCACAATAATGCGCAGTCACATATAGCCAATGTTGTTGCCGAATATCTTGCAAACATCAACGTGAAGTGTATCCCTCACCCTCCCCATAGTCCGGATTTAGCCCCATGTGACCTTTTCTATTCTCTAAATTGAAGAAATGAAAAAATGTCCATCATGAGAAAGAGTGGTGAAGGGTACGGAGGCAATTTTAAAGGATGTTTAAAAAGATGGTTTCCAGCGTCTTTGAAGACTAGCAGAAATGCTGGGACAAGTGCATCACATACAGGGGAGAATATTTTCAGAGGGACCATCAAAATTATGAGGGTGAGTAAAGGTACATTGTCAAAAAAAGTTATGATCATTCCTTATTTAACAGCCTTCGTTCTTAATGCCACTAAACCATCTTACTCTACTATCCTGGGTCTAACGTATACTTTTACAAGAAAAATTGCAACATTCAATTGCTTGATGATAATGTTGATGGTGGAGGGTTGAGTCCTTTTGATGACAACTTCCTTCAGAGGGATATATATCATTCAAGCTTCAAAAACCAACAGTAGTCGATTAAAATTGAAGGGCTTCATCTACTTTTATAGCAGCTTTCCATTCGTAAAATGTCCTGATGGAACCTTTCTCCATTTTCGTCGCTAACCGCTCCCAAATTAGTAGGGAAAAAATTTACTTATAACTGGGAATGAAGGAAGTACATTTTTAGTGACATTCTGCATTCAAGAATTTTACAGTTCTCTAAAAGAGTACCCAATAATATGTCACTGTTTTCTTATCTTGTATTCCCTAGGAGAACTTCAATGACATCCTTAAAAGAATGCCAGGCTGCAAGTTGTAACTGACTTAATGTTTCTTGGTACTTTTGTTTCCTTGATGTGAACTCACCACATATATAACAAAATGAATTGCGATGGTTTGTACAGGCACATTTTGACAGCTGAAACATGAATAGACTTGTACTGCCAGCATGAGTTATACTGCAAAAAGATGGCATAGATTTAGCTTGGTATGGAAACAAGCTGTTGCCAAACTGCAGAGTTCTGAAATATGCTGGCACAGCAAAATGTTACCAACACATTTTTTTGTTACGAACTAACGATATTGTAAACGATATTGTAATGTGTAAGGGAACTGGCAGCATATAATAAGAGAAGATAGGAGCATAAACGATGAATTACGAGTGAATTCAAAATTAATTTATTGTAAATGTAAAAATATATTATATGCCTTGATGCATGGAAAAATGATGAAATAGCATCAGCATCGGAAACATATATACAGTACACGGGCACAGAAAAACATTGAACTTATTGCAGAACATAATTCCACATTACAAGTAAAAACAAACTAAATGTGCATTTCTATACAAAGGCGTTCTTGGTTTTACATGATTTACAACAATATCAGGAGGAAAAGTTTCATTACGTGTTGTCTCGCTGGTTTGCTTATGTCGTGTTGTTATTTTCAGCGAAAGCATGGTTTCACTGCTGGCAACGCTTCCGCCATGACATCACCCCGCGTCGTTCTCTAGCTTAACCCTTGCATTAGTACATATATATTGAAATGTTGTTTAGTTAAACGATAGAATATGTACATCATCGATATTAGCACGCTTTTTGTTTTCTCTGCACATGGAGCGCCACCTAAGACACAATGCCGAACTATCACATCAGTAATCACATTGTAATCACCAGTCGGACTCGAAAACTTAGCAGACTCCTTGTTCAAGAAAATATCAAGCTACCGCGAATAAATTACCGAACAACATATTTATTTAGTACTCTCGTAGTAGATATTCTGAGATGTGTGAACCACTTCTCTTTCCTTTATTACTGGCAATGGGTACTAAACAAAACACATGGAAAACAATAAAACGTTTCACACCTTAGTTCACGGTACAGTGTTAGTTTATTGAATAAAGTTTTGCAGTAAAATTGACTGACAATATTTCTGAACAATAATAAATGATAATAGAAGTGTTATGTGTGTCACGTGCCTTTTTTAATTAAAATAAAATGAAACTGAGTGACTTAAGACATTTACCTGAATTTCTTCTGTGGCTAACAAGAACTCGAACCACTGCTGAGCTCACAGAAACAACGGCGTTATGAAAAGCGCATGCGCATGACGTATCGTGTGATAACCATCCAGCTTTGCTTCCAAGCAGCGTTGCCAACCAAATTAAATTCACTTATGCTACATGCTGGGCAAAATTTATTACAGCAATTGTTTATCTTTAAGGTGGCAGATGACCACAGTTGAAGAAGATGAAGTAATAAAAGTGATTTTTTTTTGTAATTTGTTGTTTAATGAGGGTGTTAGTATACTTAAGAAATTGATAAATATCACTACAAATAAGCGAAGCGGATCTGCTCTGGCTGCCTAAAACTTTTTAAGGATCATCACTGTCAAAAGACTCTATTGTCATTACAGCACTTGTTGAAACATTGTACATGGATTTTCTAAATTTATTTACATGTTCATCAGATATTGGGTATGAGATACAGCAACTGCCCTTGTTTTGAATGCCATTTTTTACTCAGAGGAACTCACTCAGTGTTTGAGGCTTCCGTTTATTCTTCTTTATTATAGAATTAATGTCAGCCAACATGGAAAACACTCTTTCCACATCAGCGTTTCCGTGTAGCATCACAACTAATAATTTAGCGAATTTTGAAATATTCCAGAAGCCATACTTGTAACGGTTCTTTTGGTTTGGCCCCCGAGAATTAAACAATATTCAAATATGCTTAAATGTGTGGTTTAAAAAAATCGTTAAAATTAAGTAGGTCGTGAGATGACGCTATATGTAAATGAAATTATGTTAATTTTTTTTTCTTGGTAGTTATAAGAATGTGTGACGTGGACCAGTGAGAATTGAGTTTGGTTGGTACTGATGGTAACGAGTGAAGAAAAAGTCAATAATCTTGGTGAAAGATCGATGAAAGGAAGCGTCTATCGATGATGACCGCAAAGTGCGCGGACGTACGATTATGTCGGGACGTTGTGTACGAAAGATGTAAATTATATTGTCGCAAGCCCATTGTTGATACAGGCGGTGCTGCCGCCTAGTTCAAAGAGACCTTCGGTGCAGTGTGTAAATAAAAGCTCCCCGAAACGCTGGGGGGACGGAGAAGGATTATTCGAGAGTTCGTCTTTGTTCTATCCGTGTCTCGATTGTTTGAGGAAATTCCGGAATGTAAGTAATCTATAAAAAGGGCAGCCCGCCCGCCTCAGTGTGTGAGTCGGTAATTGAACTCATGTGCGTCAACAGCTGTGTTGTGGCCGTTGACCTTGCAAGTTGTATTGTGTATGTGACATTATCCTGCGACTGTAAAAGTTGACAAAGTGCGTTTCCACGCAAATAAAGGCAAATGTTGGTGTTAGTAGCCAGGACGTTTAATTTCACCTACCCAAAAAGTCACAATTGGTGTAAGGAGTGAGACATTACTATGATAGAGGCTGCATTGGCACAGATTCTAGCAAAGATGACGGAATTAACAACGAAGACGTAGGCGGCAAAGAACAACCTGACCGGCGAGCTGAAGGAAATAAAAACAGCAGATGACAGCCTTGCTGTGAAAATGGGGACGAAAAATCACAACCTGACAAGGATGAAGCCCGAACTGTCTGAAATGAAGGCTGCGAACGAGACACTGGACGAAAAATATGAGGAGCAGTTGGCCGGGGTAAAGGAGGAAGTGACGGAGTTGGGCGAACGCGTCAAAGACCTGGCGGGCCGCGTTAACGACCTGGAGGGAAAGGCCGACACCAACACTAAGTTTCTGAACGCCATGGTGGAGGACATCGTCGGCAGAAGGATGAAAGATTTAAAGCTCGACGCGTCGGGTCGCGACACATCTGTGCGCGTCAAACCGCCCAAAAATTAAGGCACGTCCACTGTCGAAGTCTTCCACCGCCAATTCGACAAGGTGGCCCAGCAAAAATGGTCACCAGGGGAGGAGGCCGCACAGCTATTAGCCACCATCAAGGGACGGGCCGCAGAACTCCCGAACACGGTTCAGACAGCGGCAGCGACCAAGGATATCTGGGAGGCCCTGGAGAACCGCTTCGGGAACCACCGCTTGGCCGCAGCCTATTGAAGCCAACTGAAGTGAACGACGCAGCAGCGAGGGGAGACGCTGCAGGAGTTCGCCCTAGAATTGAACAGCTGGCCAACAAAGCGTTGGTCGAATTCCCACCTGAATTCGTATCCCGGGAAGCCACCTACACGTTCGCTGACGGGGTGCGAGACGTTGAGATACGTAAGTACCTAATGCTCGGCGACACATAAACCATCCACGAAGGGTTAACGGTAGCATTGAGGATGGAGGCGGCCAAGGTGACGGCTACACCGACGTCGGGAACACGGAGTATCCGCTACACTAGAGACCAAAGACCAGCTGAGGGACGACGGCGAAGGACAAGTTGCGTGTGTTGGGGGTGTGGAGAGCCGGGACACCTGGAAAGTGACTGCGCACACCAGGGAGAGCAACCAGAAAACGAGTAAAGGCCGTCGTGGAGAAGGGCATATCGGCGCCATCATCACCATCCGCTCGATTGACAGTGCGTGCCGTCAACCGGCCAATGGATGAGTTTCATCGCGGACGGTTGGGTGAGAGGGAAGTCGTGCCGTGTGCTCGTTGACACCGGGGCAGCCGTGACCGTCACTAGACCTGACGTGGCCAAGGGTTTGCCGTCGAGGAAACCGAGGCGATCAACCAGCTGGTAACGGCATCGCCCGACAACTTGCCCGTGGAGAGGGAGGCCATACTGCAGTTGACCTTGGGATGGAGTGCCGTGCCGTCAGTGGGTGTTCGTCGCGGAGGTGACTGAGGAGGTGATACTGGGACTGGATACCCTCAGAGGTGACGGTCGACGTCGGCAGGAAGGTCCTGTGGTTCAATGGAAAAGAGGTGATACTTCGGCAACCCGAAGAACGCCTGGGAATCTGCAGGGTCGTCCTGAGGGAAGAGGTGGTTGTCCTCGCGAGAAGCGAGGTGATGGTGTCGGCGCGATTGTAAGGCCAGCGGACGAAGAACTTGATGCTGGATCTGAAGACACATGTGCACGGGCTGTGTGTAGCCAGGACATTATTGCCGTGCCAAGAGGAGGTGCCAGTGAGGCTACTAAACCCAACGGACACCGATCACGACGTCCAGGGCGGAACGGACCTGGGGAAGTGCGAGCCCGTGGTCAGCGTAACACCAATCGACCAGACCTATGAACCGGGGCCGACGCAACCCCTGGAGGTCCGGCTGGAAGGTTTAGTGGAGAGAGCGGCCGACCACCTGACCGCAGAACAGCTCGATAGGTTCGACAACTGCTGAGACGATACCACCGCGTCCAAGGAAACAACGACCACGGCGGCACGGACCAACTGCTCCACCACCTTGACATCGGAGAAGCCCGGCCTGTTCGGCAACCACCTAGAACGTTCCGCGAGTTAAACAATCGCCGGTACGGTTCAAGCTGGTGGTCATGAGTTCTAGGGGAGTGATTGAAGTGTCTAACAACCCCTGTAGTCTGGGTGACAAAGAAGAACGGTGAGCTACGCTTCTGCGTGGACTACAGGAAGCTGAACGCTGTCACCAGGAAGGACTGTTTCCCCTTACCCAGGATTGACGACTCTCTGGACACGCTTGCTGGTGCGCAGTGGTTCTCGACCCTGGACCTGAAGTCTGGTTAATGGCAAGTGGCTCTAGGCGCGAGAGACAAGACCGCATTCTTCACAGACCAAGGGCTTTGGCATTTGACAGTTATGCCCAATGTCCTCTGCAACGCACAACTACCTTCCAACGCATCATGGAGTCAGTGATGAGAGGATTGACTTATGACGCCTGTCTGCTATACCTGGACATCATAATGGGTAGGACATTCGAAGACCATCTCGAAAACCTTTGCAAGGTACTACAGAGACTGCAGGCAACTAACCTGACGCTAAACGCAAAGAAATGCCAATTCTTCCGCAAGGAAGTCAAATACTTGGGCCACATAGTCTCACCAACCGAAGTGGCCACAGACCCGGAGAAGATACAGGCTGTGAGAGATTGGCCTCGGCCAAACGTTAAAAGAGAATTTCCCATTATCCTGGGGCTGTGCAGTTATTACCGACATTTCATAAAGGGGTTCTCCAACATCGCCAAGCCCCTCACCCACCAGACAGAAGAACACCGACCTTATGTGTGGACGGACGACGCCGAAGACGCTTTCCAGCACCTGAAGAAAACACTTTCCAGTGCTTCTGTTCTGGGATTTCCACAATCAGGCGGCACCTTCATTGCGGACGGCCACGAACGGGTGATAGCTTATTACCGCAAGACGCTGTCCAAGGAAGAGAAGAACTACTGCGTCTCCCGGCAAATGTTACTGGCGCGAGTAAAGACATTGGAGCACTTCCACAAGTACCTGTACGATCAGCCATTCCACTTGAGGACTGACCATTCCTCCCTCACCTGGCTACCTAGCTTTAGGAACCTGGTTGGCCCGACAGCCCTTTGGGTCCAGAGTCTGCAGCGGTTCGACTTCACCTCTGAACATCGTAGAGCGAAGAGCCAGGGCATAACAGACGCCATGTCACGAAGACCATGTCCGCAAGAGTGCGGTCAATGCACAAGATTGGAAGAGAAGGAGCATCCTGCGGCTGTCAGAGTGGTCACGGCAGTGCCTGCGGACGGCTGTGATAGCGCAGACCTGAGGAGGGAGCAGCTGGCGGATGCCGACGTGGGGCCACTTATGAGGGAATTGGAAGCAGAGACGAGACCGACCTGGGAGGATATCGCACCCAGAAACTCTGCGTACAAGTCTTACTGGATCCAATGGGAATCCTTGAAGACAAAAGTGGTTGTGCTGTTCCGGGTTGAGTCCAGAGGTTCTACTCCCATTAGCCTTGAACCCGTAGGAACAAGACCCGGGCCTCTTTCAACCAAGGAGTTATCCGAGCTGTCCCAAAGGGCGCTCGGCATCCGCGTGGGGCTTTCCGTAAGACAAGACCTGGTTGACTAACAAGCACCCCCATCTGGTCCTATGGACGCAATACGGGATGGAAGTGGATACGGCCACTTACGCGCGCCAACACCAAAGGTTAAGACTCCGATATGACCTCGCCTGGTGATCTGCTATTCCGGGTATGGGAATACCCCATGGGAAAGGCGCAGACGGAGCAGCTGGTTCTTCCGCGGACTATGGACCCGGAAGTCTTGGAGGAAGTGCACGCCGGTATTTCAGGACACCTGGGAGTGAACCGAACGATTGACAAACTACGACAGCGTTACTACTGGCTGAGCCTCCGAGCAGACGCTGAGAGATGGTGCCGTCAACGTCACGTGAGCGCGGTGAGTCGCGGTCCCCAGACTAGGAGCCGGGGTCGCATGCAGCAGTACAATGTCAGAGCACATTTCGAACGAATAGCTGTCGACTTAGCTGAACCATTCCCAGTATCCGACCGAGGCACCAAGTACCTGATGATGGCCATGTACTATTTCACCCAGTGGTCGGAGGTGTATGCCATCCCGAATCAGGAGGCGAAGATTATCACACACTGCCTCGTGGAGCAAGTGTTCTGCCGTTTTGGGGTGCCTTTGGAGCTCGACATCGACCAGGGCATCAATGTTGAGTCTAGCCTGATGGAGGAGGTACTAGATAAACTTGGGGTTAAAAAGACCCGCCCAACACCCCTACAAGCGCAGTCGGACGGCATGGTCGATAGGTACATCAAGACCCTTGAAGAATATCTGAGGAAGGCCTTGGCCAGCCAACAACGAGACTGGGGCGTCAAGGTGCCACTGTTCCTGCTGGCCTACCACTCGTCAACACACGACACCACTAAGATGACGCCAGTCGGCTTAATGTTCAGCCGAGGTTTACGCCTTCTCTTGACCTAGCTTTTGGGAGCCCCCAAGAAGCGAAATAGCCAGCAACCGAGTATGTGGAGAACTCTACCGCCTCCACAATATGCACGAATTGGCTCGTCAGAACATCCAGATGGCGAGTGACGGCATGAAGACCCGATAAGACAGGCAAGCCATCAGCCAAGATTTCCAGCAGGATGACTTGTTCTGGTTGTATCGCCCTATCCGGACTAAGGGACGCTGTCCTGAGCTTCTGCAGCCATGGAAAGTAACATACCGCGTGGTAAAGAGGATTAACGACGTGGTCTACCGCATCCAGAACGTGCCCCCAGGAAATATTTTGGTGGTACACCTGGATCGTCTCACCCATTACGTTGGTGCTGTTTGAGAGGACCAGCCTTGATAAGGCAGCAGTGTCGCGAGTGCATTGTTGAACTGAGGCGGCGCGGGCAACGAGATCAAAGAGACGGTTAGTGTAGCGCGGAAACAAATGCTCGCCGAAACGGCGGATGGAAGGAAACGGATTTCTAGAGAGTTCGTGCTTCTTCTAGCGCCCTGTTGATTGTTTGACAACATTCCGGATAGTGAGTAATCTATAAAACGGAGCTCACCCACCACAATATTTTTATCTACAATACATATATCTTAAGGTAGTTGAGTAAATTGTCCAATTGTTTTCATGCAAAGGCAGCATATCTTGGTCCCTGGCTACAGAAAGCAGCCACTCATGGGGTTTTAAGTTCTGGGTATAGGACCAGTGGCCACTCAGCATTGTCAGGAAAACATCGATAGGTAAGTGGCGCTGGTCACGAAAACGAACGTTCCGACTGGGGGATGCTGAGATGCTGACATCATCTGCTCACTGCCATGCATAAGTGGGCATGAGGCCGGCAGTCAGTTTGGCAGGTCTTTTCCCTCTTAGGGCTGTCTGGCCAGGATTTTAAGTTGTATAAATTATGGTGCAGTTTTCCTTAATCAGCTGTCATGGGAGAAAATGTTATCGTTGATAATAGATCAGCAGATTGTATTCAGTTATTGGTTTAATGTGCAAATTTAATAATTTGCTGGCTGAAATATCAAATAACTCTATAAAATGATTGTAGTATTAATAGAGACCTAATGTCAGCAACTTAAAAAAGCATAATGTCAGTAGTAGTTAAAGCTGTTAATTTAATTAATGCGGCATCATAAGTTTCAACAATATTTACAAGAACTCTGTTGCGGTTAAGTCACTTTAATTTACTACTCCGAAGTTTCCTGGCTACACAGAGTTTACTTCTCTGCTGCTACAATCTACGTACAGCACTAGGCTGCTTCCTATAGGAACACAAAATTTTCATCGTCGAAGTTTCCAGTAGTGAGAGGATTGTAGATTTTGCCTTGTTAATACATGTGTATTCATTTAAATAGCGTACTACAAGGGAAAAATCTCTCCATCCTGAATATAACTGAAGTCATTACGTCATGTATCAGTAAACTCAAGCTACGGTTGCATCAGCTGCAGAAACAAGAATTATAACATTTTCCATGTCTGCAATAACCATTAAGTCTTATTAAAAAATACCAACATGTGCTAGAAATTTTTCTGTTGGAGTTTGAAAATAGATTTTCTGCCCTGAATGTTACATAAGTGTTAAAAGATTAAAATATGAAAATGTTTCTGTAGCCAAACCAGAAAAAGCGGAGATCATATGCTTGCACATCAATATAGAAATGTATACTAGTGTTGGAATTATGGAAATTAGTGGTTATTAGTTTGTTTCTAATCTGAAGTTCCTCTCCTCCAAATGTCCATCCGTAGCTGAGGATCTGTAGTGTACCCAGGCGGCAGACTCGCGATGCCGATCAATAAATGATGGCCGGTGGAGAGATTGGAGACAGGAGGGGTAGCTGTGTCTTCGTTTACCCCTCCTCCTGCCACTCGAAGTGACACGAAGCTTCGAGAATGTTTTCCCCCTCCATAAAAGGAGATTCGGGAAACTTCGGGCCGATGAATACCGGAAGCGACAGTCAGTTGAGAGTAGTGTTGTTGTGGCGTGCGGTGTGTAAGTAGCGTCGAGCGTACGTGCACAGACGAACTGGCAAAATTTAATTGTGATATTAGGATAAGGTGGAAATAAAGAACATTTTGAGTGGTGTAATTGAACTTTTTAATTTCACGAACCCACAAAGTCACAACCGGCGTCAGAAGTGGGATAACGGCCATGGAATCGGCACTGGAAAAGATTTTACACAAAATGGAAGAAATGAAGGCCGAAATAACAGCGAAGACGAAAGTGGCAAATAACAACTTGACCGAGGAAATAACAGCGAAGACGGAAGCGGCAAATAACAACTTGGCCGAGCAACTGAAACAAATGAAGACGGCCACCGACAACATCGCCGAGAAGATGGAAGCGGCAAACAACAACTTGGCCACGACAATGACCGCAAAGATGGCCGAACTGACCACAGAAATGAGGACAGCGAACGACAGCCTGGCCACGGAGATGAAAGCGGCAACCGAGATCCTTGCCGTGAAGTTCGAAGAGCAGCTGACCGGCGTAAAAGAAGACGTCACAGAGTTAGGCGAGCGCGTCGAAAACCTGGCGAGCCACGTTGACGAGCTGCAGGGAAAGTTTGACAGCAACGCAAAGTCCCTGAACGCCATGGTGGAGGACGTCGTCGGCAGGAGGTTAAAGGATTTGACGGTCGACGCACCGGGACGCGACACAACATCGGCGCGCGTCAAACCACCGAAATATGACGGCGCGTCAACGTTTGAGGTCTTCCGCCGCCAATTCGACGCAGTGGCCAAGCACAACAAATGGTCACCAGAGGAGGCCACACAGTTAATAGCCAGCCTCCAGGGTCGGGCCACGGAAGTCCTCGACGCGGTACAGACAACGGCGGCGTCCAAGGACATCTGGGAGGTCCTGGAGAATCATTTTGGGAACCACCGCTTAGCCGTAGCGTACCGCAGCCAGCTGAAGGCAAGGTCGCAGCAGCCAGGGGAGACGCTGCAGGATTTCGCCCTGGCAGTTGAACAAATGGCTAGCAAGGCCCTAGTCGACCTCCAACCAGAGTTCGTATCCCGGGAAGCTGCCTACACATTCGTTGACGGGGTACGGGACACGGAGATTCGTCAGCGCCTAATGCTCGGCGATTATAAAACAATCAAGAGGCGCTAACGGCAGCATTACGGATGGAGGCGGCCAAGGTAACAGCTATCCCGTCGTCGAGAACGAGTTTGCGCTACGCCGGAGACAGAAGACCAGCCGAGGGACGCCGGCGAACACCTAGTGGCATGTGTTGGGGGTGTGGACAGCCCGGGCAACTACAGAGAGACTGCCAATACCAGGAAGAGCGGCCGGAAGATCGAGTAAGGCCCGGCGTGGAGAGGGGTACGTCGGCGCCATTACCACCATCCCTTCGAGTGACAATCCGCGCCGTCAGCCGGCGGATGGATGACAACCTCATCGCGGACGGCTGGGTAACAGGAAAGCCGTGCCGCGTGCTGGTGGACACCGGGGCGGCCGTGACCATCATCAGCCCTGACGTGGCGAAGGGTTTGCCGACGAGGAAACCGAGCCAACCATACCAGTTTGTGACGGCATCCGGCGACACCATGCCTGTGCAGAAGGAGGCCCTGCTGGAGCTGAACTTGGGACGGAGTGCCGTGCGTCTGTGGGTGTTCGTCGCGAAGGTGGCTGAGGAGGTGATTCTGGGACTGGATGCCCTCAGGAGCCACGAGGCGACGGTCGACGTCGGCAGGAAGGTCCTGAGGCTCAACGGAGAAGAGGTTATATTCCGTCAACCAGAAGAGCGCCTTGGAATTTGCAGGGTCATCTTGTACGAAGACGTGGTTGTCCCCGCGAGGAGCGAGGTGATGGTGACGGCGCGACCGGAAGGCCAGACGGCCCGCTGGGTTCAGAGGCTGCAGGTGTACGACTTCACCTCGGAACATCGCAGAGGGAAGAGTCACGGTAACGCGGGCGCTATGTTCCGAAGACCCTGTCCAGAAAAGTGCGGCCAATGCACAAGAGTGGAGGAGAAGGAGCGTGGCGCAGCAGTTCGAGTAGTCACGGCAGTGCCTGCGGATGGCTGGGATAGCGCAGGCCTGATGAGGCAGCAGTTGGCGGACGCAGACTTGGGGCCGCTCTTGAGGGAAGTGGAGGCAGGGACGAGACCAACCTGGGCGGACATCGCACCGAGGAGCGCCACCTACAAGTCTTACTGGGCCCAATGGGACTCGTTGAAGACCAGAGAGGGTGTGCTGTTCCGGGTATGAGAATCAACCGATGGGAAGACATAGAGAGAACAGTTGGTACTTCCCCGGAGTAAGGTCCCGAAAGTCTTGGAAGAAGTGCAACCCGGTACTTCAGGGGGACACCTGGGAGCGAACCGGACGATTGACAAACTACGGCAGCGCTACTACTGGCTGAGGCTCCGAGCAGACGCTGAGAGATGGTGCCGTCAGTGTCACGTGTGCGCGGCGAGTCGCGGCCCCAAGACTAGGAGCCGGGGTCGCATGCAACAGTACAACGTCGGAGCGCCATTCGAACGGATCGCCGTTGACATTGCTGGACCGTTCCCAATATCCGACCGAGGCAACAAGTACCTGATGGTGGTCGTGGACTACTTCACTAAGTGGCCAGAGGTGTATGCCATTCCGAACCAAGAGGCAAGGACAATCACAGAGTGCCTCGTGGAGCAAGTGTTTTGCCGATCTGGGGTACCTTTAGAGCTGCACAGTGACCAAGTCACCAATTTTGAGTCCAACCTGATGAAGGAGGCACTAGAGAGACTTGGGGTTAACAAGACCCGCACAACACCTCTACATCCCCATTCGGATTGCATGGTCGAGAGGTACATCAAGGCCTTAGAGGAACACTTTAGGAAGTTCGTGGCCAGCCACCAGCGAGACTGGGACGTCAAGGTGCCACTATTCTTGCTGGCCTACCGCTCGTCAACACACGACACCACGGGGATCACGCCAGTCAGCTTAATGTTCGGCCGAGAGTTACGTCTCCCCTGTGACATGGCTTTTGGTAGCCCTCCGGGGGTGAAACATCCAGCGACCGAGTATGTGGAGAACCTGGTGGACCATCTCCACGACATGCACGAGATGGCTCACCAGAACATCCAGAAGGCGAGCGACCACATGAAAACCTGATACGACAGGCAAGCCAACAACCAAGGGTTCCAGCAAGGTGACCTGGTCTGGTTGTACCGTCCGACCCGGACCAAGGGACGCTGCCCGAAGCTTCAGCAGCCATGGCAAGGACCGTACTGTGTGGTGAAGAGGATTAACGACGTGGTCTACGCACCCAGAAGGTGCCCCTAGGAAAGATGTTGGTGGTACACCTGGATCGCCTGGCCCGCTACGAAGGCGCTGTTCGGGACGACCAGCCTTGAGGAGGGAGCAGTGTACCCAGGCGGCAGACTCGCGATGCCGATCAATAAATGATGGCCGGTGGAGACTGGGGAGACAGGAGGGGTAGCTGTGTCTTCGTTTACCCCTCCTGCTGCCATTCGAAGTGACACGAAGCTTCGAGAATGTTTTCCCCCCATAAAAGGAGTTTCGGGAAACTTCGGGCCGATGAATACCGGAAGCGACAGTCAGTTGAGAGTAGTGTTGTTGTGGCGTGTGGTGTGTAAGTAGCGTCGAGCGTACGTGTAAAGACGAACTGGCAACATTTAATTGTGTACATTAAATTGTAATTGTGATATTGGGTTAAAGTGGAAATAAAGAACATTTTGAGTGCTGTAATTGAACTTTTTAATTTCACGAACCCACAAAGTCACAGTAATGATAACTGTCACAATTAAGCTTAAGGAATACCTTCTTAGGCATTCATTTTATACTGTTAGTTAATTTGACATCTAACGTATGCAATTAAGTTTTATTTTTGTAGATAATATTAATCCTGGAAATTATATTGTAAATAGTGTTACCCTGGCGTTAGACTCGCGAAGCCGATTAATAAATGATAGCCGGCGGAGATTCGGGAAACTTCGGGGCCGATCGCTACCGGAAGCGACAGACAGTTGAGTATAGTGTTTGAAAAATAAACAGTTTTAGGTGAGCTAGCAAATTGTAATGTGAAGAACGTATTTGCTACGAAAATAAAGTGTAGTTTTTGAGTTTGTAACCTCGTCTTGTTATTTCACGAACCCACAAAGTCACAACTGGTGTCAGGAGTGGGATATACGACAATGGAAGCTGCGTTGGCAAAGATTTTAGAGAAAATGGAAAAAATGAAGACGGCAAATGAAAACCTCGCTGCAAAAACGGAAGCGGCAAATAACAACCTGGCCACGGAAATAACAGCGAAGACGGAAGCGGCAAATAACAACTTGGCCACGACAATGACCGCAAAATGGCCGAACTCACCACAGAAATGGGGGCAGCGAAAGACAGCCTGGCCACGGAGATGAAAGCGGCAAACGAGGCCCTTGCCTTGAAGTTTGAAGAACAGTTGGCCAGCGTGAGGGATAACGTGACGGAGCTGGGCAAGCGGATGGGCCAAGTGGACGAGCGCGTCGAGGACCTGGCGAGCCGCGTTGACGACCTGGAGGGAAAGGCCGACACCAGCGTCAAGTCCCTGAACGCCATAGTAGAGGAGGTCGTCGGCAGGAAACTGAAGGATTTGAAGGCCGACCCGCCGGGATGCGACACGTCTGCGCGCGTCAAACCGCCGAAATATGACGGCGCGTCAACATTTGAGGTCTTCCGCCGCCAGTTCGACACAGTGGCCAAGCGCAACAGATGGTCACCGGAGGAGGAGGCCACACAGCTAATAGCCAGCCTCCATGGACGGGCCGCGGAAGTCCTAAACGCGGTGCAGACAACGGCGGCGCCCAAGGACATCTGGGAGGCCCTGGAGAATCGTTTTGGGAACCACCGCTTAGCCGCAGCGTACCGCAGCCAACTAAAGGCAAGGTCACAGCAGCCGGGGGAGACGCTGCAGGAGTTAGCCATAGTGACTGAGCAGCTGGCAAGGCCTTGGTTGACCTGCCACTGGAGTTCGTACCCCGGGAAGCCGCCTACAGCTTTGTCGACGGGGTACGGGACACGGAGATTCGTCAGCGCCTAATGCTCGGCGATTATAAAACCATCCACGAGGCGCTGACAACGGCATTAAGGATGGAGGCGGCCAAGGTAGCATCTATCCCGACGACGAGAACGAGGAGTGTCCGCTACGCCGGAGACAGAAGACCAGCTGTGGGACGCCGGCGAACACCTAGCCCGGACACCTGCGGAGAGACTGCCCACACCATGAAGAGCAGCCGGAAAACGAGTAAGGCCCGGCGTGGAGAGGGGCACGTCGGCGCCATTACCATCCCCTCGAGTGACAGTCCGCGCCGTCGGCCGGCGGATGGATGACAACCTAATCACGGACGGCTGGGTAAGAGGAAAGCCGTGCCGCGTGCTAGTGGACACTGGGGCAGCCGTGGCCATCATCAGACGTGACGTGGCGAACGGTTTGCCGACGAGGAAGCCGAGCCGACCATACCAGCTTGTGTTGGCATCGGGCGACACCATACCTGTGCAGAAGGAGGCCCTGCTGGAGCTGAACTTGGGACGGAGTGCCGTGCGTCTGTGGGCGTTCGTCGCGTAGGTGGCTGAGGTGATTCTGGGACTGGATGCCCTCAGGAGCCACGAGGCGACGGTCGACGTCGGCAGGAAGGTCCTACGGTTCAACGGAGAAGAGGTTATACTCCGTCAACCAGAAGAGCGCCTTGGAATTTGCAGGGTTATCTTGAACGAAGACGTGGTTGTCCCCGCGAGGAGCGAGGTGATGGTGACGGCGCGACCGGAACGCCAGACAGCACGTTGGGCCCAGAGGCAGCAGGAGTACGACTTCACCTCGGAACATCGCAGAGGGAAGAGCAACGGTAACGTGGACGCTATGTCCCGAAGACACTGTCCAGAAGAGTGCGGCCAATGCACAAGAGTGGAGGGGAAGGAACGTGCCGCAGCAGGTCGAGTAGTCACGGCAGTGCCTGCGGATGGCTGGGATAGCGCAGGCCTGAGGGAGCAGCTGGCGGACGCAGACTTGGGGCCACTCTTGAGGGATGTGGAGAACTTGGTGGACCACCTCTACGAAATGCACGAGATGGCTCGCCAGAACATCCAGAAGGCGAGCGACCGCATGAAAACCCGATACGACAGGCAAGCCAACAGCCAAGGGTTCCAGCAAGGTGACCTGGTCTGGTTGTACCGCCCGACCCGGACCAAGGGACGCTGCCCGAAGCTTCAGCAGCCATGGCAAGGACCGTACCGTGTGGTGAAGAGGATTAACGATGTGGTCTACCGCATCCAGAAGGTGCCGAGGAAAGATGTTGGTGGTACACCTGGATCGCCTGGCCCGCTACGAAGGCGCTGTTCGGGATGGCCAGCCTTGAGAAGGGAGCAGTGTTACCCTGGCGGTAGACTCGCGAAGCCGATGAATAAATGATGGCCGGTGGAGATTCGGGAAACTTCGGGGCCGATCGTTACCGGAAGCGACAGACAGTTGAGTGTAGTGTTTGAAAAATAAACAGGTTTAGGTTAGCTAGCAATTTGTAATGTGAAGAATGTATTTGCTACGAAAATAAAGTGTAGTTTTTGCGTTTGTAACCTCGTCTTGTTATTTCACGAACCCACAAAGTCACAATATTGAATAAACATTTGACATGTTCCAAATTATGTTAAGACAAACTGTAATGTATGTATGTATGTATTTAAGTGAAGTGAGATATGAGAAGTGTTTGGTAATTGCGAAGTCGATGACTGAGAACTGTCTTCCAGCAACTGGATGATGTATGGGTTGTCAGGGACTCTGCGCTTGAGATTCGTGTCTATTAGGCGAATGAGAGCATTTCCTCTAATGTCTGATATTCAAGTTGCCGGCCAGGACTGCACTGAGATATAGAGAAAAGATGGACAGCGCTGTGAAGTGTTATTACGATTTACCATACTATGCCTGTGGAATTGCAGAATCAACAGCGTGATTTCCTCCAAAACAACTATAGGTAAGCTGCAAACAAAATGCAGCTGGAGGCGTGATTTACCAAAACTGACGCTCTCCAGCTTTCCCCCCCTCAACCGCCATTTTAGGCTGCCTCTCCTCTCCTCCATAGCGCAAGCCGCCCTGATCAACATATGGAGGGGAGGGAGTCATGTAATGCTTGGATGTTGAGTAGGGGAGACAACTGTGCTCACAGATGCGCAAACAGACTGCACTGTGTTTGGGGTCTATCTGTATCATTCTGCTAGCCTCATCAGTAGGGAAGTATTTGACCACGAGCTCAGAGATATGTCATCCAAGAGTCTACAGCAGTTGCTGTCTCCACCGCTTTGTGTAGAGTTCCTGTAGGTATGAGGAAGGGTGTCTAAATCAGAGCAGACATCCCGCTCCTCATCCCTCGGTTGATTTAGAAACATGGGAGTTCCATGCCTTGGTGCTGCCTGCGAAGTCGAGTCAGACAGCTGGACAGTCCTATATCTCCATGTAAGAGGATTGAAGTGAGTGGCTGGTTAGTGGGAACTCCTGTTGGTTGTTTTACTATGAAACATTTGCTCTATTTTGGCAAGCATGGTCTTCAGATCTCGTGCTGTTGTTGCAATTCCTGATTGGCCATCTGCCAAGCCTTAGTCATATCATTTGATATTGGGGGCCATCTTTGTTCACACTTGAGAGTTCACTGCTTTTTAAAGTTAGCAGTTCTTCTTGGTTATAAAAAACAATAAGAATGAAAGGCCACAGTGGCTATGGTAGCTGAGCAGTGTTTCCAGATTTGAAAATAAAAATGCAGTTCTTTCCTAAAAGGTGGCAAAACTAGTAGCCATTGTAAGAGATTGATACTCCTTCACCTTGTAAAGGATGCTGACAAAGTTGAAAGGTAATTATACAAAATATATTGGTTTGAATCTTGAAAGTTCAAACAATCAAAATGGTGCTTGATATTGTTACCCTGGCGGCAGACTCGCGATGCCGATCAATAAATGTAGGCCGGCAGAGGGAGGGGAGACAGGAGGGGTAGCTGAGTCTTCGTTTACCCCTCCTCCTGCCACTCGAAGTGACACAAAGCTTCGAGAATGTTTTTCCCCTCCATAAAAGGAGATTCGGGAAACTTAGGGGCCGATCGATACCGGAACGACAGTTGAGAGTAGTGTTGTTATGGCGTGCGTTGTGTAAGTAGTGTCGAGCGTACGTGTAGATTGATATTGGAAAATCAACTAATTGTGTACATTAAATTGTAATTGTGAACAGTGTATTGCTACGAAAATAAAGTGCAATTTTTTTGTGTTTGTAACCTGGACTTTTTATTTCACGAACCCACAAAGTCACAATATAATGCTACCATGATCTACTCGCATTATATGGTGGGAAATATCCTCAGACTGAATCAAAAGAGATAGAAGACTGAATAGAGATTATTCTATTATATATGCTTAATAGTGCTCTATTTTCATATTTGCTCTCTGTTCAGCTGCAAGAACTCTCTCTGAATATGTTTCACAAAGACGGGCAGGTTCTACACGTTTCTTAGTATTCAATGTATGCCTGAAAAAAAATATGGAACATGTGCCTATGGAGCGGAACATTTGGACAACCCTGTAGAATATTACCATGGACATTTATACATATAGTTTATTCTAGATGATCATACTGTAATAAAAGAACTGTATATGGAAATGCTTTATTGAGTCAGAAACCAGTAAGAAGGAAACATCTGGGAAAATGGACACAAAACATTGTACTGGTAAACATTTACCTTGCTAGCTACATCAGTACTTTGGAATATCCTCCATTGTGTCCAAATCTGTCACTTAGTGACTGAAAATTCAGATACTCAGGGAGTTACCTAAATGTGCCAAGAGCACAATGATTTGTTCCACCACATTATTCAGTCACTTTGTGCGATGATTGAAGTCTATCACTACAGAAGAAATTTATTTGAAGAAAATGTGTAATTTACACTATAACTGGTTTTAATATTGTTAACCAATACCAGGAACATTTTGATATTACACTTATGAACAACACTACATAAACAAAGTTGTAAAAATACATCAGAAGGCCCATGGATTTACCAGGATCTGCCATTCTCTATGTAATGTACTTGTAGATGAGGCATCTGCTCTCGCAATTGATGTACATACTGTAACTTAAAATGATTACACACTTCTACATATAACTTACATAATTTGGTCAGATGAAGGGGAATAAGATGAAAGTTCTTGCCAGTTGTTCTTGTTAAATCCAGTTTTAAAGTTTGTAGTTCCCTGCACTTCATTAAACATTGTTCACTATAGTCACTAATCCCATGGCAGTTGCTGATATTTAAATATTTCAGTTTTGTAGATTTTTCAGCAAATATTTTCACTGCCAAATCTGTGATATTGTCACAAATGACTGTATTAATTACACGCTGTCGAGGTTCAGAAAAATTAAAGTGCACTTGGAGGAGCTCCCACGTCCACGTCGTCCGCCCTGGGCAGCGGTAGAATCCCTTGGTTTCGCCGCTGGCGGAGAGGAGCTAAATGTCCAAGGACAGAGGTGAGACAGGAGATCCATTTCGGCCAAGGAGCTCTCTATCAAGATCTCCGACCCAAATGAGTCGCAAAGACAAAGGTGATTCCAAAGTAAATACTAGTGAAAATGAAAATGATACATCTAGTGAAAGTGAAAAACTGAATAAATCAATAACAGACATTATTTCTGAAATAAGCCTTGTAGTGGCTTCCGACAAGTCAATTACTGTAAGTAACCGAGCTAAACTGTTTAACTTGCTTGGAGAAATTACTAAGGTACATGATGCTGTACGATTAGAAAATACTCATCTTAAATCAAAGTTGCAAGTATACAAAGATGAAAAGAAACAAGTACCAATGATGTCTTATGCCGATATAACTACTAGAAATGGTGACAATAATACAGTCAAAGTTGAACGTGTTCTGCAGAAACAAAAATGTACGATATTTGTGTCATCAACTGAAGTAAAAGATACTAAAGTAGTACAAGATATAGTAACTACAACTGTCATACCAACAAAAGATAAGGTTAAAATATGCAATATTAAAAGAACAGAAAGAAATGTTATTCTGGAAACAGAAACTACTGAAGACGCTGAAAAGCTGCTAAATCATGAAGGTTTGAAGAAAATGAAATTAAAAGTGGAATTACCGAAAAAGAGGAACCCGCTAATAATTCTGTATGATTTAATATCAAGCGAAAAAGAGGAAACAATCAAAGAAAACATGTATCACCAAAACTTTGAGGAGGAGATGTCATGGGAAAAATTCAATCAACAAGTAAACATGAGGTTCAAAACTGGTCCAAGAAATGCTAATACGGTTCACCATGTTATGGATGTTTCACCATACGTTCGGAGGCTAATTCTTAAAAAAGAGAAAATTTACCTTGGCTTTCAAGCAGTAAATGCAAAAGATTATGTAGTTGTTGCAACATGCATGAAATGCCAGAACTTTGGTCATGTGGCAAAATACTGTACAAAAGATAAGATTGTTTGTGCTCACTGCGGTGAAGAGGATCACAACAAAAATGAATGCGATAAAAAGAATCAACCAGCAATATGTATCCCCTGTGCAGAAAGGAGGAAGTTTTTAAAACAAAGATACCCAGATCGTAAGCTTAAAGAAGAAGCCCCCTGTAAACGTGGAAAGGAATGCTCGTTGTATAGGATACATTTTGAGAGGCTTATAGCTCGAACAGACTATGGACAACAAACAAATATATCTATTTAAATGGCTAGTACAAGAATTAGTGAAATGGTAGGAGTACATAATATAAGAATAGCACAGATAAATGCACAACGATCAAAGACTGTAATGATAGAATTGAGGAAAATTGTAAACGAAATGGCTCTGGATATTGTCTGTATTCAAGAACCATATACACTTAGGGGAAAACCGTTACACATGGCTGCAACTGCACGTAAGATATATGACGGGGAAAATCCCCAAGCAATGATTTTGATTAACAATAAAAACATACAAGCAACCAAAATATCTCAATTTTGTGACGAACATGTAAACTGTGTACAGATACAAACTAAGGGTATAGACTTCATACTTTGTAACCACTATTACCAATTTATGGATGATATAGAAGTACACATCAGTAAGACAGAGGAGATTTTGCAAGCATATTTTGATGCAGCTATAATATATACAATGGATGCTAATGCGAAGTCAAAATTGTGGTTCAGCAAAAATCCAGATTTAAAAGGATTAAAAATGGAAGAAATGATTACAACGTATAATATGCAGATTGTAAATCAACCGAATAATCCTTACACATTTATGAATCGTGCGGATGCTTACGAAAATATTGATCTTACATTAGCCAAAGGTTATATTTATAATAAAATACGGAAATGGATTGTAACACAGCAAATAACCTCTAGTGATCATAATCTGATATACTTTGACATAGATTATGAAGGTCGATATGATACACAAATTAGGAGAGGCAGAGAATTATACAAGATTAAAAATGCAAACTGGTGCAAAGTTAGAGAAAATTTTATTATACCAGTGGAAATACAGCAACTGAACATTGATGCCCAGGCCAAAATGTTAACAGAAAGGATACAGTATGCCATGCACGAAGGTCTAACCAAAAACAAGTGTAGGATGCAAGAAGCAGTAATTTGGACCGATCAACTACAGGACCTTAGAAGGAAGGCGAGAAAGGCACGGAAGGTCTACCAAAAAAGTAAAACAGCAAATGAAAGGAATTTTAATCTTTTAAGATATCAACAGCTAAAAGATAGATACAAACAGAAACTACAAGATACTAGGATGAAATCATGGGATATGATGGTAGAAGAAACTCTAAATGAAAATGTATGGGGTGTTCCGTATAAATTAGTTATGGAAAAGATTGCGGCTCCCGAAGTTCTGTCAACGATAAGTAAAGGAAATGGACACTTTACTAAAAATTGGAAAGAATCTGCACACCTCTTACTAGAAAGATTACTACCAGATGAAAGGGTCGAGAATGATGAAGTTATACATCGAATTAAAAAACAACAGATGAATCAATATTACTTAAACGACAGGGTAGTATATCCTTTCGATATACAAGAGGTAAAAATAGCAATTAAGGAGCTAAGGACAGGCAAAGCCCCGGGACCAGATGGTATTCAATCTGAAGTGTTGCAGCAGTTAGAACCTCTTATATCTATGCATATGTGTAGGCTCATAAATAAATGTCTAGTGGAAGGAAGAATTCCATATATCTGGAAGGAGGCCAATGTCGTAATCCTGAGAAAATCCAAAGATAAGGAAGCTACAGATGCAAAATCCTATAGACCGATTTGTCTGTTAAATACTTTAGGCAAACTACAAGAAAAGTTGTTGCTGAAGAGAATAACTGAATATAGACTAATGATTGGAGAAACAGAAAAACAATTCGGGTTTAGAAAGGGTAAATCTACAGAGGATGCAATAAACTGTGCAATTAAAAATGTTTCTAAAAGTTCCAGTAAATATGTGGTGTCCATGTTCTTTGACATATCTGGTGCTTTTGACAATTTATGGTGGCCAGAACTTTTTAAAATCATGAGAGAAAATAATTATCCAAGATGCATATATAATAGTTTATTAGATTATTGCAGAGATCGGAGAGTATATTTAAAAGGAGAGAATGATATGGTAACAAAAGAAATAAGCAAAGGTTGTCCACAAGGATCAATATTAGGCCCTTTGTTTTGGGACATTATGACGGAACCAATACTGGAAAGGATTGCACAACATGAGGATACCTTCGATGTTATAGCCTACGCCGACGACCTTATGATTATGATCGAGGCAAATAATAGAAGGGAAATTGAAAGAAAAGCTCGAAGTGTAGTGACTTTGTTAGAAGAATGGTGTAATGAAGTAAAATTACAAATAGCACCTCATAAATCTGCTTATATGCTATTAAAAGGAAAATTAGAAAGAAATCCCCTCATTAAAGTAAATGGTACCAATATACGACGAGAAAGTGTTTTTAAGTATTTGGGAATAAACATGGATGAGAAATTACACTTTGATAAGCATATAGAGAAAGTCAGAGACAAGGCCGGAAAAACGATGATGAAGCTAGCAACGATGGTTCAATATAAATATAAAATCCCACTAGCAGCAACAAGGACATATCACACAGCTATACTAACAGGAATAATAGGATATGGATCTAGTGTTTGGGCGCATAGAGCTAGCCTAGTGAAAAATGTACAACGACTGAGGAGTACTCAACGACAAACTTTAATAAGGTGTATGGGATTAACTAAAACAGTTCCAACGATGGCCTTACTAGTGATTCTAGCCATATGGCCGATTGACTTAACGGTAAAATTGCGGGCAACAATGTATTGGATGAAAAAACAAGACCAAGAACAGGTCATCAAAATTTTAGGAAGACCGTGCAATACAAGGAGAGAGGCAAGAAAAATTTTAATAGACAAATGGCAAAAAGAATGGAATCAATCGGAGAAAGGTAGAAGAGTATATGATCTATTCCCCAGCATAAGAGAGAGATTAAGATTAACCGTATCACCAACTAAGGAGAGCATTCAATATATTACAGAACATGGCCCATTTGATACATATTTTGCGAAGATTCGAAGCAAGGAAAGTGATAAATGTAATACATGTGATATAGTAGGCAACCCCGAACATGTGATCTTTGAATGTACGAAATACAACGATGAGGTACAAGAGGAACGCGCAATGCTAGCAGGAAAAGCAGTTTGGCACATCGTAAGAAGTCACGAGGATTTGTGTATAGTGAACAGAATGGTGACAAAGATATCGAAAATAGTCATGGAGGAGTACAGAAGACCAGCGGAAATGCAAATAACGGACGCAATACATCAGCAGCAACACCAAAACCAGGACGAATCACCAAGAAGGTCACAAAGAATAAGGCAACAAGAAATAAGTACCCACGTCGAAGAAGAGGATAGAAATGGTGCAGATCTCAGGCCAGAACAGGGCGACCAATCCATGAATAGACGTAGGCAACTTCGGACCAGAACAGGACGTCAAGAATGGGCTGAGAGGAGAAGGGGACAGCCACAACAGATCATCACACGGAGCTCATCTGATAGCGAAGATAGCTAGAGAAACAATTGTTGAAATTAAATTGATAGATAGCAGATTGGTAGAAAGTGCTGGCAGTAAACAGCTTTTCATCCACATGTATTGTTAATTTAACTAGTTAGAATGTTTTATAATAGAGTAGAACTGCTGCTTAGGATATAGATTAAAGATATATGTAAAGCAGCTGGGAAACCGGCTGCTATAGGTTAGATAGCTTAGTAGGTTAGGAGTAGTTAGTTTAGATATAGGTAATCTGCGAAATGTAATAATGTTCCAATCTAAAGAAATGTAATAACAATAAAGAGATGTAACTGTGGAACTTATGTCCTGGTATAGACTCAAGGCACCAGGGCATAGTTCATGCAGATTTTATTTTATTTTTTTTTTTTGTATTAATTACACTCTGGTGACTCGAATAATAGGTGTGACGTCACTCACTGCCCTCCTTTATGATTAGATGAATAATCCTTAAGCGATAGATGCTCTCTGTTCGATCAGCTCTTGGCTGGGTAACATGTATCTGTAGGCAACTCCACTTCTGGACAGGTAAATGGCCGTTATGGCCGCCTTTGTAATCTGCTTGTTATAGTAAATATTCTTAAGTGAATTCCACATTTAATTATCCTTACCCTACCTTTGTAGAAATGAAAACTTTATAGACAAACCCCAACTTCTCGCCAAGGCATGTAGTTCTACTCTGAGAGTTTGCCCCCGTGTTCGACCTGTCCACGTGTTCCTTAATTTTCACAAACAATCACTATAACTAACATCCAAGTATTCCAAATCAGTACATTTCCTTATATGCTGAAAATTGGGATACGATCATTTGGGATACGACCACATGTCAAAATAAGGACTTTCAATTGCATTCACTTATCCAAAATATTTTCAAACTGCACTGGACCTAAAGAGCATGCAGTTAGATCTAGTATGACTAAATTAGACATTGTGCTTTCCTGTAAATTTCTCACAATTTGTAAAAAATTTGGATACCTAGGAATTCCAAGATGTTTTAAATTTGTTAAGTCAAACAATGGTATATCTGGTAATTCTTGTGCAGAGAATACTGAACGCAATGTTTGTAATTGTTTATAGGATTCTAAGTGTCAAATCATTTCTACAGAATTTCTACTTACAGCAGCAAACTTGGAAATTAAGTGTTTCTGTGCTTTTAAAAATAAGTTAATATCTTCTATAACAAACAAATGTCCTCCTAAATCAATCTCATGCAGCAATGGACATTCAGTAGCAATTCCTTTTAAGAAAAGCAATTCTCTGGGCTAAATCCATACCCTAACAGTCTCAAACATAAAAGTTCATGTAACTGTTGTATTAGAGTTGAATACTTCATTGCTTCTTCACTTTCCCACCCATCTCACCAGTAAAATGTTATCTGACATACAACCCACCCCGGTCCTCTAGCTAAAATGTCAACTTGGCATAACAGATATTGGGGTAGCAGTGGTAGGAGTCCTTGACACATTCTCTATTACAGGGGCCCAAATGACCTTGTTGTCGACGGGCCCTTAAACACCACTCACTCACTCATTCTCTATTACAGGTCTTCTTTGCTCATTGCCGTGTGCTGCTATCATAGGAAGGAGTAGATGAAACTGTGCAACATTTTGAAAACCTCTTGTAAATGCTTTACTTAGTCATATTACTGTTGACGAGTCACCTGTTTACTGAGTTTTTACTCACTATTTGTAAGCGTATGTGACAATAAAGCATCTTATCTTATTATTAAAGAAGTTGCTGAAACTGGTCACCAACATTGTCCATACACATTTGATTCCTACATTGCTTCTAGGGTGTTCAGGATTTCTGATACACTTTATACTTAAGTTACCCCAGAGGCAGTAATCAGAGGAGTAAGTTCTCAATGTGACTACAGCGAGTGATGGAGGTACCAAACATGTATGGACAACAATGATACCATTTCCTTTAATAGCATGGGTAAGCAAAGCCTTTAAAGGTAGTTTTAAAATTGTTGCATGGCTTCATCCACACCTTTCTATGATAGTGGCAGATGGCAACAAGCACCAAGTCATAGACAGGGACAACACTACACAGTCAGTTAGGATGATTTTGGTTCTTGGTATTAGTAATAGCTATAAGTATATATAGAAAAAGGAGGGACTTAATTTGAATAAAATCACTATAAAAAGAAACAGATTTTATTCCACAGGAAACAAAATACATGTGTAAATAAATTACATTAACAGAATACTGAAATAGTTTACAAAATGACATTTTATATTTTATGTCTTATGTATTATCCAATCTCATGAAGCTGTACAGAGGTTTGCCGAAACTTGAGCAGCAGAAGCAAAGACAGTGTATTTCCCGCCTCGGATGGGAGGCAGCAATTGTCCTTGAATGACCCATTGTTGTGTTTCACAGCTGGTAATTAAAAAATGCAGTGGGATGACTCATAACTATAACTGACTGACAGGTTTAGGTGTATCATGATCATTTGATTGTGAGCTATCCTTGCTCGCTTCTGGCCATTTGCTGCTTCCTGCAAGTTAGCAGTTCTTCTTGGTTATAAAATGCAATAAGAACAAAAGGCCAGAAAGGCTATGGTAGCTGTACAGTCTTGCCAAATTGGAAAATGAAAATGCAGTGCGTTCCTCGAAGTACCAAAGTACTTTCCATTTCCAATTACCATTCATAATTATCACTTATATAATAATTTCAAGTCTAGTGCCATATATTTAAACAAAAATAAAATGTATACCTTAAACTTTATGAGAGTAGTCACCTTTATCCAGAAGGAATTTTGTATAACTGTTTAACCATAAGATATAGACAAAAGAATGTAGATATCTTCAGAACAGAGGTGACAAGCTAGTCATCCTTTACAGTACATAAGAGAATCCATTAATCTGCAAGTTCTACAAAATCCTCAGGACCTTCTACACTGTATGAACTTGTACATGAGGCATTTGCTTTCGGAGTTGATGTACATACTGAAAGTCTAATTTAAGACAGCGTTTTACATATAACTTACATAATTTTCTCAGATTAAGGGGAATAAGATCAAAATTCTTGCCAGTTATTTTTGTTATATTCAGTTTTAAAGTTTGTAGTTCCCTGCACTTCATTAAACTTTGTAAACTATAGTCACTAATCCGTAAAGCGTAAGTAAGATCTAAATATTTCAGTTTTGTACACTTTTCAGCAAATATTTTCACTGCCCAATCTGTGATACGGCTATAACTAACATCCAAATATTCCAGATCAGTACATTTCCTTATATGCTGAAAATCATCACCATTTGGGATACGACAATATTTCAAAATAAGGATTTTCAATTGCACACACTTAACCAAAATATTTTCTAACTGCACTGGATCTAAAGAGCATAAGGTTAGATCTAGTTTGACTAAATTAGACATTGTTCTTTTCTGTAAATTTCTCACAAGTTGTGAAGAATTTAGATACCTAGAAATTCCAAGATATTTTAAACTTGGTAAGTCAAACAATGGCATATCTGGCAATTCCTCTCCACAGAATACAAAACAAACTGTTTGTAACTGTTTACAGGATTCTAAGTGGCGAATCATTTCTACAGAATTTCTACTTCTAGCAGCAAACTTGGAAATTATGTGTTTCTTTGCTTTTAAAAATAAAATAAGATCTTCTATAAGAAATAAATGTCTTCCCAAATCAATTTCATGCAGCAATGGACATTCAGTAGCAATTCCTTTTAAGAAAAAGCAATTCTCTTCCATAAAGACACATCCTAACAATCTTAAACTTAAAAGTTCATGTAACTGTTGTATGAGAGTTGAATAGTTCATCACTGCATTTTCACTTCCCCAATATGGTAATCCAAATGCTAAGTGCTGAATTTGTGGTAAGTTTGTTACAATTGTTTCTAAGTCGTAGACAGTAAGTCCCTTATTGCCAGATAGCTCAAGACGTGTGATACACTTATTTCTTTGACATAATGTCTGGATCACTTTGTCAGACATAGGTTTTGTTGCAACTACAGCTCGAAGGGCTGGCATGTTTTGTAGCAGCACAATTATTTCTCTATCTGCCATCTCTTTGTCAAAAGTGAATACCATATTCCTCCAAAAGCTGTTGTCTTGTACTATTGCTTTCCAGCGACTATCCACATGTTGAATGTTAAGCACAAGGTCAGGAATATCCAAATAACTGAATATTTTCACAAGCAGCTCACTCGGCAGTTGGTAAAAACTTCCACTAGATGCCATTGTGAGGGAAGTAGCTCGTCCAAAAGCTGCAACAAAGTACAGTTTGTGTTCTTAAACTCTATTTATATAAAACATGCAGAAGCTATAGCTGATACAATGAAATCGTTTAAATGTGACACTGAATAATCCTGGATCCTGTCTATAATCATCTTTATAATCTGTACCTTCCGATATGACTTAACGTTGGAGGACGTAAAATTAAAAACAATAATTATAATCTGCCTTTAGAATCACATCAGTTCTGTGTTGAACAGGTTTCACTCAATGAGATACAGAAAGAAATGACTGAAACCAAAATGTCTTGAATTGTTATTCAGGCACAGTATACAGTTTTGTCATCCATTTAGTAAGAATATCGTCAACTAAACATAAAATCACCAAAATGATACCAAAGCTAACATAAATGTATCTACCACATAAGTAGTAGATGGAGGAAGGACTGCATTCCTCAAATGTCAAGAAAAATTATAATACAAATCTGGACTAACTGAAGAAATTGATAACCAAAATATCAGAACACTCATAGATAATCTGTTTGTAGTTATAGAAATGCCACAAACATTTGCTGTTGCCATGATGAGGCTTACTACAGGAGATGACTGTCAGTGTGAATATATTCCAGATACTGCTGTAAGAGAACAAAACCTCCATTGTCTAGAGATATGAGCATAGAACACCTGACTTCATCTCTCTTTAGAACATCCTTCACACTCCCTAGATGCAGAAGATAAAGCGGCTTCTAACTCTGGCGAAGATGAAACAGATGAAAATGTAATAGCCATTGAGAAGAGAAAAACAGTAGAAAAGAATTTGACTATGATAAACCTGGAAAGCCTCAAAAGTTACACATTTTGTAGTAGTTTGACAAAATCCACAATACACAACCCTAACAAAAAAACTGTTAAAGAAATACATAGAAACCACCAGAAAAAAAAATTAAAGAAAATACCATAGTTCCAGAAGCGATAAAAAACAGTATAATTGTAATCAACCCAAATGTGCCAAAATTATACTGCCTACCTAAGATCCACAAGACAGACAACAGCATGCGACCCATTATTAACAATATAGATGCCCCTACTTACAAACTGGCAAAATGGTTGGTTGAAGAATTTGATAAGTTTGAATCTCTAAGCATAACGGATTCATTTGATTTGGTGAAGAAAATTGAAAACACAGTTATAAAACTGGAGAGGTGATGGTATTCTTCGATATCAGATCTCTATTCACGAGCACCCAGTAGAAAAAATTCCAAAATTGATGAAAGGCTGGTTATCCAAAAGCAACGTTGCGGATGATAAAATAGAGGAATACATCAAACCAACCATCCTATGTAGTGAACAAAAAAGCTTCACGTCCTCCAGCAAGATCTTCTAACAAACTGTAGGCTTGGCCATAGGTAACCCTCTTTCACCATTACTAGCTAATCTGTTCATGAGTAATTTGGAAACACACATTACCACATATTTTTAAATGTTGGCATAGATATGTCGACAATGTGTTTGCTATGGTTCCTAGAAGACTAACCGAGGATGCTATAAAGTTGCTAAACCTACAAGAAAAATCCATAATTTTCACCATTGAAGTAGAGCAGGATGGATGGCTACCTTTTCTATACTGGTCGCCAAACTACAATGTGATTGAGAGTTAGCAACCACATGGAATAATGGTCTAAATAAATGGGAGGGGACGAGTACGTCATAACGGTTGTCATAGTAACGATTAAAATGGCCAATTAGAGTCGAGATGTTTCCATGACAATGTTAGATGCTAAACCTTGGTTGCCGATATTCTAACACGTGCTTAGCATGAACTGTGGGTGAGCGAGTTACGCGAACGCTGCAGTAATCATAATACCTCGGTGTTTTTTTCTCTTGCTGGTAACACTGCATAAACAGAACGTCTTTACATATGCAACAGTTACAGATCCTCTACTGGCAAGTTTCTTTGCATTTTATTTGTGACAATTTGCCTTAGTTTACGTGTGTGTGAGTTCTTGTATGTGCATGTGTTGTGATCATTTGCAATTTTGTTTAATGAATATTTAAATATGTTAATACAATTTTGAGTCAAACTAATACTCAATTAGTCCTTAAACAACGGAATATTTAAATATGTCTAAAAATAGTGACAAGTGAAAACCTGAACGTGCTCGGGAAGCAAATAAAACTATATTTGGTAAAGGTATTCCAATTAAACAACATATACCGGAAATAATATGCTCTGTGAGAGAATACTTCGATGAGGATAAATGAGGATACTGTAGGTATCAGTAAGGGCATTAAGGTTAAGATTGGGAAAGAAAAGTATTTTAAAGAAGAAAGTTAGACATTGGGGTATAAATTAGAAATTACCGGGAAACATTATGTAAGTGGCATTTTCCCACTTCAATGTGCATCAGGATGTCACAGGTATGCCTCTTTTGTTATGATGATCTTTACATTGATGTGTTCTTGCATGTTCTAGTGTTTGCATGTAAATCGATGACTTTTCTATTGTCTTTGTGTATAGTATTATAAATAATTAATAATAATAACAATAATGATGATAATGATAATAATAATAAAATACCCATTGCAGTTGCAACTGAATCACCTCCGCACACGTAATGCTATTGCGCTCTCCACGTGGCAGCAATAAATGGCAACGTTGCCTCTCTCTCTCCGCACGAAATGTCAATCACTTTCTAGATTGGCGACCAATACAGATTTGAAAATCAAAAGAACACAAACAGGATTACAATTTGGAATATACAGAAAAGCAACACATGTTGACAATTACATTATTTAACCCAGTACAACATCAATATGCAGTATTACCTAGTTTGGTTCACAGATTAATCAACATTGTGCTAACAAAAACAGAATATGAACAGCAGTAAACTCACATACCTCAGGTTGCCAAACTGAACAACTACAACACAAACTTCATCAGAAAGTTGATCTACAGACACAAAAGAAACAAAAACTTAAAGGACATTACTATGTTAAAGAAACTAGAAAACCCAAACATTAGTTATGGCAAATTTACATTTCATCCAAAATACTTCACAAAAGATTACATAGAAAATTAAGCTAGCTACAGTGAAGCAATCAGTATTATACAAATATAACAATTTGTAACAAAAGCCTCACTTAACTTAAGAAAACGGTGTTAATTCTTCTTTCTAATTGATATCGATTTCACGAATTCATGTCCGCATCTTCAGTCAAACAAAACCACAGGAGTGGATGTGGACAAAAGTTCGTGAAATCAATGTCAATTAGAAAGAAGAATTAACCCCATTTTCTTAAGTTAAGTGAAGCTTTTGTTACAAATTGTTATATTTGTATAATACTTCACAAAATTTGGAAAGATATTTATTAGCCCCTCAGAACAAACACAACATCTGGAACTTACTAAACCTCCCTCTAAAAAACGGTCACCAAAACTCAATAATCAGGCATTTACCAAAAGAGCCGCAAGGATTGCGACAACATATACATTGGGAAGACTAAAAGAAATCTAGGAACAAGAATGAAAGAACACTTCAGAAATATTAAATTTCAAACACATAGACAAGTCTGCCATAGCACATCACTTTTGGTCTGACAATCACAACATAAAGCAAGAAATAGAATTGATCAAACAGGCAAAGAAACCTTTAGAACTGCAGATTTGGGAACACATATAAACATATTTATTACAAAGAAACAGGAACTCATGATGAATTTTGAAATTCCTACCGTAGATGACGTTGTCAAACTTACCAGAGCAACAGATGGCAAGATGACACCAAGCCAGATGCAGACACCAACTGTACCATCAGTCAACTACAGAGCTGAGGATAGGGAAGAAGTTCCCAGAAACGAGCCCTTATTAAAAAACTTGTAAGTGGAGAAAAGTATATGTAAGATTGACTTACTTGCTAAGTCATGTTGCGAGAAGACCTTTATCATTAAAAATGATTGCAGTGATTACGAATATATTCTACGGATCAGCTGAAAACATTATACAATGTCTTCTAGGGTATAGCAAAGTGAAGAGTGACAAACAGAAGGCTCGCCATATCAACAATGGAAGACCAGATTTGTTGAACAAAGTCATCACTTGCTAAAAATCCTGGTTTAATCATTATGACCCAGAGATGAAACAGCACAGTGCCCAATGAAACTTCAAGTCCCAAGACCCAAAAAAGGCCCAAAGTTCAAACAAGTAGTCATGCATCTTGTCCTTTTCGATTAGCAAGGCATTGTTTACGATCATGTGGGAGATAAGGAACGTACTGTTACAGCAATTTATAATAATATAATATTTATTGAGGTACTAACCTTTTACAATTTATGGACTGCCCTCTGTTTTGGCCCAGGCCACTGCTACGCAGGACAGTCCATTAAGTATATTTACACACGTGTTACAATATGTGTTATTACAGAATAGTCACTTCCTATTCCTTCTCTCTTTTTACAGTTCATATACACTTGTTTTTTACTTTACTTAAAAACTGATTATGTTTTTATAAATTTTGCTTAGAACTTTGATTAAGCTGACTCTCCTATTCATTTTTGATATTAGACGTTCTTTCCTCCAAATCTCTGTTTCCTTACAATCAAACAGTATATGTTTTATATCCTCTCTGTCCCCACACAATGGACACTCATCTTGCAGGTATCCATTTCTTTGACCTCTTAAACACCACTAAAATCCTACATCTCGCTCAAATGAGATATATCCTTCATAAACTGGCTCATGGTACCATCAAGACTCAACAAACAACTCACTGAATTAGGCATTGAGGTGATGCCATATGCACCTTATTCACCAGATCTAATGCTACGTGACTTCCACACATTTCCTGCAGTGAAAAAGTGCTTCGGGATCCTTAATTTTAGAGCTAAACAATAACATAACATTTTTGGACCTAGTATAATATGTAGGGCTAAAGACTGTTTTAATAAATAATATACTTAATCTGTAAGGTAATTTTTTACTATATTAAGAAATGCATTTTTGTCTTGAATATTTCTATACATTTTTGCAATTTGTTAAATATTTTAAGTGTGTCATAGTATGGCTTTTTTAATTTTCAAAGAGTTCAAGTCTATAGGTTGGTAATTTTAGACAATTTGTTCTTGATGATTATGTGTAGTCAACATTATGTGGCAATTATTAAAATTCAAATATGTGTTTTGCAAATTCATAGATATACTGAAAAGGCAGGGAGAGTATGTTTAGTTTTCTAAATAAATATCTACAAGACTGTTTGGAACCGTTTGTTATAGTGCATATGATTTTCTCTTGATTATTAAAAATCTTTTGCCAAACTTTTGCCACTCTTCAAAGTGTGATATCATGTGATATAAGAGCGTGAAAGAAGCTGTGGTATTCAACCTTTCTGCTATCTAAGTTTGTAGCTTTTGTCAAATGATGATGATGGTGTTCAAGGGTGCTCGACAGCGCAGTCATCAGCGCCCATAAATCCAAATCATGCTAAAAACAGAATAAAATAACCTACAAAAAGAACCCTTGTAAATAAAATCATATATAAAATGACAAAACATAAAGGTAGTCAAGGTCTAAAAAAAGCTAAACCCATAAAAGGGTTATAAATCATAAATCCTAAATTCTAAAACTAGCTTCTAAAAACAGCTTAAAAACTTTGGCCACTGCTTGCTCGTTTGCCAGTATATCTGTCAAGCTGACAGGCAGCTGGAGACACTGGCAGAGATCCGCTAGGTTAAAAGTACATGACGGACCAAAAGGGCTCCACCGCAAAGTGGGCAAGTTGGAGTAGCGTCCCCCATGGATTAAAACTATGGGTAAAAAAGCAGTGGTGAATTCTTAACCGAACCAGACTAACTTCCACCAAACAAGAGGAAAAGCAGGTCAAGAAGGCAATCAGAAGTGTATTTACAGATCTCAGTTTGTTGCTGCGGAGATAGGTCCATTCTGTGACCCATGAGGAGTACGTAGCTCAATTTTTGTCAGACAATACATATTAAAACAAGCAGTATTTAATTTTTACCATTACATTTAACATGGACCTCTCATTTCAATTGTATACTCCTAAAATTGTTCCCATACTTATGGGACTTATTGTAGCAATGTTTGCATTATTTATCGTGATGTTTGCTCTTGAACATGTTTTGAATTCAATTAAAGCATTATTATCAATTACATTTAATGTAATGTTTGTGTTTTCAGTTAAATATTGATGGCTTATACCTGTCAACATTTTGGGATAAAAGTAATTAAATCATCCAATAGATTTAGTGGTTTGAGAGAAAATATCTATCTTAAATATGTCATAAATTTCTAAATGCCTATGTCTAAACACGAAGACTAGGGTTGTCTACACTACGTTTATACAATATACAAAATACGTGGGCTGTTCAATAAAGAGTGATCATACTTTGATTACAGTCATAATTTTTCACACTAAAATTCAATCGTATTATATTCTGTTAGCTTAATGTGAAACAAACTCGCCGTAATAGTTTCACTGTTGGTACTCCTGGTTCCCGCCTGTGAGAACCAGGCAAGTTCAGACATGTTCAGTATCTCCTACCACTACAATGGAGGTAACATGCAGTTAAAGTTGATGTTAGAGGAAGATCCAGAGTTTCTTTCAAATGTAGTCACTGCTGATAAAACTTGGCTACATCATTTTGATCATGAGAGCAAACAGCAAAGCTCAGTGTGGAAATCTCCTTCATCACCAACGCCCCAAAAAGCAAAAGTGGTTGCTTTTGCTGGGAAAGTTATGGTCTTCTCCTTCTTTGATATTCATGGAATGGTTTATCAGCATGTGGTACCTGCACACACTTCAGTAACTGAAAACATTGCAAGTCCAATTTAGGTGCAAACGGCCACATTTCTGTGAAGCAGGCGGGATGCTGCACCACGATAATGCGCAGTCACATATAGCCAATGTTGTTGCTGAATATCTTGCAAACATCAACGTGATGTGTATCCCTCACCCTCCCCATAGCCTGGATTTAGCCCCATGTGACCTTTTCTATTCTCTAACTTGAAGAAATACCTTCATGGGAGGCATTAGCCGTCATCAGAAGCGGTGGTGAAGGCTGCAAAGGCGATTTTGAAGGAGGTCTCAAAAATTTGTTTCCAGCATGTCTTTGAAGACTGGCAGAAATGCTGGGACAAGTGCATCACATACAGGGGAGACTATTTTGAGCAGGACCATCAAAATTATGAGGATGAGTAAAGGTACATTGTCAAAAAAAGTTATGATCAGTCTTTATTGAACAGCCCTCGTACTTAATGCCACTAAACCATCTTACTCTACTGTCCTAGTTCTAACGTACAGTTTTACAAGAAAAATTGCAACATTCAACTGCTTGATGATGTTGATGGTGGAGGGTTGAGTCCTTTTGATGACAACTTCCTTCAGTGAGATATATATCATTCACACTTCCAAATCCAACAGTAGTCACTTAACATTGAAGGGTTTCATCTACTTTTATAGCAGCTTTCCATATGTAAATGTGCTGATGGAACCTTTCTCCGTGTTCGTCGCTAACCGCTCCCAAATTGGTAGGGAAGAAATTTACTTATAAATGGGAATGAAGGAAGTATATTTTTAGTGTCATTCTGCATCCAAGATTTTTATAGTTCTCTAAAAGAGTTCCCAATAATATATCACTGTTTTCTTATCTTGTATTCCCTAGAAAACCTTCAATGACATCCTTAAAAGAATGCCAGGCTGAAAGTTGTAACTGACTTAATGTTTCTTGGTACTCTTTGTTTCCTTGATGTGAACTCACCACATATATAACAACATCCACATTTTGATTTCATGTTGTATCATATATATAAAATATTTGTTTGGGAACAGTCCGATAGCTATGGGATGTAAATAGGTTCATTACTAATGAGATATGTTCTATCCATATACAGTAATCATGTCCCATTCTATCTCATACAATGTTTATTTGACAGTCAGTTCACTTCTCCCCTCTACGTTTCCTGACCTTTATAAGATGTGAATATCTGAGCACCAATCAGAATCAGAGAAAGTGTATCGAGATCTGAATTCATATTCTAGTTCAGTGCACTTGCACCTATCCAAGAACTTTTGCTCCCAACCACACAGACAGCTTGGTCCAATACAGAACTTCCGGTTTGGAACGTTGCATAAGTTTACATCATTCATTCATGCAAGAAGTGGTATGTACGTTCGTAGGTGAAGTATACCAGTGACAGCTGAAGCATGAATATACTAGTAGTGCCAGCATTGGTTATACTGCAAAAAGATGGCATAGATTTAGGTTGGTACGGAAACAAGCTGTTGCCAACTGCAGGGTTCTGAAATATGCCAGCACAGCAAAATGTTACCAACCATTTTTTTTCTTGCTATGAACTAAAGCTGCTGTAATGTGTAAGGGAATTGGCAGCATATAATAAGAGAAGATAGGAGTTTAAACAATGAATTACGAGTGAATTGCAAGTTAATTAATTTATTGTAAATGTAAAAATATGATATTATATGCCTTGATGCATGGAAAAATAATGAAATAGCAGCAGCATCGGAAACATGGTATACACAGTACACGGGCACAGAAAAATATTAAACATATTGCAGAACATCATTCCATATTACAAGTAAAAACAAACTAAATGTGCATTTCTATACAATCTTATTTCTAATTATCACTACCTTTGTCAAAGGCATTGTTGGTTTTACATGATTTACAACAATATCAGGAGGAAAAGTTTCCTTACGTGTTGAAGTATCGCTAGTTTAATTACGTCGTGTTGGTATTTTCAGCGAAAGCATGCCTTCACTATTGGCAACGCTTCCGCCATGACAATCACCCCGCGTCTTTCTCTAGTTTAACCACTGCATTAGTTCATATATATTGAAATGTTATTTAGTTAAACGATAGAATATGTATCGATATTAGCAAGCTTTTGTTTTCTCTGCACATGGAGCGCCACCTAAGACACAACGCCGAAATAATCACATCAGTTGGAATGGAAAACTTGGCAGACTCTTTATTCAAGAAAATATCAAGCTACCGCAAATGAATTACAGAACAACATATTTATTTAGTACTCTCGTAGTAGATATTCTGTGACGTGTGAACCCCTTCTCCTTACTTTATTACTGGCAATTAGTACTAAACAAAACACATGGAAAACAGAATAAAACGTTTCACACCTTAGTTCACGGTACAGAGTTAGTTTATTGAATAAAGTTTTGCAGTAAAATTGACTGACAATATTTCTGAACAATAATAAATGATAATAGAAGTGTTATGTGTGTCACGTGCGTTTTTTAATTAAAGTAAAATGAAACTGAGTTAAGACAATTACCTGAACTCCTTGTACAACTAATAGGAACACGACCCACTGCTGAGCTCACTGAAACAATAGCGTTAAGAAAGGCGAATGACGTATCGTGTGATAACCAACCAGCCAACCAGCTTTGCTTCAAAGCAATGTTGCCAACAAATTAAATTCACTTATGCTACATGTTGAGCAAAATTCATAACAGCAAATGTTTACCTTTGAGGTGACTGATGAACACAGATAAACAAGATGATGGATTAAAAGTGATTTTAGGTAATTTGTTGTCTAATGAGGGTGTTAATATACTTAATAAATTTATAAGTATCACTACAAATAAGCAAAGGGGATCTGTTCTGGCTGCCTAAAATGTTTTAAGAGTCATCACTGTCAAAAGACTCTATTGTCATTGTAGCACTTGTTGAAAAATTGTACATGGACTTTCTAAATTTATTTACATGTTCATCAGATATTGGGTATGAGATACAGCAACTGCCTTTGTTTTGAATGCCAATTTTTACTCAGAGGAAGTCACTCAGTGTTTGAGGCTTCCGTTTATTCTTCTTTATTTTAGAATTAATGTCAGCCATCATGGAAAAAACTCTTTCCACATCAGCGTTTCCGTGTAGTAACACAACTAATAATTTAGCGAATTTTGAAATATTCCAGAAGCCATACTTGTAACGGTTATTTTGGTTTGGCTCTCGAGAATGAAAAATATTTAAATATGCTTAAATATATGGTTTAAAAAAAACGTTAAAATTCAGTAGGTTGTGAGATGACGCTACATGTAAATGAAATTATGTTAATTTTTTTCTTGGTAGTTATAAGAATGTGTGACGTGGACCAGTGAGAATTGAGTTTGGTTGGTGCTGATGGTAACGAGTGAAGAAAAAGTCAATAATCTTGGAGAAAGATCGATGAAAGGAAGCGTCTATCGATGATGACCGCAAGTGCGCGGACGTAGAATTGTGTCGGGACGTTGTGTACGAAAGCTGTAAATTATATTGTCGCGAGCCCATTGTTGATCGAGGCGGCGCGGACGACTAGTTCAAAGAGACGGGCAGTGCAGCATGTAGATAAAAGCTCGCCGAAACACTGCGGGAAAAAGACGGATCTTTCGAGAGTTGGTCTTTGTTCTAGCCGCGTCTCGATTGTTTGAGAAAATTCCGGAATGTGAGTAATCTATAACAAGGGCAGCCCGTCCGCCACAGTGTGTGAGTCTGTGATTGAACTCGCGTGCGTCAACAGCTGTGTTGTGGTCGTTGACCTTGCAAGTTGTATTGTGTATATGACGTAATCCTGCGACTGTAACAGTTGACAAAGTGCCCAGCGCGACCTTGCCATAATGTATAACGCGAGTTTATTTTAATTACATGCATGAGTATGCATGCGTTAGGATTTAATAAGGTTACTAGATTATTTTAACCAAAAATAGAAGTTTATGAAAATGTTAAATATAGAGCGGGAAAAAAGCCTTCAAACTAAATTAACATTTTAAAAAAGCGATATATGAAGTATTCATATAATAAAGTGAGTAATAGCAGAATCTTAACTACTACACTTGTATGATTACGCAACATTCTGACTTTGACATATATTCATAACATTCAACACAACCTAAATGGCCCGCCTTGGTAGCGTGGTGGTAGCATGTCTGCCTCACGTTCAAGAGGTCCCGAATTCGATTCTCGGTTAGGGTGAGTTACCTTGATAAGGTTTTTCCGGGGTTTTCCCTTACCCTGTAAGACGATTGTCGGGTAACTCTAAGCTCTATGGACCCGGATCCATTTGGGCATCATTTCATCCATTCCATTCATCGTCCGATATGACCTAAATGTTTAAAGCTACATTTTATTAGAACATACATTTAATTGAATCAATCAATGACGTGTTTCTTCTGAGCCTATAAGGTTCTGATATAAGTGAGGGTACAGGAGCCGTAATATTGGGATTGTTTGAGGAATAAGTAAGTAATACATGTCCTCCAACGTTGTCACATAGGTCCTCAATATATTACTAGTGTTTATCCCGAACGCGTTTTATTTGCACCTTCCTTACATCCTCAGCTAAAGTCCACTGTTGGATTTTGATTTGGTGGAGGCGATTGGGGAGTCTCTGGTGGTGTCTTGATGATCCATAATTTCGGGTTCTCCTCAAATGTGATGTCGAAATTAAGGGATTTCCTTCATATTTCTTTAAGAATATGTTTTCCCACGTGTTAATGCAGTGGGCCCTGAACACTTTTTTATGCATGGACTTATTGTTGTATATCGTGATTCTTATTCCAATAACCGGTACGCTACCGGCGATTTGTCTATTTCTTTGTTCTTCCAGTTTCCCATAAACAGCTCCTTTGTAACAGAAACTCAGATTACAAAATTTTTAGGAATATGGATTAATTCACGTCTAAATTGGGAGCATCATATAAAGCAATTAGGCGAAAAGCTAAGTCGACTGTGCTACGCGTTCCGAATTCTAACAAAGGTAGCAAACATTGAGGTATTAAAAACAATATATTTTGGATATATACAACCTATAATTACATATGGAATTATTCTGTGGGGGTCCACATTCAAGTCCTCGTGTATATATAAGATGCAAAAAAGAATATTAAAAATAATTAAAAAGGTTCCCTTAAGAACAGAAAGCAAGCCAATATTTCAAGAATTTAACATCTTACCTGTTCAATGTTTTTATATTTATGAAGTAGTTTATTTTATACATAGGAATAGATCACTATTTACAAGTAATTCAGATTGTCACACATACAATACAAGGAACAGTAAAAATATACATCTAAATCATCATCGTCTCAGTCTGAATCTAGATTTCATCTCTCACAAAGGAATCATTCTATATAATAAACTCCCAGCTAAGATAAAAAATCTAAATAATAAAAATTTCAGAAAAGCTGTAAAAAATATCCTAATAAAAATAATGCCACAGACAATAGATGAGTTTTTGAGAAGTAGAATTGAATAATAAAGTAAATATTGATTTTTTTGGTAAAAGTTATGTCTATTACAGTCTAGTTTTTGGAAGTGTAATACATTAAAAATTGTGTGACCTAAGTTGCATTATTCTTAATTACTATTGTATTATTATTCTGTCAATTACTATTGTATTATTTAACTACTATTGTATTGTTTAATTACTAGTGCATTATTAATTACTATTGTATTCATAATGTTATTGCTCAAAAGAATTGTATTATTCTTACGGGTACAAATTTGACGAAGCCATGAATATTGTATGTTCTTACAGTGAATAAAACTTAATTACTTACTTACTTACTTACTTAATGTTCCTGAAATGCTTTTTAAGGCCAATGCCCAAAATCCTTTTTGTTTTTCCAGTGTAAAGATTGTCACTACTTTTGTCTATTAGTCAGTATACAGCTGAGTTTTTGTGTGTGGGTTTCTCCGTGATATATGATTTCAAAAGGTGTTGTGCACTGATTTTTTTCTGTGGAGCCAAAGTAATGTGTTCTTTGAAGACTTATTGTAAAAGGTATGTACATCTGGGATCGTACGTAAATTTTCTGAATGAAGTTTTATTTCTGAGAAGGAAACAATACTATTTATCTGCATTTTTCTCCATTTGAATTTACCAATTTTTCTTTTTTACCAATTAAGCACTAAATGCACTATTTCAATGGAACTCTTTGGTGCATTGCACCTTGTTAAGGACATCGATCAGCTTGTAAGTTAAACTGCTGATAACAGCAAGTTTGTGTTATCTTAGGTTATATCCCTTTCTTAAACGTTAAACTAATCAGTAGACACAAAAAACTAAAATTTGGCATATATAAGAACACAAAATGGGCTAGTAGCCCATATTATTTTGATAGCTTTCAACATTATATTAAGTGCTGGTGTTTTAGTACACTCTCAAACGAATGTCTTGGTTGACATTTCATAATATGTTATCTATAACTACGGAAGTAAGGAGTCTTTGCATGTATTGATTTTATTTCTGTCATGGAAAATCGAGTTCCATGTTTGGGACAGTGGAAGATTGCATAGCAATCAACATCATAATATTTGTTACACTACGGACGATGGTTCTGTGCCGAAGGAGACCATGTACGTAGTCGTTTAGAATCCAGTTGCTGAGCCTACACTCTCGGTCATGCGCAGTACACTGAAATGGCCAGTATTGTGGAGAGGTTTGACCGGGTAACTTATAACGCTTCGGTGCCGTCACGTTAAGATTTTTAAAGTTTTAGAAATTGTGATTATTAATCGCACTGATGATTAGCATTTTGTCTGTGTTTATGTGTGTGTGCTTTTATATATTTTCTTATTTAGATTAAAATGCCTACAATTCAAAGCAAACTTGGTGGAAAAACACCTCACAGCCAAATCGCGAAGTTATTAATAGTGTCAATCTATTCTGATTTGTGGCGATGTGCTAATAAAATGCAAGGAAGGGTGAGTGCAGCAACAAAAATATCTGAGAGAACATTTCGTAAAATAATTAAAGAAGGGGAGAAATGTGAGGCACAAGGGACCTCCTTTGAAACATCTGGAAAGTACATCGTGTACCAGAAACAATCACTGTCATTGATGACTTTGATAGGTGTGTAATTCGTCAAACAATTTATAATTTGTATATTCAGGAGAAAACTGTACCTACTATCAAAATTTGGGACTCCTGAAATATCAAGATTCCATTAGCTTTAAAGGGGGAAGCACTAGTTTAAAGACTATCTTATGTTGCATAGTTTTCAAGTAGAAGAAAACAAGGAACAACAAGGTCCTGATATAGGAAAGGTATATGAGAAATTGGGGCTTGTCATATTTACGTGTCATAAAAAGGTTTAGAGACGAAGGAAGGTCGGTTATCTATGAAAATGAAACATAACTTCATACGAGAATTGGCTAACTCATTTCCAGTCGCTACAAGACACAAAGACATCAGCCCAGATTTTTATTTTCCTGTGAATTAAAACATTTGTGAAAGCAAGGAAGTAAAATAGCAATGAAGATCTGTTGTTTCTCAGTGGCTAAGATGAGCAAGTGCTCATATATCTTAAGGCATACGTTTTAGTAAAGACGAGTCTGTGAAATATGGCCTTGATGCATTGTCTTCCATCTTCTAGCGCTAGCACAAGAAGCAAGTGACGCTTGGTCATAGACTCTCTCCAGTGCGTAACCTTTGTAAGACGTAAATTAAAGAAAAAAACAGTCACTCGACTAAAGCAGAAATATTTACCGTTATTCAAAACCCAGGATACAAGTCAATACCTATAGATGTGTAGGTAGGAACGAAGATAAATGTATAGGAATTGTTAATGGAAAATGAAACCTCAATCACTTGATGAAACAAGAGAAGGCGGTAGGAATTTAGGTAAAGGAGAAGTTAACTCACAGATTAAGTTAATTTTATGGAAAACACTGGCGGTTAGTATATCGCAAGATACACTTGGTGAAACGGCGGTGAGATGCATGCACTTACAAAATGATTGCCACAACGGTAGATAATGCGTCCGCGCTTGGGTAGTGTGTGTATATTTTTGACGGAGGAAGGGCGACAGTAATAAAAGAGTATGAAAACGAATTATCCATGGCGAGAATAAAGATCCATGTAACCCAGAGCTAGAATCAAATATGGAACCCATTATAAGAAATCTCATGCACCTAAACTAATGCATGCCACCTCTCACTAATACAAACCGTCGCAGTTTCCAACATGAGTTCCTGGTAAAGCACGTAACAGAAGTACTGTACATCATATGTCTCTTTATAATGTGTGTTTTAATCAATATTGCATTTCAGATAAATACAGTTTATTTTAATGAAGATGTACTTTTTTTACATCGACTTATTTCTATACGATTGTCGGAGCTACAGAACTTCCTGACAAATTTGTTCTGTGATATTCTTAGGCCAGTGTTAACCTGGACGTAATATACAATACACCTGTGCCTTGCTTTATTTGTAACTAAAGAAAAACAGGTTTTAATTCTGATATATTTCGAAGTTTATAATGTATATCTTTTAGACTTTGGATAAATGATACAGTAGTATACTGTCGTTAATTGGTTGACCCATATCAGCGTAGTCTGGAGTGGCAGTCCAGTGAGGCCAGTTGGTAATGAGTTGGTAAAAGCTTTCACCAGGACATGCGGTACTGCTTGCAGGATTCTGACGATGACCAATGAGACCATAATCCTTCTTAATAATTCCATTTTCCACCCCGCAATCTATGAGACTCTTCACTGCCTGCAGAGCTGCGGCATTTGGCACCCTCTCTGGAAAACATAAAACGAATTAATTTTATTATTCCATATGCTTATAAGAATTTTGTATATACACACATGAAAGAGCAATTCTTTAACTAAAATGCTGAAAACTGTAAAAATTTCAACTCCATTATCGTTATCATTATCATCATGATGATGATCATTATGATGTAGATGACTGATGACTGTTGACTGTGGAATTTTATCATCATCATCACCATCATGGCCCAAATGACCTTGTTGTCGACGGGCCCTAAAACACCACACACTCACTCATCATCACCATCATCATCATCATCATCATCATCGTCATCATCGTCATCGTCGTCATTGGTGTCATTGTTGTCATTACCATTATTATCATCATTATCATTATCATTACCATTACTATTTATATTATTATTATTATTATTATTATTATTATTATTATTATTATTATTATTATTATTATTATTATTATTATTATTATTATTATTATTATTATTATTATTATTATTATTATTATTATTATTATTATTATTATTATTATTATTATTATTATTATTATTATTATTATTATTATTATTATTATTATTATTATTATTATTATTATTATTATTATTATTATTATTATTATTATTATTATTATTATTATTATTATTATTATTATTATTATTATTATTATTATTATTATTATTATTATTATTATTATTATTATTATTATTATTATTATTATTATTATTATTATTATTATTATTATTATTATTATTATTATTATTATTATTATTATTATTATTATTATTATTATTATTATTATTATTATTATTATTATTATTATTATTATTATTATTATTATTATTATTATTATTATTATTATTATTATTATTATTATTATTATTATTATTATTATTATTATTATTATTATTATTATTATTATTATTATTATTATTATTATTATTATTATTATTATTATTATTATTATTATTATTATTATTATTATTATTATTATTATTATTATTATTATTATTATTATTATTATTATTATTATTATTATTATTATTATTATTATTATTATTATTATTATTATTATTATTATTATTATTATTATTATTATTAATCATTTTCCAAAGTTATCGCGTCGTTCAGCATTTATTTGCACCAAGAAATATTGTTCGAATAAATTGTTTATTTACAACGCTCAATTGAACATGATAAATATTTATTCAATTTAAGGTTTACAGTACATATACTACTATTACAAAGAACGTCAAGATAGTAAACATTTGATTGGTAGAAATTTTCTAAATATTAGCCTCTGACCACTAGCAAAAGGCGAGAACTGTGCGGGAGCCTCGACTGTTGGACACCTTTTATCGATGCTACTTCATGTCGTGCAACAAAAGAGACGCGGAAAAGTGTTTAATGATCTGTATACACATGCAATGCGTCGTATTGTGTTTTTTTCTTGTTTTGAAAATCAATTCTACAAACCTACAGAGGATTTGTAACTGCTTGAAAAGCGCTACTAGTTTTCATTGGGTGTGCTTAGTGACGTCATCTTTAGTGCAACGTGAGAGTCTAGTTTAGTATTTTGCCAATGATTGTGACGAATACAACAATGGTTGTACAAATTTTGACTTCTTTATTATGCATCGAAACGAATTGATAATGGAATGTGATTATAACTTAAAGATTGCTAATTTTGCATTGTATGCTAGTTATATTTGCATCGGCACTCCTCTGCGTGCACAGGATGAGTACATTTTGACGTTTTGCACCAAGTTTTATATATAAGAGTGTCTTTAAAAGGGATGAGGAATGGGTTTCAGGTCCTATAGTGCTCTTATCTCCTCTTAAAATTCATTTTAATTCGTTAAATCGAGATCCTTCAGCATTTTATTCAAATGTGTTTTATGGAACTGTAACCATACTGTCATAATAATTTGGGATCTTGTTGCAAGTCTTATTATCGAATCATAGTTTTATATATATATATATATATATATATATATATATATATATATATATATATATATATATATATATATATGACACAAGATTAATGTTGCACTGGAAGTAACACTACCTGGCCTAAAACATGGTACTTCTTGAAGTACATACAAAGAATCGAAAATATGTCAAGGATGCTAAATTGAGAATTAAAACGCCTCAAGTACATAAACTTCGCAACGAATGGAAATTAACTTATTAACTCAAATACAGCTCCATAACCTATAATTAGAAGCTGAAATTCATATAAAGCAACGTCTCTATGAAAACTTGTACTGAAAACGCAATACATCCAGTATTCCGTTACAAACATTATGCTGTTCTTGAACATGAAATGGAATCACAAACAAGCACAGCAAATAATGACCACACGGCATTACCAATTTATTTTATTGTTCCATTCCCCGCCTTTAACTCGGCGGCCATTCTTCTTTGGAACATATCGGAGGTGTTAACTCGCATTTGTTGGGTGTTAATCATTAGATCATGCACATATTTGCACTCTCAGTCATACTTCCAGACTCTGGGGAAGATGAATTATCTTGGTCGGAGAAAAATCTGCATCCCCACTGCCGGGAATCGAACGCGGAACCCGTCACGGCAGGCAGGTTCCAATTATTGTAATGATCTAAGAATCAGTTATCATTACCAGGTAAAGATTATTCCGTACAACGATATAAACCTCAACTGCCAACCGGCTAAAGTGAGCCATATTATTAATGGTATTCAGTACCATCTGGAAGATTGTAAAAAATTATATTTTCTTCAAACTGAATCAAGAATTTTATTCTTACGAGCCTCAAGAAACAAATCGCTTCAAGAGTAGTAAAAGTTGTTCGCACATTTGTGAATTCTCGAAGTCCGGAAGCAAGGCTTGAAAATCTTCATTTCTCTATAGAACATATTCACTAAATTTCTGTTCCTCATCAGCTATCATAACATGTAATCCATATTAGACAAAGAATTCCAGTATTTTTGTCATATGCCAAAGAACTACTTTGACATATTAATTTCAAGACGCCACTACGATCTGGTGAAGAGTGAACCTTAAATAAATGAAGACTATATGTCACTACTGTGTCAAAGGAATCAACATGACGGGCGCACTATGTTAAACTAGGCGTACTTCGGATTTGTAACGCCTCCTCTCGTATGAGGAGGTGGCTCATTCCATAGGGCAAAACCAAAGTTTAAAAAGCTCCCCATTATGGGCGGAAGTGGAAGCATTACTTACGCGCGTCAACTAATTCAAAAAAAGCTAACAAAAACCACGGTGGGGCTCCTAACGATTAAGCATGCACAATTCAGGTTTGAAACGGAGATTTTTTGTGCGTCTTTTAACCACACCTGGACGAATAAGCCAGGAGATGAATCCAATAACCACACACATTATTATAGGCCCACATTCAAACACAGTGGGGGCTGGTGGATTAAATTATTGGTGGTGCACGAATGAAAAATAAAATACAGAGTAGTAGTGACTCACCTACTTATACAGAAACTCTGCTCTCCTCTCCTTAGACCTGGCGAATCTATCGATAACTTTTGCATTGAAGTCGCTGATCTTCATAACAAACTCCCTCTCAATTGAAAGCATTGCTAATGCTGACAATCGATCCTGTGATATTGTGTTCCTAAGGAAAGTTTTTACTTTTTTTAAAGTTGAGAAACAGCGTTCTGCTTCAGCGGTAGACATTGGCATAGTTAACAACACTCGCAGGAGCTTGATACATTCACTGAATGTAGCACATAAATTGTTTTCCTTAATGAAGTCCATCAAGCACAAAGCGCCGGACATTCCACGAAATTCTTCTCGACTGTAAATTACAGTCAGTTCTGCACGAATTTTTGTTCCAATGATAAAAGGATAGAACCTTATTGTTTCTCTAAGGGAATCCTCTGGAAATGTCTTATCATAGTCGGAGAAATTTTCTTGATGAAATAAAGTCGAGGCTACCAGATGCCCCGTGAAGCTAAATCTGTCCTTTGCTTCTCTAATAATAACGACACAGAATTCAAGGGCTTCTCTTCTTGTCACATCATGATCTTCTATTCTTCTTCTCTTAAATGCAGTTTCTTGTGTTCCTCAATTTCCACGCTATTTCTTACTTTTTGCACTTCCCTTTCAAATGCGCTTAGCTGGGCGAGGGCAAACATTGCATTGCAGTCTCGTTTCTGCAGCTGATTGTACAAAATGTCCCCGTGGGGCATGATCTTGAGGTGGAAAGAGAGCCAGAATACAAAATTATCATCTTTCAAAGTGACCATAAACCCAGAAGCCTGAACAAGTGTTGTGTTGTTGTTTAACAGAGCTCTATTCTGAATGACCTCCATGCATTTAATTAAATTCTCCCTGTGTTCGAAAATGGTATTGATGGTCCGTGAATGAAAATTCCATCGTGTCGGAAGAGAATGTGGCAATCGTTTCTGCACCACTTCATCAAGCACAGATGTTCTTTGAGGAGTATTTGAAAAAAATGTGCACATTCCTTGTAAATTGGCAAAAATATATCCTCACATTGGTGTTTACCGAGGCTGCATTCAGCATCATTAAATTAAGTTTATGTACATGGCAGGTATATAAGAGGCACAAGGATACTTCTCTTTCAAAATTGCCTGAACACCGTGTTTCCTACCTCCCATTACGGATGCACCATCATAGGTCTGTGCTATAAGTTTATTCGGGCACCCTGACAGCTGCAGACAAGTTCAGATTTAATGACTGTGGCAAGAGAGTCTGCATCATGGCCAGCAGGTCGAACAAAACTCCAAAATCGTTCTACGAGTTTGTCATTCACAAGATATCTGTAGATAATAACCATCTGATACTCTGAGGAAACATCAGTAGTTTCATCTGCTATGGCAGCAAGGAATTCTGCATCCTTAATCTAGTTCATTATATCGTCTTGGCATACCTCTTACATACACTGAAGAATTTCGTTTTGTATAGTTTTTGAAGTGCCCTTAAAAATAGTTGCTTTTTCCAGGTGGCCCTTCAGGACACTATCGAGATAAGCGCTGAAATCTATTAGGCCTCGAAAGACACCAGAGTTTTGTGAAATATCAGATTCATCATGACCTCTCAAAGCCAGCTCAAATGGAGCCGCAAAACCGTATACAGTTTATTATGATGTTTAGGTCATATCTACTCTGCGTAACTTTATCGTTATGCAGCTGTATGTTCCTTCTGTATGCACTGTCCATTTTTTCAGCAATATTAATATTGCCACACATTGCTAAACTTAATGCATTTTTTATATGAGACGAAGAAGACTCGTGCTTTTTAACACGGTCGTGCATGTGTTGTATGTCTTTTATTCCTTGCTTCACCCAGGAATCACCTCCTCCAAAGAGCAGGCATGGGAAACAGTATAAAGAGTTTTTAACTTCACATCCGCATAACCAGTCGTGCTTCTTGTACATTTCAGGGTTGAACTTCCTATTGAATGTTCCAGCTTTTGACTTAATCGTTTGAGTTATAGAAATGTTTGGCGTGGGCCTACCCATTCGTTTCACTTCAGATTTTTCTTCAGCACTCTGTTGCGAAAATGGCTTTTCCAGTAAAGATTGCACGATATCCATTCTACCAGTATTTTAAAAACCTACAAAAACAACACCTCACAATAAGCACTATAAATAAAATGTTAGAATACTCAGTTTAACCTTAAACAAAGCTGCACGAAACCACACTACAGAGCACCTACTGAGCAAGCAGACACACAGAATCTAAGCCTGAATGTCACACTATAGCCGTTGGAGCTAGGTTTATAAACCTCCATTTAAGCAATGCATAAGAAGACACTCCCATCTCTTCACCTTCCCGCAACCCCCTCAGAGAGCCCACATTTGGGCGAAATCTTAGGTTAACACTTCGCTGCAAATCTGCGGATCCTACAGCTAACCCCTGTTTATTTCGACTTCTGTGATCATGGGCAGCTACAGACGATAAGCGTAATTGAAACATGTTTGTATATAAAACAAAGCAAACAAGTATAGCTTTAATGTGCAAAATGCACCTGTTGTATATTCAGAATCAGTGGGTGTAGCGCAAACCTGCAACCTTATGGAGGAACTGCCCCTGTTCAATCACTATATCTTGGAATACATTGTAGTCGACCCATGCGGTAGTCGATTTGTGGTCCATCGGTATTACATGCCCTTCAATGTGCAATCATTGCCACGATGTCTAGGTCAAACCGTTCAAATAAAATTGACAAGAACTAAGAGCAAAAGTCAGCCAAGCTACATATACCTTAGCTGTCTAGCCAGAATGTTCACATTCCATTAACGATTGAATACGAATAATATTTATAATGTCTGCGCCACACTTCAACCTCTTTCAGCATAATTTTCTTTTTCAAAACTTATTGTTCATGAAGCGTTCCTTAACGTCAACAAATGACTCCTAATTCTTCACTGTCGAGTATAAATCATTGGCATTGAGATGAGAAAGTAATCATGAGCTACCCATTATGTTGACGTGGCATATGAATCGGAACACCCTCATTATGAGTATCTGTTGAATTTAGTAGCGAGAGATACATGCTAGTGTTTTACACAATCTGTACTACCTGTGAAGTCTCCTATAACACATACTCCTATGCTTCTGACATTAAACGTTGGCGCATGCGCTCCTACAGACGTCCAGCCACGGCCCTCGTAGACTGCTCCATCCTCGCCAACCAGGAAGTTATAACCGATATCGTTCCATTTATTGGAATCTATATGATAATTCTGATAGGCTCTGACTATCTTAGCACACTCTGTTTGATTGTAGCAGTAAGTTTTGGTTCCTCCATGATGCACGACCACGTAAGGTAATGGCAGGTCCATAGCTTCCGGGGGACCAACTGGAGCTCTGCCACCCCATTCGGCCTTTGTTACTATTTTGGGACATCCTGTAACAACGAAACAGTGAATCATGTACGAATTAATAATAGTAATTGACATATATTCAGAATCTATACAACATACTTGTTGTTGGTGTAATTTACTCTATTTTTATTTTCTGTGCCACTTACACCTATCCTTACTTCCTGTACTTATAGTAGGTACAGGAAATGTTAAATCTCATTCTGAAAACCTAATATTAGGCTGTCATCTGACATCCTACACACTAAAGATATAGCATGTTTAGAGAGGGGAAAAAAAGTCCGCAACTGTGCAACTCAAAATGAAAAGTTAGGCAAATACCAAATTATAAATTCAAATCTTCTAAGGATATAACACAGACATTTTCAAGAAAATGTCGGCATTCAAAATGCCCTTCAACATGCAGGTGTTATGTTATTTATACGAAATTAAATTTTCTGCAGTATTCAATTGTTTGAAATAGTGATCGATATTGTATCTTTAAATTTTTCCAGGTTGAATTACTATGCGCCATTTTCAAAATACCCAGTATTTAATTTCATTACTTTAAACAATCTGATGATTCCATGTAAGAGTTAATAATGTAGAAGTATTAACTGCTTTTCCAAATCGAGTATGGGATATGGCGTTACTAATAACCTTTACACAATGGCTTTGAAATTCCTTTATTTGAATGGTCACGCAAAAAAGTATGTTTACAACTATTGTTTAGGTTTATACGTTTAACTACATAACTACTAAAGGAATTATAACATCTTGCGCGCACAAACGAAAATTACATGAAATTCTGCAGACAGTGACTGTCACTCCACAATTCAGTGACTATGTTAAGAAATATAAAGCCACATTGAATAAAGTTATAAAACAAGTAAAAAAGATGGAAAACCATAAATTCATCAAAAGTGCCCAGAACAAAATGAAAGCCTCATGGAAAGTAATACACAATGAAATAAATCCCAATAAGAATGTAGATAATGTAGTACTGCAGGAGCATTCAAAATTAATAACAATTCCAAAGTTAATAGCAGAGACTTTTAACGATCACTTCATAAATCTTGCTGAAAATATTGTTTCACAAAAGAACTCCACAATGGGTACTTCAGTAAACACAAATAGAGCAAATATATGTGAAACAACAATGTTCTTGAGCTCTACTGATTTCGAGGAAATCGTTTCAGTAATATCCAAATTTAAATCCAAGTACTCTTCAGGTATTGATAACGTTCCTGATTTTTTGCTAAAGAAACGTTATATTCTTATTGCACACTCGTTAGCAGACTATGTAATAGCTCACTTGAACATGCAGTGTTTCCAGAAGCTCTAAATAGTGCTAAAGTAATGCCACTATACAAAAAGGAGATAAAACCGATTTACTAAATTACAGGCCAATTTCACTCTTATCCAGCTTCTCTAAAGTACTGGAAAAAACATTTTATAAAAGACATAGCATTTATAGAGATGAATGATTTAATATCTAAAACTCAGCATGGTTTTTGTAAATAAAAATCAACAGAAACTGCAATTTTTTATTTTGTAAACAGTGTAATAAATACTTTGGATAACAAAGACAAAATACTAGGCGCATTTTTCGACCTAACTAAAGCACTCGATGTGCTAAACCACAATTTACTATTCCAAAAATTAGAACATATGCGTATTAGAGGGCACGCATCGGAATGGATCAAATCATATGTAAAGGACAGGAAGCAAATAGTAGAAATTTCACATACAGAAAAAGACCGCATTAAAGAATACCGATCAGACACAAAACATATTAAGTTTGGTGTACCACAAAGTTCTAATTTGGGTTCTATTCTTTTCTTATTGTTTGTAAATGATTTACAGTCAAATATTACAGCTAAAACAATAGTTCAATATGCTGACGACACAAATATATTAATTGAAAGTAATGCACTTGAAGAGCTACATATCTTATCAACCAGAATATTCAGTAATATTTCTAAATTGTTCAGCAATAATAATTTAATTATAAACTTGGATAAGACACATATAATTCATTTTCATTTTTCTCAGAATAAGTCTCCTGCACAATCACAATGAATATGTAGTAATAAAGTAATTAAGTATGTAAATACTACTAAATTTCTTGATCTTTGGATACAGAGTAACCTAAAGTGGAAGACACATGTTGATCATCTAATTAAAAAAAACTGAGTACAATTTGTTATGATTTCAAACTGGTACACATAGTTAACATAAAAACTCTCAGAAGTGTGTATTTTGCGTGTGCTCACTCCATTTTAAAATATGGCATAACATTATGGGGTAACTCACTACATTGTAAATCATTATTCATAATGCAAAAGCGGATTCTAAGAATTCTTGGAGGAGTTAAATCAACATCTACGTACAGACCATTATTTAAAATATTTAAAATCTTACCTCTCCCATGTATTTTCATTTTTGAAATTTTAAAAATTACAAAGGCAAATTTAATGAAAGGAAATGGCAACTGTACCTTTAATGACACAGTTCATAATCATAATACTGGACAGAGAATGGATATTCATGTGAATAGAAGTAACACAAGAGCTCATCAAAACAGTGTAATAAACCTAGGAATCACTTTTTTTTAATGAACTGTCTAAAGCCAATAAAACCACTTGCAATTTTTTAGCATTTAAAAAGTCAGTTTTTGCATACTTGCTAGACCACTGTTTTTATTCTGTTAGTGAATTTATAGAAAGTTTATAATATTGTTACATTTATGAATTAATTGTGTATATTATAATATTCTTGAGATATCTTTATAAAACATTATTTTGTATAAACACTGATTTTCCTTATTTGATGTGACTTGTTAATTTACAAGTATATTTAATTGCACTGTAAATTCACAATTTGACGTGTCTTATATCATAGTACTCACGCACAATGTATGATTTACAAGATGAATAAATTATCTATAATATCTAAATTAAATCTCTATCTAAATTATCATTTAATATAGCCGTAGTTACCTTAAGAATGATGCAGGCGTCTATGTGAACAATAATGCACATATTCACAAGCGACAATTTGAAACTCTGTGTGACAAAACTGTATGTAGGGATTACTAGAACTAATCTTTTTGTTCCTTTGGATACTTCAAAACTTAAAATTACCATGTTCAAGCATGTTCTCTTCTTAAACCCAAAAATTATTTTGGAGAGGAATTCGAACACAGTATCATTTCACCATAATCACTTATGTTACCCAGTGAGCTATCCATACGATGGCAATATTCCATTCATTTGACTTCCAAATGTATGGTAGTGCTGACGAATTGCCTTAGTTTCAGACGTTTCGCTCATCATGTCACGAGCTTCTTCAGCGCTCTTGTCCGAGGTTCGCGTTGTTGTTCAGGTTTATATCTACGCGGTTCTGCGGTGGCTGCGCCCCTTTGTTTTTGTTTGGCTGCCTGTCTACCCGTAGCAGTCGCTACCGGAGTGACTGGTTCTTGGTGGTTTTGTTAAGTTCTGTTGCCTTCTTCCTCGTTATTTGTTTAGTTCTTCTTGGTTTGATTTGGTTCACTAGCGCTTTCCAAAAGGAAAATATTTCAGTAAACCTGAGTTCACAATTGGCAATGTTCAGTGTTTGCTGTCACCGTGTATCTGAAGCTTTTCGATGATTCCTTGAAGTGAATAAAATGTAACATAAGCGCGAATGTGACAGTGATTTACCTCGAAAACTAGTTATTTACTTTCTATATCTAATAGAGCATTCTTTAAAATCATAAGCACACAATGCAGCAGTTCATGGTACTGCCATTTTCAATCCTACATTGTATCTTACGCTGTACATAACTTCATTTGTTTAATTTGCTTGGTTACATTTAACAGCAACGCCAATAACAAATGGAACAATGCTTTCTCGCAGTCAACAATTTCAAGAGAAACAATAAATAAATAAAAACTCAGAAGGAAGCGAAGAAAGGAATCAATTGCAAAGCTTGAACTCGCAATCTGGTGACGTTGATTTGACAATTCCTTACTTCATCACCGAGTCACACATTTGCAATTATCAGTGTAGCAAATAAGTACTTACTGAGGAATCATTTGCACTTGGCTCAAATTTACTTAGGGTTTACTGCCCAAGATAATTGCTCTGGGATGATAATAGTCTTGATTTGTTCATCCAACCTAATACTGAAACATTCTGTATATATAATTTGAAATCTTTGGGAACTTCATTCCTGTTTGAATTTACTTACCAGCCTTAATAGCAGAAAGCGTGGAAAGGAAAAAGAGCACAACGAGCTTATTCATGTTTTGATGTCTACACATTAGATGGTCGGATCAAACGGAAAATCTCTTATCCTTGAATTGTACTTACTGAGTGATTATGTTACAATACAATCGACATTATCAAAGAGCAGAACGATAATTTCTAACGCGAGAGATAATGTGCTCTCAAGAGCAGATTACTGATTTCAGACAAATTGGACCAAAAATGACTTCCAAAAATTAGTTTGAGTACATGAGAAGTTACAAGTACGAGTCTTTGTCTTGCGGTGATAGCGTAAGAATGAACAGATAATAATAAACAAAGGCACTTATCGAGTTTATCTTCCCGGAACGCATAGATAAAATCTGTGGATAAAATTAACTGACTGCCGTAATTACCATCAGTATTGTATAGGCAGTATCTCAGTTTATAACTTCTTAATTAGTATCTTATTAGAAAATCTAGCTGCCTTACCCAGGATTTTATAGTACACTTATTGAATTATTTTTCGCAACCTGTGCAAAGCACAGAGCAAAGAGAATTACGAGGATAGTGCTTCCGTGACATAGCAGTCTCTTAAAAGGGAATAATAAAAATAATAATTAATAATTATTAATCACCACCGCCGCCGCTGCCACCACCACAATAATAATAAATTCTAATAACAATAAATAAACCGCCGCCACTGCCACCACCACCACCACCACCACCACCACCACCATCATAGATTTATGCTTCAGCTCTCACTGCTAATAGTTATATTTGAGTTTCAATTAAATATTTTGAGACAGCTCATTTGATCTGGAGAAATAGGAGAGCTGCGTTGCCATGTGTCGAAGCACGTCATGCCGAATATCATATTAATTTAGCATTTAATCACGACCGCTCAGCAACAAAGTGAAAGTTAAAATAAAGGGAATACACATAAAAGTTAGCAAGTAGTATTAAACCACATGCTGCAGTTCAGTAAAGCATGACAGAGTTCGAATTGGTGGTGCTGCCAACGATACAGTGGGTAGGGGATGTTGAAATGCCAGATATCCACTTTATGGATGTCTGTTTCAATAAAAAAAGGTGGCTATTTTCACAAATATTAAGAAACATGATTATTGGATTGTCAAACAGTTAATTTCAAATATATCTAAACAATCTTTTTAAATAATGACAAATTGATTTATACACATTGTTTACAACTTTTGATTAATCCAATGAGCAAGTAACCCGTTCAAGCAGACGAAACATTTTCAGTGTCATGTATGAATTTTCTAAAACTACAGTTCATATCGAATACTGAGCCCTTTTGTTTTATTTTCCCTTGTCTTCTTTTTTATGTTTGTGCTTTTTAGTTTTTTTAAATTGTTATGTCTTTTCTTCCATGTCATGCCAAGTGTGTGAACCCCAGAGTCCATGGACATGCTCCAGCGATCACAGGGCCGGCAATTAAGAAGTTCTTTCTTTTGCAACAGTAATAATTCATTCTTAAACCCTATTAAAACAAAGTGCTAGTTCTACCTTCCAGTTAAAAATTTTATATAGAGATTTCACCAAAAATTATTTTCAGATTGAGAGATTAAAAAGTAATAAATACAAAGGAAATCAAGCTTTAGAAAACACTCTGCATGGGCCCGACTTTGATTAGCTTAACTTAAAAATGAAATTTTGATTAATACCAAACTTTGTATTTAAGTTCAAGATCATCCAAGGAAACAAATGATTTTTAAGACAATCTTCCCAACCCAAACAAATCTTTAAATAAATAATAAAAAAAAAAACTATTTATTCTGTCAAAAATACAAAAATGATTTTGATTATAGTAGTATAAGCATGAGATATTTACATGAAAATATGCATGAAAAATAATGTAAGAGTAGTTTGAGAATCCCCTTAATCTAGAATGAATTTGGTACAGTTTTGTTTAATTACACATGTCTGCCATGGCATTTTTTCCCCTTGAAAAAGAATGGCATTTCTTATGCATATTTTCTCATGCTGGTTTTAGGATAAATACTCCAAACATTCTATCACATTCAGTTTCAATACAAATAACTCATTTCTGTAGGTCAATATATCTACTAGTATTTTCTTGCTATGTTTTTATTATTAATTTATTATTGAACACACTGTGTAGACTGGACATAATACATGTATCATTGAAAGCTATTATTGTCTGCCTAAAATTTAAGAGACTTTCTTCTAATCAAGTAAGTGGTGATGTTCACATACAGGATGTTACAAAAAGGTACGGCCAAACTTTCAGGAAACATTCCTCACACACAAAGAAAGAAAAGATGTTATGTGGACATGTGACCGGAAACGCTAAATTTCCATGTTAGAGCTCATTTTAGTATTTCTCTTAAAATGTACATAGAAATCATTCGTGCAGACAAATGTCAAAATACCCATTGTGGTTCATGCACGATGGAGCTCCTGCACATTTCAGTCGAAGTGTTCGTACGCTTCTCAACAACAGATTCGGTGACCAATAGATTGGTAGAGGCGGACCAATTCCATGGCCTCCACGCTCTCCTGACCTCAACCCTCTTGACTTTCATTTATGGGGGCGTTTGACAGCTCTTGTCTACACAACCCAGGTACCAAATGTAGAGACTCTTCGTGCTCGTATTGTGGACGGCTGTGATACAATACGCCATTCTCCAGGACTGCATCAGCGCATCAGGGATTCCATGCGACGCAGGATGGATGCATGTAACCTCGCTAACGGAGGACATTTTGAACATTTCCTATAATACAGTGTTTGAAGTCACCCTGGTACATTCTGTTGTCATGTGTTTCCATTCCATGATTAATGTGATTTGAAGAGAAGTAATAAAATGAGCTCTAACATGGAAATTAAGCGTTTCCGGACACATGTCCGCATTCACATATTTTCTTTCTTTGTGTGTGAGGAATGTTTCCTGAAATTTTGGCCGTACCTTTTTGTAACATCCTGTAGATGACAGATATACTGGTTCAATGCGAGGTGGAACCCTCTCCGATTGAAATGCATATGCAGAAGTCGTCGTGAACACATGCCGCAGGGGAAAGTTTGACTCCTTTCAGTCTTCAGTATTCTTTGCTGTGATCAAGAAGAAACTTTGGTTTATATCTTGAAGATATCTTAACTCTTTCAATCCCAGTGTACATTATAATGGACATAAACGTTTTTTCCTATTTGTAATGATTTTTACTGTTTCTTTTTCTGCTAAATGTTTGTTATGCTATCCTTAATCAATTAAACATATGCATTTCAGATGTTCTGAATTGTAAAACATTTTTTTCACTATTTATATTGCATTGTTTTTCTTTTTCCAATAAGAAAAGAAGAAAAATCACTGCTACTGCAGTCAAATGATACCCTGTCAACATCCAAGTGTGCCATCACACCGATTATTTTACTTGGGCCCTCCCACATCCTTTGCCACAGGCACATTTGACTGCAGTTTTTTTTTTTTTTTGTACTTTATTTGTCAATAGACTGCAAAGCAGTTTCTGACATAGTCAATTACAATCTAAAAGTTTACAATTATAGGATATAGAGCAAAATATAAACAGTATAAAAACATATTTACACATCATCAACTTTGTACAAACATTTATCCATTAAAAAGCATTTTAATTTGTTTTGAAATTGCTTCGTACCATTTAATGCTTTAATTGATGTTGGCAGTCTATTAAATAAAATCTGTCCCATTATAAAAACGTCTCTATCAGTAGATCGTTTAGAAGTACAGTCTCTAAAATAGTCATTGTTGCGTCTGGTATTATAATTGTGTTGCCGAGACTTGAACTCATGACTCCCAGCTTTGAGTGTATGGCCAGTGCACTGGGTGTTGCTGTAACAATCATGCCTATTCAAGTCAGTTACTTGTGTCTCAGACGGCCTCATGAAAACAGATTTTGAATTATAAAAGACTAGCATAAGTAGCAAAAATATTTGCAACTGAAAGGGTTATACTGAAATAGTCTTATAGCATCTCAAAAACTATTTGTAGTTGGTCTATTGAAACTCGTCACTTGTTTATATTAATGAGAGACTAGTTTCAAAGGCATTCGCCTCCATTTTCAATCTCTTTCCAACTGGCATCTGTTGTTTTCTGCTCTCTCTCTCTCTCTGGTGGAACTATGAACTTTTTTGTCAAATTATCTACTGGTGGGATTTCAAAGTTCATTACACGATGTGTGTTTGGAGGAATTTAGTAACATTGACGTCAAAATTAATATAAAAATTATTTGTGGTTGGTTTATTGACACTCGTCACTTACTTTTTCATATATTTATGAGAGACTAGTTTCAAAGGCCCTGGCCTCCATTTTCAATCTCTTCCCAACTGGCATCTGTTGTTATCTGCTCTCTCTGGTGGTGGAACTATGAACTTTTTTGTCAAATTATCTGCTGGGGGGATTTCAAAGTTCATTACGCGATCCTTATTTTTCCAGATGAATATGTTCTCCCATGTTGTCAATCTATTTTGGTTTATCACTCCTTTTAATAATTTTGGATTTGGATCAATGTCATGGTTTTCATTCCAAAAATGAAATGCTACTGCTGACTTGTCTTCTTGTTTCAATCTGATGTTTCTAAAGTGTTCTTTGACTCTGGTTTTTAAATCTCTTTTTGTTTGACCTATGTAGCATTTTTCACAATTCTTGCAATTTATTTGGTATATTCCAGATTTGTTACCTGAAGGAATTTCATCTTTTGTTTTTGAATTTAGTAATTTTAAAATTGAGTATCTATTAGTAGGTGCCAAGATGATATTTTGTTCCTTGAATATCTTTTTAAATTTATTAAATGTTTTTGGATGATATGTGAATGAACTGAATACATCATTCAAAAACATTTAATAAATTTAAAAAGATATTCAAGGAACAAAATATCATCTTGGCACCTACTAATAGATACTCAATTTTAAAATTACTAAATTCAAAAACAAAAGATGAAATTCCTTCAGGTAACAAATCTGGAATATACCAAATAAATTGCAAGAATTGTGAAAAATGCTACATAGGTCAAACAAAAAGAAATTTAAAAACCAGAGTCAAAGAACACTTTAGAAACATCAGATTGAAACAAGAAGACAAGTCAGCAGTAGCATTTCATTTTTGGAATGAAAACCATGACATTGATCCAAATCCAAAATTATTAAAAGGAGTGATAAACCAAAATAGATTGACAACATGGGAGAACATATTCATCTGGAAAAATAAGGATCGCGTAATGAACTTTGAAATCCCGCCAGCAGATAATTTGACAAAAAAGTTCATAGTTCCACCACCAGAGAGAGCAGATAACAACAGATGCCAGTTGGGAAGAGATTGAAAATGGAGGCCAGGGCCTTTGAAACTAGTCTCTCATAAATATATGAAAAAGTAAGTGACGAGTGTCAATAAACCAACCACAAATAATTTTTATATTCATTACACGATGCTTATTTTTCCATATGAATATGTTCTCCCATGTTGTCAATTTATTTTGGTTTATCACTCCTTTTAATAATTTTGGATTTGGATCAATGTCATGGTTTTCATTCCAAAAATGAAATGCTACTGCTGACTTATCTTTTCAATCTGATGTTTCTAAAGTGCTCTTTGACTCTGGTTTTTAGATTTCTTTTAGTAGCATTTTTCACAATTCTTACAACTTATCTGGTATATTCTTATTGCAGTTTCAACTGACAGCTTATCAGTATTTTTAACATCAAAAGTGGCCTTTATTGCAGCATTGCTTCTTTCCTGGATATACTTGGTGAAGGTCTTCCTTGATACTTGCTGTGTTTTGCAATGAGTCCCATATCTAAAGAATAATTTAGCCGACTACCAATTTAGGCAAGATATTCACAATTATAATACGAGGAATAAAAACTGATTCAATACACCATATCATAGATTGTCGAAATCGCACAACAGTTTTGAAGTGTTAGGCATCAGACTGTTCAAGACATTACCAGCTGACTTACCATACACAGCTTTTAAACGTAGACTCAGAGAAAAACTGCTAGCCAATCCCTATTATTCTGTAGAATACTTTGAAAATATATCTTAAAAGCTGTAGGAAATGTTTGCCTTAATTCAATTATGATCTGTAATGATTCATGATTTGTATTGATACACATATACAAGTAGTTTTAAACTTTATTACTGAATGACCAATACATATCTATGCTTAACTGTAATATTAGTTTTAAGTGAGAGTAATAGGAGGCATTTCATATATATATTTTATTTAGATGCTATGTATGTGTCTTTTATTACCATAATTAGTTTAAGTTCGTGAATGCTGTATCTCATTGTAAATACCATGTTTATTAATAAATCCTTTCATGGAAGTGTTGAAAACAGTGTTGTTGTATAAATTAAATTAATTGGAAGTCGATTAATGACACTAAACAACACTTACTTTTAAATTTTCCCGGAACTAGTTTCGGAACTAGTGTCGATGTCCGGCTGAAGATAGAGGGAAGGCCTCTGAAACTAGTTCCGGGAAAATTTAAAAGTAAGTGTTGTTTAGTGTCATTAATCGACTTCCAAATAATTTAACCATGTTTATTATTTTATACCTTATCGTTGTATATATTATTGTAAATGTTTTTTGATGTCTATTGCTATACTTAGCTTAATGACAATAAAATCCTTTATCAACTACGTGCAAGTTGCATGGAATGACTCCATGTATAAACTAAGGGCAAGCTGAAATATTTTCATTTTTGGGGTGTCAATGGTATGGAGGGTGCCTCACAATCACAGCAGTAACTGCTACCTTTGTTCATGCAACATACACAGCTACAATTTAAAAAAATGAAAAGAGATTGTGTACCCTAATAGGAGAAATCTGCATGACTTCCTGTGAATCATGGACCTTACATTCCCATACCTATATCTCCATGAAAGCTAGCTGATGGTGTACAACCTCTGAGAGTAAGTAGATGACATTTATAACAATTTATTTTAATCCAATGATGCAGTGAACCTGAGCTGCTTTTACAAGAACTCAATGACTTGGTACGAGACCTTAACCTTCGGAAAGAATATGTTTGGTTGCTTGGCTCTGGACTCCAGGAGAAGTTGTTGGGTGCTGGAACTTCTTCAGATTGTTTTAAAATTCATGAACTTATGAACAATTAGGGATAGGCATTTTTTTAGATCTTACAAAGGCGTTTGACCTGGTTGATCACAAACTTTTACTAGAAAAATTATCCTCGTATGGCATAAGGGGGTTAGCTTTAGATTGGTTCAGATCTTATCTGGAGAATAGAGAGCAATTGGTGGAAATAGAGTATTTTGATAGCGAAACGAATGAAGTTAAAACTCAGATTTCAAGTAGCGCTATAATGAAATATGGGGTCCCTCAAGGTTCGGAGCTTGGACCTCTTTTATTTATAGTGTACATTAATGATTTGGCAGATAATGTAGAAAACAGAACCGATATAAATGTTACACTTTTTGCAGATAAAAATATTTTTATCAAAGGGGTGAATAAGGAAGGGGCAGATGTACATATTGAAAATAGTCTAAAATATTTTCAAAAATGGTTTAGTGCCAATATGTTAATATTGAGTAAGGAGAAAACAGCAGCCCTAAGCTTCTATAATAAAATGAGTGGAAGTCAATTGTATCCAAAATTAATGCTGGGACAAGACCAAATACATTATGTACAAACTATCAAATTTCTGGGACTAATACTAGATGAAAATTTAAGTTGGGAAACTCACATAGAGACATTGACGAAAAAACTTAGTAAAATGTGTTTCTTAATGAGGGCAATTACAGGCATGTCAAGCTTGAAAGTTCGGAGAATAGTGTACTTTTCATATATACACAGTTTGTTGGCATATGGTATAATTTTTTGGGGAAATTCTAAAGACAGTATAAAAGTATTCAGACACCAAAAGAAAATAATTAGAATCATAGCAGATGTCTCAAGCACAACTAGTTGTAAGCCATACTTCAGTAAATTAGGTATCTTACCACTGCCAAGTATATACATATATGAAACTCTTGTACATATGAAAGCAAGCCTAAGTTTATTCAAAACAAATTCTGAAATTCATATACACAACACTAGAACAAAGAATAATTTATTTGTGAAGTCACACAAAACAAAGATATATGAAAATAGTTTCACATATGCTGGCTTACATCTTTACAATAAGCTACCTGAATCTATAAAAAAGATTGAGATACATCAATTTAAGAAATTGTTATTAAACTTCCTTAGAGCCAATAACTTCTACAGCGTGGATGAATTTTTAAATTTGTAAATATTTAGTTAGCTACCTTAATTATAAATATTGTACTTAGTGTTTAATTTGATGTGTCCTATAACATGTACATGTTTTAATGGATGAATCAATAAATCAAATCAAATCTACAGCTCTGAATCCACGGTTTGATGGAAATGTTCAACATTCAACATAATGCAAATGATTAGATACTTTTATTAACTCCTTAAAATGCCTTGCTTCACAGTGGTAACAAATATGTCCCTATACCATTCAGTTCATTTGTGAGAGAACTATGAGAATTTAACATTTATCCTGTCTAAACTTAACTACAAGGAATATGAATGAAGCATCTGTGACAATATGAAAGTGACTGCTATGAACCTGGGCAGCAGGGTGATTACATCAAATATCCTTGTATGCTCTGTTCATGAGAGAGTCATGCTAAAGACAGCAGAGAGCGACTGGATGGAAACCAGTAGATCCGTGGTTCAAATCCCGGCCATAGCATTTAATTTTTCATGTCGATCCTATCAATCCAAAATCTTAGCCTGTATATGGCTAGTGTGAAGAAATGATTAGTTTCCACCAATTAACTTAAATAATAAGAGTGAAATGATGAAGCCTGGGACTCAAGTACTTACAATAATAAGTCGCCACAAACGGTGTGTTATGGATGTGAGAGCCCCTAGTGGTTTACCAGGGAAATATGAGTTAATTGGAGAATTTAATGTCATGATGGCAAATTGGCCCTGGTAGCTTGATGGGTAAGAGCTACTGTACAGGAACCAGTAGATCTGTGGTTCAAATCCTGGCCATGGCATTGAACTTTTCATGTCGACTCTATCAAAGCAAAAACAGTTTGTGAAAGCCCTGCCAAAAGATGCTAACACATTCAAGCATCTGGCAAGTAAACTGCCAAGGCTCTCAAAATCACACCTAAAAGAAGGAGTTTTCATTGGGCCTGACATTTGAAAATTCATGAAAGAGATTTTTGAAACCACAATGAATAGTACTGAATGATCAGCTCAGAGATCTTTTGAAGATATTGTAATTAAGTTTCTTGATAACCAGAAAGACCCCAACTTAAACAATATCATAAAAAACATATGTGTGAGCCTCAAAACCTTGGGGATCTCAATAAGCTTGAAGCTCCACTTCTTAAATTTCCATTTCAGCTGTTTTCCTGACAATCTAGGAGCTGAGGAACAAGGGGAGCAATTCAATCAGAAGATAAAAAATGGAACACAGGTATCAGGGCCAGCGGAATGTTAACACGATAGACTACTGCTGGACGTTGTATAGGGAACTTCCGCAAGCGATGCAAAAGAGGAAAATTTATAAACATAGTTTGGAGGGGAAAATGAAGAGAAATTCTGTTGTTTAAGGACTATGATACAATGAAGCACAAAATTAATACAATTTTGAGTCGAACTAATCATGGACAAACAGGACTACATCTCTAGAATGACAGATTTATTGGCAAGTGATGAATTCCAGGAAATAAAGTCTGACCCTTTAAATATGTGTGTAAAACAGTTAAATGAAACAATGAAGGATAAAACAATCATACCAAAAGAAATTAAACAAAGTTTAAAACCAGACAACCCTAAAGTAGCTAACATATATGGATTACCCAAAATTCATAAAACAGGAAATAAGATGCGCCCAATCATTAACAACATAAACACACCCTGCTACAAGCTATCCAAATGGTTAAACAAAAAATTTAAGGAGCTACCAAAATTCAAAAGCCACAGTATTAAAAATTCGTTGGAATTCATCAACAAAACTAAAAATCTACAATTTTCTCCCACAGACCGAATGGTATCTTTTGATGTAATCTCCTTGTTCCCAAGTGTTCCGAGAGACAAACTCATAGAGTACATGCAAACATGGCTTCAGTCCCTACAAATAGACCAAAACATCATAGAGGAATACCTTCAATTAACCAATATTTGCATTGAACAGTCCTTTTTTACATTCAATAAAAAATTTTTCAAACAAAAATCAGGACTATCTATGGGCAACCCATTGTCCCCATTTTTGGCAGACCTCTTCATGAGCTTTTTGGAAACGCACATCACAAAGGCATACCCACTAATTTTTAAGCATCGGTACAGATATGTGGATGACATTTGGGCAATAATAAATGAGAAACAAGTGGATGATGCATTAAAACTACTTAATTTACAAAATCCTGCAACAAAATTCTCCATAGAAAAAGAGATAAACAATGAAATCCCTTTCTTAGATTTGAAACTTACCAGAAAACATAATAAACTTGAATTTGGCATACACAGAAAGGAAACACACACAGAAAATTTCATAAAATCAGATGGATATAACCCAAGACAACACAAGCATGCTGTTATCAACAGTTTAACTTACAGGCTGGTTAATGTACCTTTAAACAAGATAGAATATAACAAAGAGTACAATAACATCATTCACATTGCAGAATACAATGGATACAGTGCTGAATTGGTCAACAAGAAAATAGATAAATTCAAAAGACAACTAAGATGCAAACAAGTAACTACTCTCTCCCCAATTAGCAATGAAACCTCATACAGAAAATTTACTTATCATCCCAGAGCTACACACCTTTTCCAAAAAGTTTTCAAAGAACACAATATTACTTTGGCCCCGCAGAACAAATTTAGTGTACAACACCTTTTGAAATCACATAATACAAAGGAGATACCCACAGGCAGAAAATCAGGAGTGTACCGGATAAATTGCAAGGACTGTGACAAATTTTACATTGGAAAAACAAAAAGGAACGTGAACATTAGGCTTAAAGAGCACTTTAGGAACATAAGGAATAAAGAAATAGATAAATCGGTGGTAGCGTACCATTTTTGGAAGGAAAATCATGACATAGAACGAGAATTAAGTTAATTAGGAGTCGATTAATAACACAAAACAACACTCAACACTTGTGTTATTAATCGACTCCTAATTAACTTAATTTATACAACAACACTGTTTTCAACACTTCCATAAAAGGATTTATAGAACGAGAAATTCACTTACTAAAAAGTGTCCAAGGTCCAGCTGCATTAACCACGTGGGAAAAAATCTTTATAAAGAAATATGAAAGTAAAATGTTTAATTTCGATACTACCTTTGAAGACAACCCCAATTTCAAGTTCATCAAGATACCGACAGAGACGCACCTATCACCTCTGAGGAGTTCACTGAACCGGCATCCATTAGTCGACAACAGCTGATGATGTTAGGAAGTCCTAACGAAACGCGTTCTAGGTAAATACTAGCAATAAATGGAGCATTGAGTATTAGTTCGACTCAAAATTGTATTAATTGAAGAGAAATTATTTACAGATTTATGACTTTGTAGCTGCTGTGATCAACATTAAGTTCAGAATGTAAATTACAACTTATTTGTCAATGTTTTGGAAACTTAGGTTTTTCTCAAAGTGGGAAAATCTTTTGTGCTGGAGGAAAGAGCTTGGCATTTCTGATAAACATTAGAATCACCTTTTTGACAGGATATTCCCAGCCGGAACGTTGGTTTATGTGACCGGGCTGCTTACCTAGCGTAAGCTACTCACTTTCCTCAGGATGCTGAGTGGGCACTGGTCCTATACCCGGGACTTAAAATCTGCACCCCATGGGTGGGATTGAACCCGGGCCGCTATATGTGCCCAGGGATCATGGTATGCTTCCTTAGCCTACTATGCCATGGCGCAGGACAAAGTATGATATCTTGAAATTATTTTCATAGCAAATGATTTTGAATTTTCTGAGGATGTCCTCAGAAATGTTCTTCATTCTGCAAAAATGCTAAATTTCAAGATCTTGTTATACAAACAATATAGATGACATTTAAAACATATAATTTATGTTAAATACATCTTTATGTAAAGTGAACCATTGTTGAGATATTCCTCATTATTTGTTTGAACTTTACAATACCTTTACCTTTTCCCAACACAAATACGCTAATCTTTTTTTATCTCTTGGCCATACAAAAAGCACTGAATTTCAAAGCTCTTAAAAGATTTAACTATCACTGAAAGCCTAATGATTTACTATAATCCCCTTGACCCTACAAAAAAGTTAGCCATAAGATATTTTCTGTAAATATTTATCTTGATTAAACTGATGGAGATAAAGAAATGAACGTTTGTAAGAATACTTTGCACAAGAGTAGATTAAGTCATGTGATAAATATAAGGCTAACTTATTTCAAATTTTGCCAACACAGAAAGTAAAGTCATGTTTGTAAGTTATAGGCCTTTGAAGCTGCAATTTTACTTTATACTGCATATTTAAGTGGTTTACCAAGTTCAATCTACTTAGAATGAGGACAGCATCCTACTAAATTTGTATTTTGACACATGACCATATTATGGGGAATTACTTGTCTTGGACTATGTTACTTCTAACCAATTACATTATTCCTCTATTTTCATTTGTCTCTAAGTGCCAGATAATCAGTTGATACCAAATCTATGCTATACAGAAATTGATACATTATAATAATGAAGAAGAAGAAGATGCACCCAAATGGGCATTAAGTTCACAATGTTTCACATTTTGTTTTTGCTGTATTCAGAGATAGATTGTACTCTGTTGACACATTTCAGGATGTGATATCTTTCACACCAGTTCACAAGAACAGCTTTCACATGGTTTGTGGTATTTTTACATAGATCATGATGGAAGCCATGGGTTGCTAGATTTATGATGATATATTTCTGGAATTGATTTTTCTTGGTCCAGGATCTTTCCAGCATTGCACTAGCAGTGTAGAAGACCTCATGGATCTCCCTCCTCTTCATTCTCCTCCCTTCTAACCAGTAGATGGCAGCAGATATGTCAGGTGTATGTCCAAGAAGAAAGTATCCCTGGTAAGCTCATAAACCAGTCAGAATTTGGTGTTTTTCCCTACACACTGTACCTTTTTTAGCTACCTTGCTTTTACTTTTTCCAGCCTTTTAAGGTTGCCTTTTTCATCTTCTCCCATGTCAGTTCTATACTAAACAGTGCTGCCAGCATTATTTTTGCCTGTAAAGATGGTAATTGTAGATTCTTTGTATCATACATGGCTTTGATGGCAATGGCTACTCTATCCTGTATGTGTGTCTTGAACACTGAAATTGTCAATTGTGATGCAACTCCCAGGTATCTGAAGTTATTTACTATTGCTAATTGAGTTCCATAGTGCATAAGACTATCATTTAGGGGTAGCCTTCCTCCTTAGCAAATATCAGCCATGCCGTGGCTGAGTAGTTCTCACCAAGAGAGCTCACGTTTGATGCAAGGTGATCGCAAAGTCAGATTTGTGGTGGACAACAAGGAGATGGGGCTGGTTATCTCCAGGATCTCCAGTTTCCTCTGCCATCTCATTCCACTGACACTCCATCTTCATCTCATGTATCATCAGTGTCACTACCTGTGGTGCTGTATGTAGTAAAAGCGGGCTTTTAACACTACACACATTTCATTTTCTTTGCGAAATACCATCTGCACGGCATTTGTTTTTTTAATGACAGATTTATTGTTGTCTGCCCACTTTTGCAATCTTTCAAGTGCTACTTGTAGTTCCTCCTTGTCTGGTGAGCACAGTACCAAGTCGTCCACATACATAATCACATTTGTTTGTGGCAGGGCTGTTACTATTGTAACTATGTCAGCAGTAGCAATGTTGAATAAAAGAGGGCTGATAGTATCTCTTGTAGTACCCTATTTGCTGTCTCATATATGCTGAGGAGGTCACTCTATCTTTGATTCGGACAAGGTTGTATGAAATATGCTTGCAATCACTCCATTGGTGGGATTCTTGGTGTTTGTGCTTTCAAGTTTTTGCATTAGTATTTGCCTATTTATCTTGTCAAAACCTTCTTATAATATATGAATACTGCATAGTATTTTCCTTTCTGTCCTCTTGTGGTGTTCTTGATGTACATTAACAGATTTTCCACTGCTTGGAGAGTGCTTCTTCCATGTCGAAAGTTCAACTGTCACTCTGGGATTTGGCCCATTAGTTGGAGAGTTACCTTAGGGCAGTGAAGATATCAAGTCGCTCACTTTATCTGATGTTTATTTACATTTGAATAAATCTTTGTCGTCTCCTAGATGTATGATATAGGGTGCATAACTGTTTTTATACATTATGGTCTTTGGTGTAACCATTTATTTATATGACAGTGTGTTAACTGAATAATGTATTTACTGAGACGTGTTTGTAGCAGATATTTTATGTTGTTTTGAATTCTTTTAAAATGAATGTATTAAAGATCGAAATGAAAGATTTAAGATTGCAATTTATGTTAAAATATAAGTTTAAAGTAAAGCAGGCCATGAGAATAATGCAACAAATAAGTTGCAACAAAAGTTAAGGTTTGTAAAACATTATGAGTATTGGTAATTTCTAGAATGAGATTACTTAACCGATGACACTAACCAATAAAAGTTTAGAATTTGTGTAACCATGGCAACATAAGGAAGAAGTTGGAATCTTTGTAAGAACCAGGTCTTCTGCAAGCATCCACCTTAGAAATCAGACAGGTTTGTTTACGCTGCAGAAAAGTTTAAGTTATATTAATCTGCGTCTGCAAGATATTTTCGCCGCGCTACAGTGGTATAGAGATATAGCTCAGTGTAAGTATATTAAAGGCAAAGTTTTGAGCAAATACAACAGTGAAATGCACAAAAGATTTATTGACAATGCATGCATTAAAGACAAGTCTCTAGTTGTATCATTCGACAATTTAGGAAATTAAACATTATTAATATACAACATTCTGTAAATAACCAGCAAATACATATTCATTAAGAAAGAATAAAACATATTATGGACAAATTTTGGAATTATTTTTAAATTGGTAGCAAAACCCTTAATTCTTCAGTTCCGTTCCGATACCTTGAGAGCAGCCATGGAGAACTTTGACTTCTGCTAGAACTTCACCAAAGGTGAGAAATCCATCATCACCACCTTCATCCCCAATAAACCGCTACAACCTTAAGGATACAAAATATTAGTTAAAAAATGGAGTCACAACCCAGCCCAACTAAAAAGCGAAGGGATTCTGAATGGAATTTGAAAGTAACTGATTCGGACTAAGAAATGATTATTGCTCCTGCTCTGAATTGGTATCACTATCACTTGTAATTACATATTCTTCTTCTTGCTTTTTAATTGGTTTTATACAATTAGTTTTGCATGTGACAGGCAGTGAAGTACTTTTTAAATATATCTGTACTCAAAATGAGTCAAAAAGCAACAAATCAGACTTTTGGCATCTAACTTCAGTTTCTGTGTCAATCTACTGTTATAATTTACATTTGCGTTACTAATTTATTGTGTTTTGAGAGTGACTGGCATATTAAATATTTATTAGGATCTTTATATTTGAGGCTTACAGAAATAAAGGAAATATTGCATGTTTAGAAAGAAGATTCTGTGTTCTATTATATGTTCTTCAAATTTATGCTATGAGGTACGTCCAGAAGGTAAGTTCAGTTTGGTAATAAAATAAAATTTTGTACAGATACAGAAAAATTATTTATTGCACAAAATTCTACAACTTTAAACTACTTTTCCACATAACTGCCGAAATTTTTGCAGACATTTGTCATAGTGAGGCACAAGTTTTTGTATACTTTCTTCATAGAAGTTTGCCACCTGTGTCTTCAACCAGTTGGAAACATTTTCTTTCAGCTCTTCGTCATTGTTTAAGTGTTGACTGCCAAGGAAAGATTTGAGATGTAAAAACAGATGAAAGTTGCTAGGAGCGAGGTCAGGGGCTGTACGGGGGGGGGAGGTGCTCAAACACGTCCCAGCCAAATCCCTATAGGATGTTTTTCGTCGCATGTGCAGTGTGTGGTCGTGCATTGCCATAAAGAAACACAACACCTTTTGACATCGCAAATTGGTTTCAATTGGTTTCACTTTCCTAGCATTCAGAAAACGAATCACAGATCTGATTTCACAAGTGGCGGGATTTTCAATCAACACCAACATTGTAAACAAGCACAACAAAGCGTACATGGCTGACAGTGATCTCACAATGGCGCACGTTTCTTCACCTTGATACAGAGCATCTATTGCGCATGTGCAGAACTGCGATGGCAGCGCTGCAGTGGAGATAAATTGAAACAGAACGTACTTGCTGGACGCCCTTTGTATATTCTTCAAAATTGAATGTAGATTAGTTGAATATATGTGTTTAGTGGTGCCAGCTTCAGTAAATATTTTAAAATGAATTAAACAAGTATTCATTTTAATACTAAATACCTGGAGCCTCCCACACCCCATGATACCAGTTACAGAATTACAAAGTGTGATGCCAGTTAAGGTTAAGTACACAACTGTCATTTCCTTTAATCGTTCTCACATTATCTTTCTCATAAACTAAAAGCATATATGTACACAATAAAAGGCACCAATAACCACTTTATAATATTTTAATTGAAATAAAGTTAAAGATATAAAACACGGTATAAAGTAAAAATACACTAAATTTCATATGTCCAGAAGAGATGAAAATCACCATACAATGTAACATGTATTCACAGAAATTGAATCCAGTTAGATCATACATAGTCTTTACAAATAACACAAACATACACAAACTATGGTAGGATATAGTTTTTTTTGTTTTTTTCACAAGAAGTTTAAGGTACTGATAGATTCAAGATATTATAAAATGCATAAAATATACCCAAAAATATAACAATATGGCAGAAACTTCCAACATCATTAACAGTTAGGCATCATTACACCTTTAAGTATCTAAATATTTTTTATTCAGAATGTTAGGTTTATAAGAGCAGATAATTTGATAATTGCTATGTTAATAAGTATCCACTTTCGAGATTCAACTGTATTGGAACACCACAGTGAAGCGAAAAATTATTAAAGTATCCACTTGTTTTTCTCTTTGTACAGCAATTTTCTCACATACACAATCATATAATTTACTAAATAATGTTTTCTGGATGGTTGTTACTGGTCCATGTAATGAATAACACTTGTCAGTATAGACCATCTCTTTTGCTTCCATGCGTTCAAACTCCAATACCTGACTTAGCTCGGGTAGTCTGGGGTATTACTCTTGTAAGGTTAAACGTTAAATCCACAATTAAATATATTTAAACTTCTTTTCTCATTTCTTTCTCTATTAAGTTGTAGAAAACACAAAATAACGAATATTTGGGTATGTAAGAACCATGACTCATTACTTCTTTTGTTATTAATTTCATGTAAGTGACCTCAATATCTGTAATTGCAGAGGGGTTTACCCATCACAATAACCCATTCTCCATTCTTGGGAGAAACAAACATGTATTGCTTGAGTGTGAAATGAGCTACTAACCTGAAAACATACCACTCTTAACTAAAATTACACCATAAACAATGGCGTGGCATTAATGTTGCCTCTGTTGCCAAATGAAGAAAGTGCATCCAAACTTTACATTTTTTGTTCAAAGAATAAGGGAAAGTCCAAGAGATTTAACTTTCAGATTTCAATTGCATTAATTTGTGACTGAACTGTTGGGTTCAGTCAGTGATAAACTCCCCAAGACCGGTCATCTAGCATCCTCCAGTTCTAAATAGCTTGTTATTTTGCTAGTAGCATTGCCCAGAAAACTTGGAACTTACAAACTCATGTAGCATATCTGTGACCCAATGAGGCATTTGTCATTTGTTTTTAGCACAATTATTGCCAGTGCACTAAAAAGGCAAACTTTGAGTTTTAGTGTTAATTCTTCATGTATAATAGCAATATTGATATTGATATTTATTTGTAGTTTCCATTACATTTTCACTACAGTAAGTTTAACATCGTACATGCACTATTATACATCCTGTACAAATACATGAAATTGCTGACCCTAAGATTTACTCACTGACTCAGGTCCCCTGGCCATAAGCCTTTGGTTTTCCTGAACAGCTTGATGTCATTTCTTCTTGACCTTCGCTTCTTTTACCCCAATTCACTTTTCTCTTAATCTATATAAGAATTCTCCTATACATCTATTTTTCTTTTCACCCATCCCCTTTAACATGCGTACTGTCAATATCTCTTTGCTTACACTGTCCCATTTCTTATCCCGTATTTTTCTCCTGTAATTTTTGAACTCCTTACATTCTATCAGGTAATGAACATTGCTTTCTTTATCTCCACAAAATTCACATATTCCTATCTCATTACTTCTCAACCCTTTTAGATATATTATTCCTACTCTCATTCATGCTATGCCTTCTCTTCCAGTTTTGTCACATTGATCTATATATTTTTCCCTACCCCATTCTGTCTTTAACTGCTTATAAAATTTCAAAGATTTCTTTTCTTCTATACTTTCCCATATTTCCTGCCTATCTATGTCTTGTACTCTAGTTCTCACTTCCTTCCAAAAACCGCTATGATTTGACTCCTCTACTCTCCATAAATCTCCCATGCCTATCTTCGATACCATTCTTTCCAATCCCGACCATCAACTGTTTGTGTTCTTAATGCTTTTCTATTGCTTCATACACAGATTCAATAATTCCCCTTTCTGCCCTTTAAATCACTTATACCAGACTTTCAGTATTCTCTCTAATATTATTCCCCTCCTTTTTGTATTACCCAGCTCTAATAATGCCACTTTTCTTGGTGCCAATTTTGGCAGAATAGCAATATGGTAAATGAGTTAATGTTAAAAGTATAATAAGAAGAATGGCATCACAATCTGCAGGTAAAAGTGACTGTGATTATGTGATCAAAACCTTTTAAATCAGTCCTTGTGTTTCCACTTTTTTGGTGAAAAATGTCACATAACTTCAACAGGAAGGTCAATTCCGGATCTTAAACCTTTAACAATCACACATCACAGTATCACACATTTAATTTTCATCATTACTGCCACCAATGTATCAGAATAACAATCGTTTTCAGTGCTACCCAGATTACACACTTATCTAAGAAACATTCAAGCTCAAAATAGTCTTTTATCTCTGTCCTTGTTATCAGTGGAAAAGGGGTTGTTTAATAAACTTAAAAAGCAACAGGAAACAACATCTGTGTTTGTTTTATGTTATGCAACGACCTATATAATATTAATGTGGAAACTCTTGGAATTCGGACTGCCACTCCCCAGATATATCTGAAGCAACCGGCAACACTTATGAATCACCTATGCCACGCCCATGACCACAAGGATGTAAATATCAATATAATGTTGTTCAATACAGCATACATTATACTACTAAGAATACAAATATCTGCAGTTATACCTCTAACATCCTGTATATATATTTTAAATATTAATATTCTTAATTATATAGCTGTGAAAGTTTTTTGAAAACTACTAAGCTACGGTGACTAGTGGAAAGGCATCAAAATTATCACATACATTTAGAGCCAAGACAATTGCAATGCAATATCTTTTCCAAGTTTGAGAAACTAAGGAGCACACATTTTCTTTACAATAATGTGCTTGGAACTTAATGTTTCCTTGTAAAAACACTGCAAGTGTATTATTTGTCTATATAAAGCATCTTGACTCTTTCAAATTGGAAAAGCACTACACCACATTTAGCATAGCAATCTTAATACACCATTTTGGACTAAATGTTTGAGGCAATGAAACTATTACAGTGTGTCTTACATAAAACCAGTATGTGTCACTGCCATTCTGGGTCTAATACACTTCACTGTGTTTGTCTTTAGAGCATGGTTTTACGGCACTTTGCTTGCATAGCATTTTAAGTTCAACAGATGGCTTTAACAGTAACTGTTGCGAAAGAAATGATACAGTTTTTAGAATTGATATTGTGGAATTTTATCCAAAGCTAGTCTGATTAAAGAGACCAGAGAACTGTTTGAAACGACACATCCAGACAAGCTCCCAACAACCAGCACAATTAAAGAAGTGTAAAAGAAATGGAAGACTACAGGACCTGTTGTGAACGGAAAGAGGGATAAGTATGTGGCAGTGCAGGTTATTTGATAGAATTTGCAAGCACATAATGGGAAGCTTCAACAAAACTGACAAGGAGATTATGTCAGCATATTGTGTATTCTTCAGAATATGCTAAAAAGCCCAAATTACAAGCAGTAGTACATGGATTGAAAGAATCAAAGATAAATGAGCTACTTATAACAACTGGCTCTGTTTACTGACAGTTACTTGGACCCCAAGCTCTTCTTTATGACTGTCCGATGTTGCACAAGTAGATTTTTAAACTCAAATGACAATTTAATTAATTTGACTTATCTTCTTCCATTCTTTATAAAATTATTGTAAAATGAAATAATTATAAAATTATTGAATTTTCATAATACAAAAAATGGGCAATACAAGCTGTAGACTTTATTTCATATCATTAAATATTTTTACAGTTCCATCTATATATCTTTACGAAGTGCTAGTGTTGCTTCATAAGCAGTTAAATATGTCACAAATGCTGAAATTCAAGGCACAATACTAGAGGTAAATTAAATCTTCACATTACAGGGCATAAAAGCACTATCCACTATAATGGTATTAAATTGTATAATAATCTTCCCCAAACCTTGAAGACACTAACAAACTTAGCCATATTTAAAAATGTATTGAAGAAATTTGTAATAGACAAAGCCTTTTATTCTATAAATGAATACCTGGAAGTTGTTTAGTGAATTAGTTGTCACAAATATGTATTACATTGTGATGATATTTAATCTTGTTTACTGTATTGAGATTTGTATTCTTACTATTGTACCTACTCTTTATGATGAAGGGCGCTAATAACCATAGCAGTTGTGCGCCCCAAACCCATTCAACAACAACTTTATGATGAAGTTGATACTTCTGTACTGCAAATCATATGGTGAATAAATTTGATTTGGTCAAACAGATTTCTTATCACCAACTCTCCCTTTTAACCCACATAATTGTATTTTTGATCAGCTTCGGCTGTTCTTAATATAGTTGAAAAATCGACTAATATTCATGCAGAAAGAGGTGAAATATCTGATTAGCTTAACCTGCCCCAATAGTTTTCTAAGCTGTAGAACTGTCGCATAGCCTAAAATTACCCTTCACCGATAAGAGAGGTCAAGTGTAAGATTTTAGATATTCACAGTATGTTACACTTTAAATCTTTGTACTTACTCTTTGGTCCCACAGTTATTTAATTACATGAAAGCTACATAGTTTTACTTAATGCAATACCCTTAACATATACAGTAAAATAGAGGTAAAACTGATCAATACAAAGATTCCCCACTCTCAGGCCACCAAACTTTATGGAAAACAAGCATAATCTACAACCACTGAGAAATATAACTGTCCACATAGGAACAAATTTTCATTTCAAAAAATAGGAACAAAATATTCAATTTCGACATCTCCCAGAAAGATTTGTTCAGTAAGTTTCTCGAACCGCCACCAGAGGAAACCTATGACAAAATATCACCACCTACACCACTGAAAACCAGTTGATGTCCAGTTGACAATGGAGGAAAACAGCCTCCGAAACATAAAAAGTAAGTTTTGTTCAGTGTCATTAATCAACTCACCTTTTAATTTAAGTTAGTTTGTTTCATTTAGTTGTTAAATTATCACCATATTAATATATACTGCTTGGTATAAATGAGTTTTTAAATTATTAAATTTTAGATGAGTCACATCTGCTTCACTTTCGTACCTATTTTGAGGACATGTTTCGCAAATCTTCGTTTGCATCTACGGCTCTTGTGCGACTGACGCTAGATCCAGCGGTGTGGGTAATTCTGGGGTTGTTGCTGCCATCTGTTGATTTAGTGATGAACTGAAATGTGGGATTCTCTTCTAGCGGGATTTCAAAGTTCATTAGTTGGTTTTTATGTTTTTCTATGTATATCCTCTCCCATATGACGAGTTCACTATGTTTTTGTACGTATTTTAGTAATTCGGTGCTATCTTCAATTTCATGATTTTCAGACCAGAAATGAGCTGCTATTGCGGACTTATCAATATTTTTGTATCTTAAGTGCCTGAAGTGTTCTTTCTTTCTAGTGCCTATGTTCCTTTTTGTCCTTCCTATGTAAATTTTTTCACAGTCTTTACACTTAATTTTGTAAATGCCTGACTTTTCCTCTGGTTTTATCTTATCAGTATTATTACTGTGAAGTAGGTTTTTAATGTTGTAATTGTTTTTTGGTGCCAATGTTATATTGTATTTCTTGAATATTTTTTGGAACTTTTTTGTGGCCCAGGGGTGGTAAGTAAATTTAGCAAATCTAGTTTCTTGTTTTATTGGTGTGAGAGCTGTGATCTGTTTTAATTTCTTTTGAAGTTTGAATAATTTTAGTTTTTTATCTACAAGGTTTTTTCCATATCCATTTTTAATTGCAGTTTTTAAGATTTGATGGTATTCGTTTTGATATTCTTGCTGGCTGAGAGGTAGATTTACTAATCTGTGTGTCAGACTGTTGATGGTTGCATGTTTGTGTGGAATTGGGTTGAAACTATTTGCTTTGATGTAATTATCTGTGTGTGTTGCTTTTCTATGAATGCCAAATTCTAGTTTTTCATTGCCTTTTTTGATTTTAAGGTCTAAAAAAGGTAGAGTACAGTCCTCTTCAGTTTCTACTGTGAATTGTATGCTGGGTTCTTGCAGGTTGAGTAGTTTCAAAGCATCATCTATTAGTTTGTAGGGCACTATTGCAAAGATGTTGTCTACGTATCTGTACCATGTTTTAAATAGGTACGAAAGTGAAGCAGATGTGTAAAAAATGCGACTCATCTAAAATTTAATAATTTTTCGCTTCACTGTGGTGTTCCAATACAGTTGAATCTCGAGTTTTTAAATGTTAATTAGTTTTAAGAGATTGTAAATAATGACAATAGCCATTAATGTAATTTTTATACTATGACGTGTCTGATATCAATCGAAAGGACAAACTGAATTGAATTGAATTAAATCATGAATTAGAGTAAACTCCACATTTGTGAACAATTACTTTTATATAGCATTTCTCTATGGTCTTTATATAGTTTATATTTATTTGCTTTTTCTACTTTAGACTTTTGTTGGATCCTGTATCTGTTACAGTTTTTAGTCTTATGTAACTTTTTATATTTATCTTTGTAGCTTGAACTGACGTGTCCTACAACATATGTATTATGTTCCAAAGGATGAAATAAATACAAATATGAAATATCTTATTTTACATGCCATTCTGGGGATAATACCATTTCCTTCTCCTTGGCAGAATCAAAGCCATGTTTGCAAGCATGTTCTTTTATAAACTTCAGTATGTTCATATTTAAGTACAAGGCCTTTGCAGTCCCGCAATATGGCATAGTGGATTAGAGGGTTGTGCTTTGGTTCCCTGTGTCCCAAATGTGCCCGGGATTGATCCCACTTCAGGGGGAGAGGGGGTGCAGATTTTAAGTTATGGGAATACAACTGGTGCCCACTCATCATGAGGAAATTGAACACCAATGGCCAGGTAGTGAACCCAACTTTCTGGCTGGGGGTGCCATGATGCTGACCGCATCTCCACCCCATATCAGTTGATCACTCCTCTCTGCCTTGCATATGTGGGCGTGAGGCTGGCAATTGGGAGGGCAGGCTCAAGCCCACTTTGGGCTCTTACGCCTGGGTTATGTTACAAGGGCTTTGTAAATCCTTTTTAAATCTTTCAGTAATTTATGAAATGAAATTAGTTTACGTGTGCTTGGAGGAATTTAATGACAGTGATGTCGAAATTAATTGATCAAACTGTTTTTAATCTTCTTTATCAATAAAATTTGATGTTTTATAGAACGTATTCATCAGAAATATTTGGGTTTTTCAATGATAAAAGAATTATCAAAATAAGTTTAATAGGTTTTTAGATTACCCCTCCCCACCTATACATAGTTTTCTTTTTCTTATAATATTAATATAAAGTGTGGTCATGCTAATTCACAGGATTGCAGATACTGATAGCGTGATATTGCGCTTGAAGAACCTCTTCACCCAGAGAAGAAAAGGTGCAATGTCAAAAATGAGTATTATCTCCCCATTTTTTAATGAGACTATCAACAGCACAAGTTGTCTACAGATCTTTCTGTTCTGTTTAATAGAAAATGTAAAGGACTGTGGTCCCATTCAACAAAATGGTGCCCATCGCTATGGTGCTAGGGTAGCAAGAGAACATTTGTCTCACATTTAAAAGGTGTCAAGCTTGATGATGGATATGGTGAGTTACCTATATAAGGTTTTTTTTTTCTGGGCTTTCCCTTTATCTTGAAAGATGTGAAGGGTAAAGAAAAGTATGAAATGTGTATTTGCTTTATTATATCTCTTTTACCCCCCGTGTGGTGGCCGGGGGTAAAGAATAACCCCACTGCAGCTCATGCATGTCGTAAAAGGCGACTAAAATGAGTACCCAGTGCCTGGGGGTATAACTGGGCCACCCTGTCCCAGGGGATATAAATGTGGGACCTGGTCCTCCAGGTTGGGGGTTGGGCGTGGGGCTAACGACCCCACACTGTAAAACAAATCATGTTGAGAAGCCAACGGCGGAGCCTCGGATTGGACTGAATAAACGGAAACGACTGGCTAAGGAACTGGACTTGAATTTTGGTACGTGGAATGTTAGGACACTTCTCAAAAGTGGAACACTGGCAACATTAATTTCCCAGTTACAACAATATAGACTCAACGTGGCTGCACTACAAGAGACAAGATGGCAGGGGAAAGATATAATGGACATAAGATCCCATACACTGTTTTATAGTGGTAAAGAGAAAGGAACAAGGGAATTTGGCGTGGCCTTCATAGTAGATAGTAAAATCAAAAAGAATATATTGGACTTCAAGCCCATTAATGAAAGAATATGTACTTTAAGAATAAAAACAAAGTTTTTCAATGTAAGCTTTATAAATGTGCATGCCCCTACGGAAGAAAAAACAGAAGTAGAAAAGGAAATGTTTTACCAGGAATTGGAGGAAATATATGATGAATGTCCGATGAATGACATTAAAATAATAATGGGTGACTTAAATGCAAAAGTGGGTAGAGAAGAGATATACAGAGGAACAATAGGAAGACATAGCTTACACCAAACGTCAAATGATAACGAACAGAGATTAGTGCTTTTTGCAGCTGGGAAGAATATGGTCATAGCCTCCACATGTTATCCGCATAAAGAGATACATAAGCATACGTGGAAGTCACCAGATGGATTAACAAACAACCAGATAGACCACGTTTTGATTGACAAAAGAAATGCGAGAAATATACTAGATGTGAAATCATGCAGAGGAGCAAACTGTGATAGTGATCATTTTTTGGTCAAGATTAAATTTAGAAGTAAAATCTCCTATAAGAAAACGGAACGAGTTGAAGTTCCAAAGAAACTTAATATAGAAGAATTTCAAAACAAAGAAACTATCCAAAAGTATCAACAATATATAAAGGAAGAACTTGAAAGTATGGAATCAAGCACAATAGAAGGAAAATGGATAAAAATGAAGAAAGTTTTTTGGGAAGGAGCAGAACAGATAGTTGGATATGAACCAAAGAAAGGTAATAAACAATGGTTTGATGAAGAATGTAAAAAAGCAATAGATGAGAAAAATGGGGCATATAAAAAATGGATAGAAAGGCCAACAAGACAAAAAAGAGGAGAATATGAGAAGCTGTGGAAAACAGCAGATAAGCTATGTAGACGGAAGAAAAGAATTTATTTAGATAAACAGATAACAGAAATTGAAGAAAATATCAAAACCAAACAATTTAAAAAAGCATACAGAGAAGTGGGAATGATTAATAAGGAATTCAAACCACGAACAAACTTAATAAGAGGAAGAAACAATGAAATAGTGTCAAATGAAGAAGAAATAAGGAACAGATGGAAACAATATTTTCAAGAACTCCTGAACACCCCCATAGAAGAACGAAATATGGAATTAACACCAGAACAAGGAAGCGAAATAGAACCAAAACAGTTGCAGACGGAAGATGAACCACCAGACCAATTAGATGTAGCGATAGCCATTCAGAAGATGAAAAATAATAAATCACCAGGTATAGATGGCATTCCGGCCGAAATGTATAAAAGGGGAAGACAGACATTATTAAAAGCAATGCATGAGTTAATTACACAGATATGGGAAGAAGAAAGGATACCAACAGACTGGAAGAAAAATTTAATAGTACCTATATACAAAAATAAAGGAGACAAACTACAGTGCCAAAATTATAGGGGAATTTCATTGTTGTGTACAGGCTATAAAATATTAACTTCACTCATAAATAATAGACTTCAGAAATACACAGAAAGTATAATTGGGGAGTATCAGGCAGGCTTTAGGCCTGGGAGATCAACCATTGACCACATATTCATAGTTAAAAATATATTAGAAAAAGCATGGGAGCATAATATCGAAATACATCAAATATTTATAGATTTCCAAAAAGCGTATGACAGCATTAAAAGAGGGAAGTTACTCTCTATAATGGGAAGTTTTGGAATACCAAAGAAATTGATTAGTTTAACGAAAGCAACAATGGTAGAGCTCAAAAATAGGAACAAGTATAACAGATGAGTTTGAAGTACATTGCGGTTTGAAACAGGGAGATGGGCTGGCACCTACCCTTTTTAACATAGCATTGGAATATGTTATTAGACAAATGCACGTACGAACAAACTCAACAATTTTCTATAAGTCAGTACAATTAATAGGGTACGCAGATGATATTAATATAATGGGAAGAACGAGGACAGCAGTATCTGAAGCATACAGAGAATTAAAAGAAGGAGCAAAAACAATAGGCCTGGAAATTAACATATCTAAAACAAAAGCCATGATACAAAGTAGGAGAAGAAAGTATACAGGAACACTGGAAATGGACCAACATAACATAGATATAGTAAGGAACTTTAAATATCTGGGAACAATAATTAACAACAATAACGATGAATCGGAAGAAATAAAAACAAGAATCTTAATGGCTAATAAAGTTTATTACTCACTTCACGCAATACTTAGATCTAAACAAATCCATAGGAACAACAAAATTAGGTTATACAAAACATTAATAAAACCAGTACTGTGCTATGGAAGTGAAACATGGGTATTGACACAGAATTTGGAAGATGCCCTAAAAACTTTTGAAAGAAAGATTCTGAGGAAAATATATGGACCAATACAGGAAGGAGGGCAATGGCGTATAAGATGGAATGAAGAATTGTACAGCATATATAAAGATATAAATATTGTTCAGGATATTAAAATCAGGAGGATGAGATGGGCAGGTCATATAATAAGAATGGAAGAAGGAAGAATACCAAAAAGAGTCCTTAATGGTAAATTCTACAACACAAGAGCAGTAGGAAGACCGAGAATGAGATGGGAAGATGCCATACAGAGAGACACACAACATATATTGGGAATACGAGGGTGGAGGAAGAGAGCTGAAGATAGAGAGGAATGGAGGCACCTGCTGAAGGAGGCCAAGGCCCAGAAGGGGCTGTAGCGCCACTCGAGAAGAAGAATATCTCTTTTACAGCTTTCGAGAAAAAGGAATAAACAGAAACAAAAGCTATCTTATTTTATTATACAAATATTACTAATATAACAAAATAAAAAAAAAACAGAATATTTGTGTGCATTCTATTGGTCAAGTAACACTACAGATGAAAGTTGGGTATGATTATTTTTGGAAGCAGGTTTCTCCATCACTTCCTAAGCCTAAGAAGATTTTTGTACTGATAAAAATAGTGCCAAGTCTCTCATGTCCAACCAAAGCATAGAGCATATCAACAAAGTATTTCCTAATTTTAAAGCTTCATAGTTTAGATCACTATTAGGTCAATTGATGGAAATTGTTCCACACTAACAGTATGTAGGTCAAGATCTGGAAAGGTAACTGAACTACGCGGCATGTCCGTAAAATAAGGTCTCCAAGGTGGTGGAGGCGTGAGGAACACTATTACGTGAGATTCGGCAACACCCCTTCAAATCCCCAACATAACAAACCCGTACAATCATTAGTCTTGGCTGGGCAGCCGTTTGCAATGAAGCTTCCTAACACTTCCGCCGCCAACTGATCCGTGTTTTGAGTACCAAGGGCACTACCCCCACTGAAATTCATTATCAGTTATGCGAAGTCTATGGGCCACAATGTATGGACGTTGAAAACGTGTGAAAGTGGGTCAGAGAATTCAAAGACGGACGTACAGATATCCATGACAAACAGCGCTCTGGTCGGCCTTCGGTTTCAGCCGAAACAATTGCAAAAGTGGAGCAAGAAATGCTTAAAGATCGGCGTGTGACAGCTCACGAGCTGTGCGAACTTATCCCAGAAGTCAGTAAGACTACGATTGACAAGATTTTGACCGACCATTTGCATTATCGCAAGGTGTGTGTGACCTGGGTCCCCAAAATGCTCACCGAAGACAATAAATGGCAATGTGTTGGAGTGGCCCACCGATTCCTGGAGCGCTATGCAAAACAGGGCGAGGAATTGCTGGATTAAATTGTCATTGGCGATGAAACCTGGGTGCACTACACAACACCAGAAACTAAAGAACGTTCTCGTCAGTGGCGGCATTCGAATTTGCTGAAGCCGTGAAAGTTCCGACATTTTCTGCCGGTAAAGTGATGGCCATCGTGTTCTGGGACAGAAAAGGTGTATTGTTGTGCGTGCTTATGCCTACCGGCACAACAATAAATGCTGCTAGCTACTGTGAGACTTTAAAAAAATTGTGACGTGCCATTCAAAATCGAAGGAGGGGAATGCTGACAAAGGGAGTTATTTTTCATCACGACAACGCTCGTCCCCATACTGCACATGCAACGGCTGATTTCCTGGCCCAGTTCAGATGGGACATCATCACCCATCCCCCATACAGTCCAGACTTAGCATCTAGTGATTATCATCTGTTTCCTGAGTTGAAGTCACACCTGGGTGGAACACATTTCCAGACCAACAATTTGAAAAATGAGGTTGAGCGCTACCTGCGCAACTTGGCGGGAGAGTGCTATGACAAGGGTATACAAAAACTGCCACAGCGCATGCAAAAGTGCATCGATCGCAATGGTGATTACGTTGAAAAATAGTTGTAAGTTCTGCTTTTCCATCAATGTAACATTCATTGACAATAAACATGTTTTCTATATTAAATAAAATTGGAGACCTTATTTTATGGACACACTTCGTACCATGGCAACATGTCACTAAATTCTCTGACTCACATTTTTCCAGTAAACCACTTACGAGATCCCATATGTATGAGATACATACCTCAATGGCAACTACTATGCTGTAAGTTCCTAGCTTCATAGTTTAGACCACTATCAGGTCAATTGCCCTACACTGGTTAGTGTGTGAAGCAATAATTAAAGTGTTTCTGTCAGTAAAAACCTATAGCCTCCACGATTTCTGGACATAACATTCTGATAGTCTTAGTTCTGAAAGACAAAATATATACTAATAACCCTTGGACAATACAGCAATCAAAAGAGAACACTATAAATAAAATAAATAACATCTCTTTTTAAGAATTATGTGGTTGTACGAGTGCAGTAATGTCTGGATATTGGTGGAGGACACTTCAAACACTTGCTATAAATTTGGTAACATTGTGATATTTACATAAGATGTAATATAATGAGTGATACAGGCTTTTTATATGGATAGCAGTGAGACATACCAATTTTATGTAAATACTCTATATAATATAGATAAACAACATTATAGCAGAATAATGGAAGCTGTATTAACTGGAGCAATAGATGTCAACACATTCAATTACTTTCACTTCTCACCTCTATAAATGAGATAGTAGTAGTAGTAGTAGTTTATTACTGTCAATAGACTCATACAGAGTGTCTGACATTGTCAGAGGCTATTTACAATATTTACAAAGTTTATAAAAAATCAATCATTTTATACAAAAATTATGCAATAATAATAATAAAATCACCAAATATACATAGTTTATAACAAATCAAATTAAAATTCCTCCAGTTTATACAAACATTTATGAATGAGATACATCTTTAGCTTACTTTTAAAACAATTTTTTGCACAGGACTTAATTTTAGCTGGTAGTTTATTGTACAGTAAACTGCCTACAATATATGGATAAGTATTGATTTTCTTTTTATTCACTGTTATTCTATGAAAATCCATATTTTGTCTGGTATTATGTGTATGTATTTCACTATTTATTAGCATACCATTTGCACTGTTTACAGTTAAAAGAATGTTTTTATATACATATAGTGATACAATGGTTAAAATATTTTCTCTAATAAACACATGTCTACAAGTTTCTATTTTAGGAATACTGTACATAATTCTTATACACTTCTTCTGTAAATTTAATATCCTATTAATGTGTACATGTGCAGCTCCTCCCCAAACTTCTAAACAGTAACTGAGATGTGGAAAAATAAGACCATAGTACATTATTTTCATGGTATGCTCATTCACATATCTTTTCATTAGCCTAAAGAAGTAAATATATTTAGCTATTTTATTACAAACGCTGTTTACATGCTCAGACCAGGTTAGCTTACTGTCTATTTTTAACCCTAGTAAGGAATAGGATGGAGTTAGTGTCAGATTAATCATGGGGGAAACAGTTTTGCTAATTTCATTTCTTCCTCCTAGGTCAAATATCATAACTTTGGTTTTTTCTTCATTTACTTTTAGTTTGTTACATTCAAAGTAATGATTTATAGAGCGACTAGTAGAATTAATGGTATTTGCCAGTGAATTTGATGTGTCATTCCAACAAAGAGCAGTAGTATCATCAGCATAGCTGACTGTTGTGGAATTATTGCTTTTTGCTATATCATTTACGTATATAATAAATAGAACAGGGCCTAAGACAGAGCCCTGCGGAACTCCATGTTTTACCTCCATCAAAGCTGATTTTATTTTATATATGTTGTTACCATTAAGATGACTGATTTCAGAGCTTTGCTGTCTTCCGGTTAGATAAGATTCAATTAATTTATTAGGCAGACCTCTAACTCCATACAAATTAAGTTTATGTAATAAAATATCGTGTCTGACACAGTCAAAAGCTTTTGAGAGATCAACCATTATGGTGGCTACTTTCTTATTGAGATTAATTTTTTCCATAATATCATGCACAAATGAGATTACTGCTGTGGTAGTAGAAAATGACTTACGAAAACCATGTTGGGATTGACTGTAAATTTTATTTTTCTGTAGAAAGTGGTCAAGCCTTTGCAGTATAATTTTCTCGAATAGTTTGCCTATGCTGGAAGTTAGAGTGATGGGCCTATAGTTGTTAACATCATTTTTATTACCCTTTTTATGAATAGGCTTAATGACACCTATTTTAAGGATGTCAGGAAAAATACCTGCTTCGATACTGGCATTTATCAAATGCATTAGTGGTTTGGCCAATATTGTTTTGCATTGCTTTAATATTTTAGATGAAATACCATCCCATCCACATGAGGGTTTAGATGGCATTTCATTCAAGACTTTTATAATTTCTTCCTCCGAGGTGGGATGCATAAAAAGAGACTTATCATTAGGTACAATATTATAAATAGGGGGTTCTGTCATATTTTTAGCCAGTTCATTAGCACAATTTGTAAAGAACTCATTCATAGCATTACAAACCTCAACAGGATTTGTAATAACATTACCATTCATATTCAGGTTAACATTTTCTTGTTTTTTATCCTGCTTTCTATATTCATTGACTATGCTCCAGGCAGTTTTTGTTATGTTGGTCGAATTACATAGTTTACCAGTGTAATAATCTGACTGCAACTTCTGTAAGTGCTGGAGATACATACCTCGATATTTTTTATAATCATTATTATAGTGATCTAGCTTAGTTGACTTATGCAATATGTACATGTCCTTCATTTTATTTCGTAATGTATGCACTTTAGGACTTAGAGATATTTTAGGTGCTTTTTTACATTTTATCACTCTTTTAACTATTGGACATGTATTATAAAAATGTTGATTAAATATTTGATAAAAAAGTTGCCACTTACTGTTAATATCATTTTCACAATAAACAGATTCCCAGTTTTCATTTTCGAGATTATAATTTAAGTTTTCAATATTATCAGCACCTAACTGTTGAAATATTTTAGTCCTTTTAATAGTATTATTATTTAAGTCACCACTTTTAATATAAGCAAGCTGAGCAAAATGATCCGAAAGGTAGCTGTTTACAACTTGAGTAGTTATTATTTCGTCAGACATGTTACTGGCAATATGATCTATAATGCTAGCTGTTTTTAGTGTTACTCGTGTGTGATTTAATATATGATCCACTATATTATGAGCATTATATATGTCATGTAATTTAAGGTAATCAGTGTTGCTGAAGTCTAGATTAATGTTAAAATCCCCAGTTAACAAAATCTTTGTACCATGATCATGAAGTTCCAAGAGATCACTTAAACTGTCAATAAAGCTGGTGGCCATTTCACTTGGTGATCTATAAAAACCAAATATTTTGAGATTTATAGGGCTGGTGATTTTTATTCCAGCAACTTCAAAGATTTTTTCTGTGGCATTAACTGGGATTGTAGATATTTTATAAAAATCTAAGATATCGTTTCTTACAAAAATAGCTACCCCACCTCCTTTGTGTTTTTCTCTACAGAAGTTACTCTGCAGAGTATAGTATTTAAAAATTCTAAAGGCTAAATTATTCATATGAAAAGCATGTTCGGAAAGTACAGCTATGCTAACCCTATGTTGTATTAAAAAAGTTCTATTGAATCTGTCTTATTATTTAAATACTGTACATTCAGATGTAATACTACTAGTTGTTTATTATCTGCAGCTATAAAAAATTACCTTCACCATTGTCAGAGAGTTCATGGGCACTACTTTCCATACTGTGTGTTTCTTCAACTTGAGTAGATTTACCACTTGCTGCTCCTTGTTGAGTAGCTTCTTCCTTCCGATTCAGGATCCTCTGCTCCACACTACACGATTCTTCAACCAGTGCTGGTCTTTCACCTCCTGCTAGACCATGTTGCATAGCTTCACCATCCCGATGCACCTTTGGGTAGTCTTCTCTTACGTCTGCCTTCTTGCACGTGCTAATTGCATCACAAAGCAGCCTGCCTAGTTTTGCTGATCCTCTTCTGTTTAGATGTATTCCATCCCTGCCAAGGTCCCTATCTTCCAGCCAACAATTACCATCTAGCATAAGAAATTTTCGTGTATGACACAACCAGTCTAGTCCATTGTTCACTTTCTGGACATATTTCCAGTGTACGTCACGCCTGTACAAAACACCACTAATTATTATTTTTGTTTGAGGACTGCATTGTTTTATGTGGTCCACTAATTCCATGGTTTCTCCCAATATGTAATCCGGTTGCATCTTTCTTCTTATGTTGTTAGTTCCCACATGTAAAGCCACTATATCAGGTTTAACTTCATTTAGTTTAAGAGATTCTATTTCGTGCTTAAGTTCATTAACGCAAATTCCCGGGTAGCAATATACATCGTGGCCATTTTTGCGGCACTCATTACCCGCAAACCTTAATATGGAGTCGCCAAATACCATCACCTTTTGTTTCTTTAAGCAGACGTACTCTTGAATAGTATTTCTTTTGTTATTATTTCCACTAAAATTAGCAGTTTTTATAACATTACTATCACTTAGAACATCAAAACTGTTTCGAGTAGGCACATTTCCATACACATTTTCTTGTACCATGTGTTTCTTGTTCACCTTTCTTTTCACAACTGACGCATAACTACCAGTTTCATTTAGAAATTGCCGAAGTTCTTCATTTTCATTTTTTAACAAGTCCTTTTCATTTTTGAGTATTCGTATTTCTTCTTGAGCACATCTAAGGTCCTTATTTAGCATTTCAACGATCTTTTGGAGTGACGCTACCACCTCGGATTCGCGCGTTCTTCGTGTTTCGGACGATGCTACAATCGCGTGCTCATCTTGAATATTAATTCTTGGCGCTTGTAGACTTTTAAAGCACATACCTTTATTTCCACTGCTTCTTCTATCATAGATCTTACATTTCACCGTTTCATGTTCCTTCATTTCGAAATTTTCACTGTTTATTTCGCTAATTCCATGACGCTTACTACGAGTTAACATGCCGACCGACGCCATTTTACAAGATTAAAGATGTGGCAAATGAAGCAACACTTGTACAAATAGTTTGTTTTACCAAGAACTCTCAATATCATTCTTATACCTATAATCAACTTTTCACAAATAAGCCTTCTGAAGGAGCACAAAATTATACTTCTGGCCACTGTCTCCTTAATGAGAAACTCTAATTTCAAATCAAAAGTGAAATAGTTTGCATACTCAGCTTATGCTTAACTTTTCATAGAACTTCATAATCCAACACTTGACAAAAATGTTTCATTCTGTCACGAGTTTCAGCATTTCAATGATGAATCACCTTTTAAGTACTTACCGTTCTCCAGATGGAACATGTAATAGCTTAAACAAAGGTTTGGTATATTAACTTTTAAAACTAATGGTAGACTAAAACCCTATCCCACTTATGCTAAATCTCCTAAATTCATGACCCTTTATCTCAGTAACTACTAGGATATCCAACTGAAATGCTTGAGAAATACAGAAGTTCACTGATCTACATTTATATAATAAACTTATTAAACTGTTTTCTTATCCATACTTTCAACAAATTAGAAAGCCAGTTGGATGCTTAGTGTAGCACAAACATTACACCTGAGATATACACTCACTGATTGTAAATGCTTCATTTACAATGAAATGAAATGTTGAAATGCTTCATTTTCAATCTTTCATTTATATCTGGTAGTATTTCATGTACTCTGCGGCCCTCTTCTATATTATCCCATTCGTGCTGCCAGTCCTTAAAAAGTTTCCTTCTTATCTGCCATCTAGTTTCACACTCCTCTCCTATTATTTCAGCTACTTTCTCTCTGTCCTTCTTCTTACGCCAATAGTCCGCTCCTCTAAATCTTATTAATAGATCCATTGGCCATATTCCGAGTATTACAAGTAGCGCCATGGTGGGGGTAGTCTTTGTAGCTCCTGCATATCTTAATAATATTTGTCGTTGAGTTCTCCTAATTAATATTACATTCCTTTTATTTCTTAATCTATGCGCCCATGTACTGCTGTCATATGACATTATTCCTACTGCTATACTGGTGTGGTATATTTTAATCACATCATGTGAGATATTAATGGTTCTTTGTACTATTGAAGTTAGCTTGCCCATAACACCTAGTGTTTTTGGTCTTATATACTCTATGTGTTTCTGAAAGGTTAAATTTTCGTCTATCATTATTCCCAGATATTTATAGTAGTTTTTTCTTGAGATCACTGCATCGTTTATTTTAATTGTTGGGTTTCTTTTTAGCTTACCTTTTGTAATTACATACGCACATTTTGAAGGTGCTATTTTTAGCTTAACTTCAAGGCACCAGTTATGCAATGTGTCTGTTACTATCTTTGCCTTTTCCTCCAACTCTTTTCTATTATTGCCATCTATAATGATCATTAAGTCATCTGCATAGGCTATTGTTTCTGACGTGGAATTAGGATTATTAAGTTGTACTAACATGGGTTCGGTTAGTATGTCCCAAAATACAGGTCCCAATATGGAGCCCTGCGGGCATCCTTTTGTTATATTTCTGATAATTTTTCTATTTTGTCCTATAAACGTAACTGTTCTGTCAGTACAGTAATATTTTAATATGTTGTAAAGGCATCTAGGATAATCTTGGTTTCTCATTATTCTGAAGAGTTCCGGCCACCATAGATTGTCGAAGGCGCCGGAAATATCAAAAAATATGTTTATCACATATTTATTTGGATTTTCTTTACGTTATCAATAGATTTATTGATCGCATCTTCAGTTGATTTGTATTTCCGGAACCCATATTGCAGCTGCGTCATACATTTCATGATTCTGTACTCGTTTATCCTTTTGTATAAAAGTTTTTCTTGTAATTTACCAAGTGTATTTAACAAACATACAGGTCTATATGACTTAGTATCTGTTGGATCTTTGTCTTTGGCTTTCTTTAATATTACAATGTTTGCATTTTTCCAGCAATAGGGAATTTTGCCTTCATAAATACATTCATTAAATAAGTTTGTTAGATATGGAGCCAAGGGTTCTTCTAGTGCCATTATAACCTCTGCGGGTATACCATCTGGGCCAGGAGATTTACCCTTTTTACAGTCTCTGATAGTAAGTCTAGTTTCTGATATATCTAATGGATAAATTAACCTTTGGCCACTATACATAGATTCATACGCTTCTCTTTTACATCTATGTTCATCATTTTCACCATCTATTGAATCTGACGGTAGTAAGCTCCTCATCAGATAGTTTACAGACTCTAGCCAGGTTCTTGTCATCTCTCCATTTCCCTTATTAAGTGTCGATATTACTTCGGGTACTCTTACTTTCTCCATCGCTATTTTGTATGGTATACCCCATATATTATCAGATAGTTTGTCTTTTACAAACTTATTCCATGAGTTTTCTCTAGATTCCTCCATTGTTAGTCTATATTTTTCTTTTATTCTTCTATAAATATCCAGATATCTCTCTCTTTCTTGTGCAATTATTGTTCGTTGGTAAATTCTTCTAGCTTTCCGTAGTTTGCTCCTTAGCTTTTGTAGTCTACTATTCCACACATTGTAATCCTTATTTCCTAATCTTATCCTCAACAATGTTTTCTTCATTACTTCTTGTATACTTTCTGTTATCTTTTTTGCTTTGATATGTATACTGTCACCCTCCATTAATACAGGTATACTGTATTCTTCCAAAATTTTATATTTATCCAAATTCTTAATAATGTATCTAGCCGGGCCAGTATTCCATGTTAAATAATTTACTTTATTAACCTCATAATCAAATTATGATCACTTGATGTTTGTTGTTGGGTCACCTTCCAATTGGTTAATTTCTGACTTATATAACCTCTAGCCAGTGTTACATCAATATTTTCCTCAGCACCAGCCCTCCCTTGAAATGTATGATTATTGCTCTGATTTAGTAAATCTAGTCTATATTCTTGTATTAGATCCTCCATTTTTTCGCCATTGTCATCTGGGTTCTTACTTCCCCAGAGAATAGATTTTGCATTTGCATCTAATGTCACAATGATGGGATCTGTGATATACTGATCTATTATTTCTCTAGTCTTGTTTATATGAATGTCTATATTATCCTTGTATTGATAATATTGGTTTATCACGATGTTAGATTTGCCTCTATATATCATTTCAATACAACAAAGACATTCATCGTTATATTGAGCAATTTTAACAATTTGTATTTCCTTATTGAGAACCATGATTGCTGCCTGAGGATTTAATCCAGTTATTATTACTCTACTTGTGACTGGCAAATGTATGATTTTCCCTCGTAGAGTGTAAGGTTCTTGAACACAAAGTCAAGTTTATTTTCCTCTGCTAACTTCCTTAACTCTAGCATTACTAATTTGCTTCGCATTGTATTTATTTGTCCAAATCTTAAAACTGACACTGACGGAGTACGAGGCACGGGGATTCGTCAGCGCCTAATAATCGGCGACTATAAAGACATCCACGAGGCGCTAATGGCAGCATTAATGTAGGCGGCCAAGTTACCAGCTATCCCGACTTCCAGAACACGGAGTATCTGCTATAATGGAGACGGAAGACCAATCGAGGGACGCCGGCGAAGACCTAGTGGCCTGTGCTCGGCGTGTGGACAGCCGGGACACCTTGAGAGAGACTGCCCACACCAGGAAAACCAGCCGGAAAACGAGTAAGGGCCGTTATTGAGAGGGGCACGTCGGTGCCATCCCCACAATCCCCTCGAGTGACACTGCGCACCGTTAGCCGGCGAATGGATGACAGCCTCATCGCGGACGGTTGGGTGAGAGGGAAGCCGTTCTCATAGACACCGAGGGAGCTGTGACCATCACCAGTCCTGACGTGGCCAAGGGTTTCCCGACGAGGAAGCCGAGCTGACCATACCAGCTTGTGATGGCATCGGGTGACACCTTGCCTGTGGAGGAAGCCCTGCTGAAGTTGACCTTGGGAAGGAGTTCCGCACGTCTATGGGATTTCGTCGCGAAGGTGGCTGAGGTGCTGATACTAGAATTGGATGCCCTCAGGAGCCCCGAGGCGACGGAAGACGTCGGCAGGAAGGTCCTGCAGCTCAATGGGGAAGAAGTGATTCTCCGGGAACCTGACGACCACCTTGGAATCTGCAGGGTCATCTTAAAGGAACACGTGGTGGTCCCCGCGAGAAGTGAGGTGGTGACGGCGCGACTGGACCAGGTGACGCCTGTGCACGGACTCTGCGTATCCAGGACATTATTGTCGTGCCGAGAGGTGCCAATGCGGCTGCTCAACCTGGCAGACACCCATCACGACGTCCAGGCCAAAACGGATCTGGGGACGTGGGAGCCCGTGGTCAGCGTAACCGCAATCGACAGGACACAGGAGCCGGTGCCGACGCAAAACCTGGGGCTTCGGCTGGAAGGCTTACTGGAGAGGGCGGCCAACTACCTGACCGCAGAACAGCTGGAGAAAGTTCGACAACTGCTAGGCGATACCAGCGCGTCTTCAGCCAAGGCAACAGTGACTACCGCCGCACGGATAAAGTGCTTCACCGCATCGAAGACCATCTCGACAACCTGAGCAAGGTATTCCAGAAACTGCAGGCAACCAGCTTGAGGCTGAACGCGAAGAAATGCCAAATCTTCCACAAGGAAGTTAACTACTTGGGCCACATAGTCTCAGCAACCGGAGTGGCCACAGAAGCAGAGAAGACCCAGGCTGTGAGAGATTGGCCTCGCCCAAAGGATAAGGGAATTGCGCAGTTTCTTGGGGCTGTGCAGTTATTACCGCCGCTTCATAAAGGGGCTCTCCAACTCCACCAAACCCCTCACCCGCCTGACAGAAGAACACCGACCGTATGTGTGGACGGAAGATGCCGAAAGCGCTTTACAGCACCTGAAGAAGACCCTGTGCAGTGCTCCAATTTTGGGATTTCCACAACCAGGCGGCACCTTCATTGCAGACACTGACGCCAGTGATCATTGCATTGGATGCGTGCTATCCCAAGTTCAGGATGGCCACGAGCGGGTGGTAGCCTACTACAGCAAGACGCTATCCAAGGCAGAGAAGAACTACCACGTCACACGGCGAGTTGCTGGCGGTAGTTAAGACCTTGGAGCACCTCCACAAATACCTGTATGGTCAGCCATTCCACCTGAGGACTGAACACTCCGCCCTAACCTGGCTACTTAGTTTTAGGAACCTGGAAGGCGAGACAGCCCGTTGGGTACAGAGGTTGCAGGAGTACGACTTCGCCTCTGAACATCGTAGAGGGAAGAGCTACGGTAATGCAGAACGCCATGTCCCGAAGAACCTGCCCAGAGGAGTGCGGCCAATGCACAAGAGTGGAAGACAAGGAGCGTGCCGCAGCTGTCAAGAATGGTCACGGCAGTGCCTGCGGAAGGCTGGGATAGCGCAGGCCTGAGGAGGGAGCAGCTGGCAGACGCCAACTTGGGGCCACTCTTGAGTGAAGTGGAGGCATGGACAAGACCAACCTGGGAGGACATTGCACCAAGGAGCGCCACCTAAAAACGTAGTGGGCCCAATGGGACTCCCTGGGCGTGCTGTCCCGGGTATGGGAATCGCCCGATGGGAAGACGCAACAAAAACAGCTGGTACTTCCGCGAAGGAAGGTCCCGGAAGTGTTGGAGGAAGTTCAGGCCAATACTGCAGGGCACCTGGTAGGAAACCGGACGATCGGCAAACTTCAGCAGCTACATCCGACTGGGGATGTAGAGATGTTGTGCGAGTCTTGTTAACCCCAAGTTTTTAGTGCCTCCTTCATCAGGCTAGACTCAAAATTGTTACCCTGGTCGCTGTGGTGCTCTAACCGCGCCCCAAATCGGCAGATCACTGACTCCACGAGGCAATCTGTGATTGTCTTTGCCTCCTGGTTTGGGATGGCATACACCTCCGGCAACTTAGTGCAGTAGTCCACGAATACTATCAGGTACTTGTTGCCTCGGTCGGATATTGGAAACGGTCCAGCAATGTCAACGGCGATCCGTTCGAATGGCACTCCGACGTTGTACTGTTGCATGCGACCCCGACTCCTAGTCTGGGGGCCGCGACTCGCCGCGCACGCGTGACACTGACGGCACCAACTCTCAGCGTCTGCTCGGAGCCTCAGCCAGTATTAGCGCTGCCGTAGTTTGTCAATCGTCCGGTTCACTCCCAGGTGTCCTCCTGAAGTACCGGCGTGCACTTCTTCCAAGACTTCCGGGACCTTACTCCGGGGAAGTACCAACTGCTCTCTCTGCGTCTTCCCATCTGGTGAATCCCATACCCGGAACAGCACACCCTTTCCAGTCTTCAACGAGTCCCATTGGGACCAGTAAGACTTGTAGGTGGCGCTCCTCGGTGCGATGTCCGCCCAGGTTGGTCTCGTCCCTGCCTCCATTTCCCTCAAGAGTGGCCCCAAGTCTGCGTCCGCCAGCTGCTCGCTCCTCAGGCCTGCGCTATCCCAGCCATCCGCAGGCACTGCCGTGACTACTCCAAGTGCTGCGGCACGCTCCTTCTCCTCCACTCTTGTGCATTGGCCGCACTCTTCTGGACAGTATCTTCGGGACATAGCGTCCGCGTTACCGTGGCTCTTCCCTCTGCGATGTTCCGAAATGAAGTCGTACTCCTGCAGCCTCTGAAGCCAACGTGCTGTCTGGCCTTCCAGGTTCTAAAAGCTCAATAGCCAGGTTAGGGCGGAATGGTCAGTCCTCAGGTGGAATGGCTGACCGTACAGGTACTTGTGGAAGTACTCCAAGGTCTTTACTACCGCCAATAATTCTCGTCGGGTGACGCAGTTCTTCTCTGCCTTGGATAGCGTATTGCTGTAGTAGGCTACTACCCGCTCATGGCCGTCCTGGATCTGCGATAGCACACCTCCAATACAATGGTCGCTGGCGTCGGTGTCCACAATGAAGGCGCCACCCGGTTGTGGGAAACCCAAAATTGGAGCACTGCACAGGGTCTCCTTTAGGTGCTGAAAAGCGTTTTCGGCATCCTCCGTCCACACATAAAGCAGGTGCTCCTCTGTCAGGCGGGTGAAGGGTTTTGCGATGTTGGAGAACCCCTTTATGAAGCGTCGGTAATAACTGCACAGCCCCAGGAAACTGCGCAACTCTTTCTTATCCTTTGGGCGAGGCCAATCTCTCACAGCATGTGTCTTCTTCAGGTCTGTGGCCACTCCGGTTGTTGAGTTATGTGGCCCAAGTAGTTCACTTCCTTACGGAAGAGCTGGCACTTCTTCGCGTACAGCTTCAAGTTGGTCGCCTGCAATCTCTGTAGCACCTTACTCAGATTCTCGATATGGTCTTCAAAAGTTTTACCGACGATGATCTCGTCCAGGTATAGCAGGCAGGCGTCGTAAGTCAGTCCTCTCATCACTGACTCCATGAGGCGTTGGAAGGTAGCTGGTGCGTTACAGAGGCCATAGGGCATAACTGTGAACTGCCAGAGTCCTTGGCCTGGCGAGAATGCCGTCTTCTCTTTGTCTCTCGGATCTAGAGCTACCTGCCAGTAGCCCGACTTCAGATCCAGGGTCGAGAACCACTGCGCACCAGCTAGCGTGTCCAGGGTGTCGTCAATCCGGGGTAAGGGGAAGCAGTCCTTCCGGGTGACAGCGTTCAGCTTCCTATAGTCCACGCAGAAGCGTAGCTCGCAGTTCTTCGTCACCAAGACTACAGGGGAACACCAAGAGCTTTCAGACTCTTCAATCACCCCCCTGGATCTCATGTCGTCCAGCATGTCTCCTACCGCCCCTTGCTTCGCCAGCGGAACGCGTCTATGTGGTTGCCGAATAGGCCGGGCATCCCCGGTGTCGATGCGGTGAAGCACTTTGTCCGTGCGGCCGTAGTCACTATCGCCTTGGCTGAAGACGCGCTGGTATCGTCTCAGCAGTTGTCGAACTTTCTCCATTTGTTCTGCGGTCAGGTGGTCGGCCACCCTCTCCAGTAAGCCTTCTAGCCGGAGCCCCAGGTGTTGCGTCAAACCGGCTCCTGTGTCTTGAGGATTGCTGTTACGCTCACCACGGGCTCGCACGTTCCCAACTCCGTCCCGGACTGGACGTCGTGATCGGTGTCCGTTGGATTTAGCAGTCTCACTGGCACCTCACCTCGGCACGCCAGCAATGTACTGGCTACACACAGTCCGCGTACAGGCGTCTTCTGGTCCAGCATCACGTTGCTGGTTCTTTGGCCTTCCAGACACGCCGTCACCACCACCTCGCTCCTCGCGGGGACAACCACGCCTTCGTTCAAGACGACCCTGCAGATTCCAAGGCGCTCTTCGGGTTGACGGAGTATAACCTCTTCTCCGTTGAGCCGCAGGACCTTCCTGCCGACGTCGACCGTCGCCTCGTGGCTCCTGAGGGCATCCAGTCCCAGAATCACCTCAGCCACCTTCGCTACGAACACCCACAGACGCACGGCATTCCGTCCCAAGGTCAGCTCCAGCAGGGCCTCCTTCTCCACAGGCATGGTGTCGCCCGATGCCGTCACAAGCTGGTATGGTCGGCTCGATTTCCTCGTCGGCAAACTCTTCGCCACGTCAGGTCTGATGATGGTCACGGCCGCCCCGGTGTCCACCAGCATGCGGCACGGCTTTCCTCTTACCCAGCCGTGCGCGATGAGGCTGTCATCCATCCGACGGCTGACGGCGCGCAGCGTCACTCGAGGGGATGGTGGTACTGGCGCCGACGTGCCCCTCTCCACGACGGCCCTTACTCGTTTTCCGTCTGCTCTTCCTGGTGTGGGCAGTCTCTCTGCAGGTGCCCGGGCTGTCCAGACCCCCAACACAGGCCACTAGGTGTTCGCCGGCGTCTCTCGGCTGGTCTTCTGACTCCGAGTTAGTGCACACTCCTCGTTCTCGACGACGGGATAGCTGTTACCTTGGCCGCCTCCATCCATAATGCTGCCGTTAGCGCCTCGTGGATTGTTTTATAATCGCCGAGCATTAGGCGCTGACGAATCTCCGTGTCCCGGACCCCGTCAACGAATATGTAGGCAGCTTTCCGGGATACAAACTCTGGTGGGAGGTCGACTAGGGCCTTGCTAGCCAGTTGTTCAACTGCCAGGGCGAACTCCTGCAGCGTCTTCCCCGGCTGCTGTGACCTTGCCTTCAGATGGCTGCGGTACGCTGCGGCTAAGCGGTGGTTTCCGAATCGATTCTCCAAGGGCCTCCCAAATGCCCTTGGGCGCCGCCGTTGTCTCCACCGCGTTTAGGACTTCCGCGGCCCGTCCCTGGAAGCTGGCTATTAACTGTGTGGTCTTCTCCTCTGGTAACCATTTGTTGTGGTTGGCCACTGCGTCGAATTGGCGGCGGAAGGCCTCAAATGTTGACGCGCTATCATATTTCGGAGGTTTGACGCGCGCCGATGTTGTGTCGCGTCCCGGTGCGTCGCCCTTCAAATCCTTTAACCTCCTGTCGACGACGTCCTCCACCATGGCGTTCAGGGACTTTGCGTTGTTGTCAGCCTTTCCCTCCAGCTCGTCAACGCGGTTTGCCAAATCTTCGACGCGCTCGTCCACTTGACCCATCCGCTTGCCGAGCTCTGTGACGTCATCCCTCACGCCGGTCAGCTGCTCTTCGAACTTCACGGCAAGGGCCTTGTTTGCCGCTTACATCTCCGTAGTCAATTCGGTCATCTTGGCGGTCAGGTTGTTATTTGCCACCTCCGTCTTCGCCGTTAGTTCCGCCTTCATTTCTTCCATCTTCTCGGTGATGTCGTTAGCCGTCTTCATTTGTTTTAGTTCCGCGGCCAGGTTGTTATTTGCCGCTTCCGTCTTCGCTGTTAATTCGCTCATCTTTTCCAATGCCGATTCCATGGTCGTTATCCCACTTCCTGACGCCAGTTGTGACTTTGTGGGTTCGTAAAATTAAAAAGTTCAATTACACCACTCAAAATGTTCTTTATTTCTACCTTATTCCAATATCACAAATACAACTTTGCCAGTTCGTCTTTACACGTACATTGGGCGCTCCTTATGCACCGTCCGCTACGACTCACCCATCTCAACTCCCCGTCGCCTCGCTGGTATTGATCGGCGGCCCGAAGTTTCCCGAAATTTCCTTTTATGGAGGGGGAAAACATTCTCGAAGCTTCGCCTAACATCGGGCAGCAGGAGGAGGGGGGAAACGAAGACTCAGCTATCCTACAGACTCCCCTTCCTCCACCGGCTTTCTTTTATTGATCGGCGTCGTGAGCTTGCCGCGTGGGTAACAATATAAAGGAGCGGATGAAACTGTGCAATATTTTAAAAACTGCTTGCAAAGGTTTTACTTAGTCATATTATTAAAGAAGATGCTGAAACTGTCCACCAACATTGTCAATACATATTTGATACCTCCATTGCTCACCGTAGTTCACAATGAGAAATGCTGGCAATTTCCTGGTGGATATTTTGTTTTAATTCTTCTAGGTTGTTCAGCTTTCTTGTACACTTTATGCTTAAGTTACCCCAGAAGCAGTAATCGGAGGAGTAATTTCTCAATGTGAACTACGGCGAGTGATGGAGGTATCAAACATATATGGAGAACAATGATAGCAGATGGCAAAAAAGGGAAAACATTACACAGCCAGTTAGGATGATTTTGGGTCTCTTGGTATTAAAAATAGCTATAGGATATATAGGCAAAGGAGGGACTTAATTTGAATAAAATTACTATAAAAGAAACAGATTTTATTACACAGGAAACAAAATACATGCTGTGTAAATAAATTATATATACAGAACACTGAAATAGTTGTCATAATGACATTTTATATTTTATGTCTTATTAATTATAATCAAATCCTGATGAGGATATTTAAATAAATCTTTCCTTTATCCTTGTGAAAATAAGATTTTTATTTTACAGCACTGATTTTGTAATTCTTATTTTAAACTGCTAATACAATTAGAGTGTGATGGTGTACTACTTCATCAAGATTGCTTAATTCTTTCGCCTTCAATAGCTTTTCTTATATTGGGCTCTATGTTCTGTCTCCACACCGATTTATGGTTTTGATAAAGTCATGGAAACTGATCAAGGGAAATTCTAGAATGTGAGGTACATGCAGACAGTAAGTCCTGATGGCAGAACAAAAACATCACTAAGAAATAAATATTTATTGGAATGATAACAGACTCACTGGCTACTTTTTAACATACCCACCATAATTGTTGAGGTATTTATTGTAATCGGTGAACCATCAATTATATGCCCAAGTCATACGAGTCTGCCACACAACATAGTTCTGGCACCTCAAAATAGATTCAGTATCAAGAATTTGTTAATAGCCTCTCTCCCCAAAAAAATTCAATTACTGCAAAAGAAAACCAGGAATCTACAAGATCAAATATGAAACTTGCCCTAATATATATATGAAAAACAAAAGAAATATTGACATCAAACCTAAAGAACATATACGCAACTTTAAAAACAGTGAAGTACAAAAATCAGGGTTTGTGGCTTCATTCTGGAAACCTTTTGATCACAGTTCGTATTATTACAATTTGTTAACACATTTTTTAAAGTATTGTTTAAATGAGTACGGAACTTAAAGGACATGATATACCAATCCAGTTTTACCTCTTGAGGTAACCATTTTGAAGTTAAAGCTATGAACTACAGTCTGATTTTTAAAAGAATATATGTGAAGGTTATCAAGCAAGGGACACAAAGGATAAGAGGGGAAGGTTGTTGCTATGGAAATGCAAACAACGGTTGCTAGATTGCTTACACTGGTAAATCACATACTCATCAGGTTAGTTTTGTGTGGGAAACAAGAGTTTGCTTGAGTGTTCAGTTGTGTGGTGTATTGTTAGCCTTCTTTTTGAAGGCAAAATTAAAGTACACTGTTATGGAAGCAAGACATAGTGGCGGTAGGATTCATGGCCAGAGGCAAAGATCAGCTTATGTTCAGGATGTTGCATTACATATCATGTTAGAGAATTTGTCTGTTCTCTTAGAGAATTCTTTGAACAAGAAGACAAGAGTTTGTTCCTTATCAATGAACAGCTTATTCCTTTTATCCAAAAGTGACAGCCCCTTGTCAGTAGATGTGCTTGCATGTAAAAGAATTCCTATGGGTCAAAATTATGGCATATTGGCCACATTGATATGAACATGGCAATGACAAATTCGTTAATAATAGTATATTGTGATACTAACATAGTAAGACTTTATACGGAACGAGGAAAGGTTTGAAAAAACAAGGAGCTTGAGTCGGTTTTTTTTTCTTCATTTTCCAGGAATGTGTTATGTGCTTACTACACATGAATTTATGTAGTTGAGATATTAAATAAAATGTTAATAAATATAATTGAAGATAAATGTTAGATTTTAGAATGTGCATCGCCTATGTGTTGCTATGGAGAAATTACTTACTGCAGAGTGTGGGAATTTACAATGCATGGCCACAATAACAGTTAAGTATGGAATATTAGTTGTATAGTGTAAAAATTATTTAAAACATGTGAAGAGGCTACAACGTATTGAATGTGTGAACTTATTTTTGTTCTTGAAGTAGGCTAATACAGATTAAATATTCCTGTTTTTGTTGAGATGTGATAACCTCGAACACTCATTTATATTTTGTGTGTTGAGAGAGTAAGGAGGCGAATATGCATAACTTATTTCTAGGCAACATAGCAGCACCCCACATGAAGAAACAGAAGACCTTCACATAACTTCTTTTAAAAATCTTCCTTTACAGTACATAAGAGAACCCATTAATCTGCAAGTTCTACAAATTCCTCACTGCATGAACTTGTAGATGAGGCATTTGCCTTTGGAGTTGATGTACATACTGAAAGTCTAAGTTCTGACAGTCTTCTACATATAACTGCCATAATTTTCTCAGATTAAAGGGAATAAGATGAAAATTCTTGCCAGTTATTTTTGTCATATTCAATTTCAAAGTTTGTAGTTCCCTGCACTTCATTAAACTTTGTAAACTATAGTCACTAATCCGTAAAGCGTAAGTAAGATCTAAATATTTCAGTTTTGTACACTTTTCAGCAAATATTTTCACTGCCCAATCTGTGATACGGCTATAACTAACATCCAAATATTCCAGATCAGTACATTTCCTTATATGCTGAAAATCATCACCATTTGGGATACGACAATATTTCAAAATAAGGATTTTCAATTGCACACACTTAACCAAAATATTTTCTAACTGCACTGGATCTAAAGAGCATAAGGTTAGATCTAGTTTGACTAAATTAGACATTGTTCTTTTCTGTAAATTTCTCACAAGTTGTGAAGAAGTTGGATACTCAATAATTCCAAGATGTTTTAAACTTGGTAAGTCAAACAATGGCATATCTGGCAATTCCTCTCCACAGAATACAAAACAAACTGTTTGTAACTGTTTACAGGATTCTAAGTGGTGAATCATTTCTACAGAATTTGTACTTGTAGCAGCAAACTTGGAAATTATGTGTTTCTTTGCTTTTAAAAATAAAATAATATCTTCTGTAAGAAAGAAATGTCTTCCCAAATCAATTTCATGCAGCAATGGACATTCAGTAGAAATTCCTTTTAGGAAAAAGCAATTCTCTTCCATAAAGACACATCCTAACAATCTTAAACTTAAAAGTTCATGTAACTGTTGTATGAGAGTTGAATAGTTCATCACTGCATTTTCACTTCCCCAATATGGTAATCCAAATGCTAAGTGCTGAATTTGTGGTAAGTTTGTTACAATTGTTTCTAACTCGTAGACAGTAAGTCCCTGATCGTCAGATAGCTCAAGACGTGTGATACACTTGTTACTTTGACATAATGTCTGGATCACTTTGTCAGACATAGGTTTTGTTGCAACTACAGCTCGAAGGGCTGGCATGTTTTGTAGCAGCACAATTATTTCTCTATCTGCCATCTCTTCATCAAAAGTGAATACCTTATCCCTCCAAAAGCTGATGTCTTGTACTATTGCTTTCCAACGACTATCCACTTGTTGAATGTTAAGCACAAGGTCAGGAATATCCAAATAACTGAATATTTTCACAAGCAGCTCATTCGGCAGTTGGCAAAAACTTCCACTGGATGCCATTGTGAGGGAAGTAGATCGTCCAAAAGCTGCAACAAAGTACACTTTGTGTTCTTAAACTCTATTCATATAAAACATGCAGAATCTATAGCTGATACAATGAAATCTTTTAAATGGGACAATGAATAATCCTGGATCCTATCTATAATCATCTTTATAATCTGTACCTTCTGATATGACTTAACGTTGGAGGACGTAAAATTAAAAACAATAATTATAATCTGCCTTTAGAGTCACATCAGTTCTGTATTGAACAGGTTTCACTCAATGAGACACAGAAAGGAATGACTGAAACCAAAATGTCTTGAATTGTTATTCAGGCACAGTATACAGTTTTGTCATCCATTTAGTAAGAATATCATCAACTAAACATAAAATCACCAAAATGATACCAAAGCTAACATAAACGTATCTACCACATAAGTAGTAGATAGAGGAAGGACTGCATTCCTCAAATGTCAAGAAAAATTATAATGATAATACAAATCTGGACTAACTGAAGAAATTATAAACCAAAATATCAGAACACTCATAGATAATCTGTTTGTAGTTATAGAAATGCCACAAACATCTGCTGTTGCCATGATGAGGCTTACTACAGGAGATGACTGTCAGTGTGAATATATTCCAGATACTGCTGTAAGAGAACAAAACCTCCATTGTCTAGAGATATGAGCATAGAACACCTGACTTCATCTCTCTTCAGAACATCCTTCACACTCCCTAGATGCAGAAGATAAAGCGGCTTCTAACTCTGGCGAAGATGAAACAGATGAAAATGTAATAGCCATTGAGAAGAGAAAAACAGTAGAAAAGAATTTGACTATGATAAACCTGGAAAACCTCAGGAGCTACACATTTTGTGGTAGTTGTCTGACAAAATCCAGAATACACAAACCTAACAAAAAACTGTTAAAGAAATACATAGAAACACCAGAAAAGCAATTAAAGAGAATACCATAGTTCCAGATACGATAAAAAACAGCATAATTGTAAACAACCCTAATTTGCCACAATTATACTGCCTAACTAAGATCCACAAGACAGACAACAGCATGCGACCCATTATTAACAATATAGATGCCCCGACTTACAAACTGACAAAATGGTTGGTTGAAGAATTTGACAAGTTTGAAAAGTTTGAATCTCTAAGCATTAAGATTTCATTTGATTTGGTGAAGAAAATTGAAAACACAGCTATAAAACTGGAGAGATAATGGTACCCTTCGATATCAGATCTCTATTCACAAGCACCCAGTAGAAAAAATTCCAAAATTGATGAAAGGCTGGTTATCCAAAAGCAACGTTGCGGATGATAAAATAGAGGAATACATCAAACTAACCATCCTATATATTGAACAAAAAAGCTTCACGTCCTCCAGCAAGATCTTCCAACACATTGTAGGCTTGGCCATGGGTACCCTCTTTCACCATTACTAGCTAATCTGTTCATGAGTAATTTGGATACACACCTTCCCATATATTTTTAAATGTGTATCGACATTGTGTTTGCTATAGTGTCTAGAAGATTAACTGATGATGCAATAAAGTTACTAAACCAAAAGAAAAATCCATAGTTTTCACCATTGAAGTAGAACAGGAAGGATGGCTACCTTTTCTAGATTTGAAAATCATAAGAACACAAACAGGATTACAATTTGGAATATACAGAAAAGCAACACCTGTTGACAATTACATTATTTAACCCAGTACAACATCAATATGCAGTATTGCCTAGTTTGGTTCACAGATTAATCAACATTGCGCTAACAAAAACAGAATATGAACAGGAGTACACTCACATACACCAGGTTGCCAAACTGAACAACTACAACACAAACTTCATCAGAAAGTTGATCTACAGACACAAAAGAAACAAAAACTTAAAGGACATTACTACGTTAAAGAAACTAGAAAACCCAAACATTAGTTATGGCAAATTTACATTTCATCCAAAATACTTCACAAAAGATTACGTAGAAAATGAAGCTAGCTACAGTGAAGCAATCAATATTATACAAATATAACAATTTGTAACAAAAGCCTCACTTAATTTAAGAAAATGGTGTTATTTCTTCTTTCTAATTGATATCGATTTCAAAAATTCTTGTCCGCATCTTCAGTCAAACAAAACCACAGGAGTGGATGCGTACAAATTTCGTGAAATCGATATCAATTAGAAAGAAGAATTAACACCATTTTCGTAAGCTGAGCAAAGCTTTTGTTACAAACTGTTATATTTGTATAATACTTCACAAAATTTGGAAAGATATTTATTAGCCCCTGAGAACAAACACAACATCTGCAAATTACTAAACCACCCTCTAAAAAACAGCACACCAAAAGTCAATTATCAGGCATTTACGAAATGAGCTGCTAGGATTGTGACAACATATACATTCAGAACACTAAAAGAAATCTAGGAACAAGAATGAAAGAACACTTCAGAAATATTAAATTCAAACACATGGACAAGTCTGCCGTAGCACATCACTTTTGGTCTGACAATCACAACATAAAGCAAGAATTAGAATTGATCAAACAGACCTAGAAACCTTTAGAACTGCAGGTTTGGGAAAATATATTTATTACAAAGAAACAGGACCTCTTGATGAATTTTGAAATTCCGCCGTAGATGACGTCATGAAACTTACCAGAGCATCAGATGGCAACATTACACCAAGCCAGATGCAGACACCTGCTGTACCATCACTCAACCACAGAACTGAGAATAGGAAAGAAGTCCCCAGAAACTAGTCTTCATTAAAAAACTTTTAAGTGGAGAAAAGTATACACAAGATTGACTAGTCATGTTGCGAGAAGGCCTTTATCATTAAAAGAGATTGCAGTAATTATGAATATATTCTACGGATGAGCAGAAAACAATATACAAAATATTCTATGGTATATAAAATTTGTAGCAAAGTGAAGAGTGACAAACAGAAGGCTCGCCATATCAACAATGGAAGACCAGATTTGTTGAACAAAGTCATCACTTGCTAAAAATCCTGGATTAATCATTATGACCCAGAGATGAAACAGCACAGTGCCCAATGAAACTTCAAGTCCAAGACCCAAAAAAGGTCCAAAGTTCAACCAAGTAGTCATGCATCTGGTCCTTTTCGATTAGCAAGGCATTGTTTACGGTCACGTGGGGGATAAGGAACGTACTGTTACCGCAATTTATTATTGTAATGTATTGAAGGGAGCTAAAAGGAGGAAAATAACCAACAAAAAGACTACAGCTCGCTCAAATGAGATACATCATTCATATACCGGCTCATGGGACCATCAAGACTCAACAAACAACTCACTGAATTAGGTATTGAGGTGATGCCACAACCACCTTATTCACCAGATCTAATGCCATGTGACTTCCACACATTTCCTGCAGTGAAAAAGAACTCCGGGGTCCTTATTTTTAAAAATAAACAATAACATAACATTTTTGGACCTAGTGTAATTAGTAGGGCTAGAGACTGTTTTAGGAAATAATATACTTAATCTGTAAGGATATTTTTTACTATATTAAGAAATGCATTTTTGTCTTGAATATTTCTATACATTTTTGCAATTTGTTAAAATATTTTAAGTGTGTCATAGAATGGCTTTTTTTCAAAGAGGTCAAGTCTATAGGTTGGTAATTTTACACAATTTGTTCTTCATGATTATGTGTAGTCAGCTTTATCTGGCAATTATTAAAACTCAAATTTATGTTTTGCTAATTCATAGATATACTGAAAAGTATGTTTAGTTTACTAAATAAATTTCTACAAGAATGTTTGGAACCAACGCGTGTTATAGTACATATGATTTTCTCTTGTATATTAAATATCTTTTGCCAACCTTTCGCTGCTCCCCAAAGTATGACATTATGTGACATAAAAGAGTGAAAGAAGCTGTGGTATTCAACCTTTCTGCTATCTAAGTCTGTAATTTTTGTCAGATGATGATGGTGTTTAACAGTGCTCGACAGTGCAGTCATCAGCGCTCATAAATCCAAATGATGCTAAAAACAGAATAAAAGAACTTAGAAAAACAACCCTTTTAAATAAAGTCATAGATAAAATGACAAAACATAAAGGTAGTCAAGGTCTAAAAGAAGCTAAAAGCATAAAAGTGTTAAAAGGCATGGATGCTAAATTCTAAAACTAGCTTCTAAAATCAGCTTAAAAACTTTGGCCACTGCTTGCTCGTCCGCCAGTATATCTGTCAAGCTGACAGGCAGCTGGAGACACTGGCAGAGATCCACTAGGTTAAAAGAGGTTAAAAGTACATGACGGACCAAAAGAGCTCCACCGCAAAGTGGGCAAGCTGGAGCAGCATCCCCCATGGATTAAAACTATGGGTAAAAAAGCAGTGCTGAATTCTTCACCGAGCCAGACTAACTTCCACCCAACAAGAGGAAAAGCAGGTGGTCACCAAGGCAATCGGAAGTGTCTTTACAGATCTCAGTTTGTTGCTGCAGAGATAGGTCCATTCTGTGACCCAGGAGGAGTACGCAGCTCAATTTTTGTCAGACAATACATATTAAAACAAGCAGTATTTAATTTTTACCATTACATTTAACATGGACCTCTCATTTCAATTGTATACTCCTAAAATTGTTCCCATACTTATGGGACTTATTGTAGCAATGTTTGCATTATTTATCGTGATGTTTGCTCTCAAACATGTCCTGTATTCAATTAAAGCAGTCCTTATCATATTTAAATTTAGCCCATTATTATCAATTACATTTAATGTATTGTTTGTGTTTTCAGTTAAATATTCTTCGCTCATACCTGTCAACATTTTGGGATAAAGGTAATTAAATCAGCCAATAGATTTAGTGGTTTGAGAGAAAATATTTATCTTAAATATGTCAGAATTTGAAAAAAAAAAAAAAAAAAAAAAACATAAATTGATTATGTACATAAATTTGTTTTGCAGTTAGATACCAAACAAGCCATCACCTAGCAGCAGTAACCACGTGTTAAAACATGAGCTGAAGTTAAAATTGAATGAATTGTTAAACTAATCCTGTGAACTGTAAAGAATTTGTAACACTGTCAACAAAAAAGAACATTTTAGGTACAGAGATAAAACATGCTGGACCCAACTAATTTGGACTTGCTGATTCTGAAAAAGCAGTTAGACTTTCGTCATCACCCTCCAATTTTTTGTTACATAAGTTTCTAAATGCCTATATCTAAACACAGAGACTAGGGTGGTCTACACTAAATTTATACAATATATAAAATACGTGGGCTGTTCCATAAAGAGAGATCATAATTTGATTACGGTCATAATTTTTCCCACTAAAATTCAATCTTATTATATTCTGTTAGATTAATGTGAAACAAACACGCCGTAGTAGTTTCATTGAAGGTACTTCTTGTTCCCACCTGTGAGAACCAGGCAAGTTCAGACATGTTCAGTATCTCCTACCACTACAATGGAGGTAACATGCAGTTAAAGTTGATATTAGAGGAAGATCTGGAGTTTTTTCAAACGTAGTCACTGCTGATGTGAGTTGGCTACATCTTTTTGATCCTGAGAGCAAACAGCAAAGTTCAGTGTGGAAATCTCCTTCAACACCAACCCCCAAAAAAGCAAAAGTGGTTGCTTCTGCTGGGAAAGTTATGGTCTTCTCTATCTTTGATATTCATGAAATGGATTATCAGAATGTGGTACCTGCACACACATCAGTAACTGAAAACATTGCATGTCTAATTCAGGTGCAAACGGTCACATTTCCGTGAAGCAGGGGGGATGCTGCACCACAATAATGCGCAGTCACATATAGCCAATGTTGTTGCCGGATATCTTGCAAACATCAACGTGAAGTGTATCCCTCACCCTCCCCATAGTCCGGATTTAGCCCCATGTGACCTTTTCTATTCTCTAACTTGAAGAAATGAAGAAATGTCCATCATGAGAAAGAGTGGTGAAGGTTGCGGAGGCAATTTTAAAGGATGTTTAAAAAGATGGTTTCCAGCGTCTTTGAAGACTAGCAGAAATGCTGGGACAAGTGCATCACATACAGGGGAGAATATTTTCAGAGGGACCATCAAAATTATGAGGGTGAGTAAAGGTACGTTGTCAAAAAAAGTTATGATCATTCCTTATTTAACAGCCTTCGTTCTTAATGCCACTAAACCATCTTACTCTACTATCCTGGGTCTAACGTATACTTTTACAAGAAAAATTGCAGCATTCAATTGCTTGATGATAATGTTGATGGTGGAGGGTTGAGTCCTTTTGATGACAACTTCCTTCAGAGGGATATATATCATTCAAGCTTCAAAAACCAACAGTAGTCGATTAAAATTGAAGGGCTTCATCTACTTTTATAGCAGCTTTCCATTCGTAAAATGTCCTGATGGAACCTTTCTCCATTTTCGTCGCTAACCGCTCCCAAATTAGTAGGGAAAAAATTTACTTATAACTGGGAATGAAGGAAGTGCATTTTTAGTGACATTCTGCATTCAAGAATTTTAGTTCTCTAAAAGAGTACCCAATAATATGTCACTGTTTTCTTATCTTGTATTCCCTAGTAGAACTTCAATGACATCCTTAAAAGAATGCCAGGCTGCAAGTTGTAACTGACTTAATGTTTCTTGGTACTTTTGTTTCCTTGATGTGAACTCACCACATATATAACAAAATGAATTGCGATGGTTTGTACAGGCACATTTTGACAGCTGAAACATGAATAGACTTGTACTGCCAGCATGAGTTATACTGCAAAAAGACGGCATAGATTTAGCTTGGTATGGAAACAAGCTGTTGCCAAATTGCAGAGTTCTGAAATATGCTGGCACAGCAAAATGTTACCAACACATTTTTTTTGTTACGAACTAACGATATTGTAAACGATATTGTAATGTGTAAGGGAACTGGCAGCATATAATAAGAGAAGATAGGAGCATCAACGATGAATTACGAGTGAATTCAAAATTAATTTATTGTAAATGTAAAAATATATTATATGCCTTGATGCATGGAAAAATGATGAAATAGCATCAGCATCGGAAACATATATACAGTACACGGGCACAGAAAAACATTAAACTTATTGCAGAACATAATTCCACATTACAAGTAAAAACAAACTAAATGTGCATTTCTATACAAAGGCGTTCTTGGTTTTACATGATTTACAACAATATCAGGAGGAAAAGTTTCATTACGTGTTGTCTCGCTAGTTTGCTTACGTCGTGTTGTTATTTTCAGCGAAAGCATGGTTTCACTGCTGGCAACGCTTCCGCCATGACATCACCCCGCGTCGTTCTCTAGTTTAACCCTTGCATTAGTGCATATATATTGAAATGTTGTTTAGTTAAACGATAGAATATGTACATCATCGATATTAGCACGCTTTTTGTTTTCTCTGCACATGGAGCGCCACCTAAGACACAATGCCCAACTATCACATCAGTCGGACTCGAAAACTTAGCAGACTCCTTGTTCAAGAAAATATCAAGCTACCGCGAATAAATTACCGAACAACATATTTATTTAGTACTCTCGTAGTAGATATTCTGAGATGTGTGAACCACTTCTGTTTCCTTTATTACTGGCAATGGGTACTAAACAAAACACATGGAAAACAGAATAAAACGTTTCACGCCTTAGTTCACGGTACAGTGTTAGTTTATTGAATAAAGTTTTGCAGTAAAATTGACTGACAATATTTCTGAACAATAATAAATGATAATAGAAGTGTTATGTGTGTCACGTGCCTTTTTTAATTAAAATAAAATGAAACTGAGTGACTTAAGACATTTACCTGAATTTCTTCTGTGGCTAACAAGAATTCGAACCACTGCTGAGCTCACAGAAATAACGGCGTTATGAAAAGCGCATGCACATGACGTATCGTGTGATAACCATCCAGCTGCTTCCAAGCAGTGTTGCCAACAAAATTAAATTCACTTATGCTACATGCTGGGCAAAATTTATTACAGCAATTGTTTATCTTTGAGATGGCAGATGACCACAGTTGAAGAAGATGAAGTATTAAAAGTGATTTTTTGTAATTTGTTGTTTAATGAGGGTGTTAATATACTTAAGAAATTGATAAATATCACTACAAATAAGCGAAGCGGATCTGCTCTGGCTGCCTAAAATGTTTTAAGGATCATCACTGTCAAAAGACTCTATTGTCATTGTAGCACTTGTTGAAACATTGTACATGGATTTTAAAAATTTATTTACATGTTCATCAGATATTGGGTATGAGATACAGCAACTGCCCTTGTTTTGAATGCCATTTTTTACTCAGAGGAACTCACTCAGTGTTTGAGGCTTCCGTTTATTCTTCTTTATTTTAGAATTAATGTCAGCCAACATGGAAAACACTCTTTCCACATCAGCGTTTCCGTGTAGCAACACAACTAATAATTTAGCGAATTTTGAAATATTCCAGAAGCCATACTTGTAACGGTTCTTTTGGTTTGGCCCTCGAGAATTAAACAATATTCAAATATGCTTAAATGTGTGGTTTAAAAAAAATCGTTAAAATTAAGTAGGTCGTGAGATGACGCTATATGTAAATGAAATTATGTTAATTTTTTTCTTGGTAGTTATTAGAATGTGTGACGTGGACCAGTGAGAATTGAGTTTGGTTGGTACTGATGGTAACGAGTGAAGAAAAAGTCAATAATCTTGGTGAAAGATCGATGAAAGGAAGCGTCTATCGATGATGACCGCAAAGTGCGCGGACGTACGATTGTGTCGGGACGTTGTGTACGAAAGATGTAAATTATATTGTCGCAAGCCCATTGTTGATACAGGCGGTGCTGCCGCCTAGTTCAAAGAGACCTGCGGTGCAGTGTGTAAATAAAAGCTCCCCGAAACGCTGGGGGGAAGGAGATGGATTATTCAAGAGTTCGTCTTTGTTCTATCCGTGTCTCGATTGTTTGAGGAAATTCCGGAATGTAAGTAATCTATAAAAAGGGCAGCCCGCCCGCCTGAGTGTGTGAGTCGGTAATTGAACTCACGTGCGTCAACAGCTGTGTTGTTGCCGTTGACCTTGCAAGTTGTATTGTGTATGTGACATCCTGCGACTGTAAAAGTTGACAAAGTGCGTTTCTACGCAAATAAAGGCAAATGTTGGTGTTAGTTGCCAGGACGTTTAATTTCACCTACCCAAAAAGTCACAATTGGTGTAAGGAGTGAGACATTACGATGATAGAGGCTGCATTGGCACAGATTCTAGCAAAGATGACGGAATTAACAACGAAGACGGAGGCGGCAAAGAACAACCTGACCGGCGAGCTGAAGGAAATAAAAACAGCAGATGACAGCCTTGCTGTGAAAATGGGGACGAAAAATCACAACCTGACAAGGATGAAGCCCGAACTATCTGAAATGAAGGCTGCGAACGAGACACTGGACGAAAAATATGAGGAGCAGTTGGCCGGGGTAAAGGAGGAAGTGACGGAGTTGGCCGAACGCGTCAAAGACCTGGCGGGCCGCGTTAACGACCTGGAGGGAAAGACCGACACCAACACTAAGTTTCTGAACGCCATGGTGGAGGACATCGTCGTCAGAGGTATGAAAGATGTAAAGCTCGACGCGTCGGGTCGCGACACATCTGTGCGCGTCAAACCGCCCAAAAATGAAGGCACGTCCACTTTCGAAGTCTTCCACCGCCAATTCGACAAGGTGGCCCAGCAAAAGTGGTCACCAGGGGAGGAGGCCGCACAGCTATTAGCCACCATCAAGGGACGGGCCGCAGAACTCCCGAACACGGTTCAGACAGCGGCAGCAACCAAGGACATCTGGGAGGCCCTGGAGAACCGCTTCGGGAACCACCGCTTGGCCGCAGCCTACTGCAGCCAACTGAAGTGAAGGACGCAGCAGCGAGGGGAGACGCTGCAGGAGTTCGCCCCAGAATTGAACAGCTGGCCAACAAAGCCAGTCGAATTCCCACCTGAATTCGTATCCCGGGAAGCCGCCTACACGTTCGCTGACGGGGTGCGAGACGTTGAGATACGTAAGTGGCTAATGCTCGGCGACACATAAACCATCCACGAGGGGTTAACGGTAGCATTGAGGATGGAGGCGGCCAAGGTGACGGCTACACCGACGTCGGGAACACGGAGTATCCGCTACACTAGAGACCAAAGACCAGCTGAGGGACGACGGCGAAGGACAAGTGGCGTGTGTTGGGGGTGTGGAGAGCCGGGACACCTGGAAAGTGACTGCGCACACCAGGAAGAGCAACCAGAAAACGAGTGAAGGCCGTCGTGGCGAGGGGCATATCGGCGCCATCACCATCCGCTCGATTGACAGTGCGTGCCGTCAACCGGCCAATGGATGAGTTTCATCGCGGTCGGTTGGGTGAGAGGGAAGTCGTGCCGTGTGCTCGTTGACACCGGGGCAGCCGTGACCGTCACTAGACCTGACGTGGCCAAGGGTTTGCCGTCGAGAAAACCGAGGCGATCAACCAGCTGGTAACGGCATCGCCCGACACCTTGCCCGTGGAGAGGGAGGCCATACTGCAGTTGACCTTGGGATGGAGTGCCGTGCCGTCAGTGGGTGTTCGTCGCGGAGGTGACTGAGGAGGTGATACTGGGACTGGATACCCTCAGAGGTGACGGTCGACTTCGGCAGGAAGGTCCTGTGGTTCAATGGAAAAGAGGTGATACTTCGGCAACCCGAAGAACGCCTGGGAATCTGCAGGGTCGTCCTGAGGGAAGACGTGGTTGTCCTCGCGAGAAGCGAGGTGATGGTGTCGGCGTGACTGTAAGGCCAGCGGACGAAGAACTTGATGCTGGATCTGAAGACACATGTGCACTGGCTGTGTGTAGCCAGGACATTATTGCCGTGCCAAGAGGAGGTGCCAGTGAGGCTACTAAACCCAACGGACACCGATCACGACGTCCAGGGCGGAACAGACCTGGGGAAGTGCGAGCCCGTGGTCAGCGTAACACCAATCGACCAGACCTATGAACCGGGGCCGACGCAACCCCTGGAGGTCCGGCTGGAAGGTTTAGTGGAGAGAGCGGCCGACCACCTGACCGCAGAACAGCTCGATAGGTTCGACAACTGCTGAGACGATACCACCGCGTCCAAGGAAACAACGACCACGGCGGCACGGACCAACTGCTCCACCACCTTGACATCGGAGAAGCCCGGCCTGTTCGGCAACCACCTAGAACGTTCCGCGAGTTAAACAATCGCCGGTACGGTTCAAGCTGGTGGTCATGAGTTCTAGGGGAGTGATTGAAGTGTCTAACAACCCCTGTAGTCTGGGTGACAAAGAAGAACGGTGAGCTACGCTTCTGCGTGGACTACAGGAAGCTGAACGCTGTCACCAGGAAGGACTGTTTCCCCTTACCCAGGATTGACGACTCTCTGGACACGCTTGCTGGTGCGCAGTGGTTCTCGACCCTGGACCTGAAGTCTGGTTAATGGCAGGTGGCTCTAGGCGCGAGAGACAAGACCGCATTCTCGACAGACCAAGGGCTTTGGCATTTGACAGTTATGCCCAATGTCCTCTGCAACGCACAACTACCTTCCAACGCATCATGGAGTCAGTGATGAGAGGATTGACTTATGACGCCTGTCTGCTATACCTGGACATCATAATGGGTAGGACATTCGAAGACCATCTCGAAAACCTTTGCAAGGTACTACAGAGACTGCAGGCAACTAACCTGACGCTAAACGCAAAGAAATGCCAATTCTTCCGCAAGGAAGTCAAATACTTGGGCCACATAGTGTCACCAACCGAAGTGGCCACAGATCCGGAGAAGATACAGGCTGTGAGAGATTGGCCTCGGCCAAACGTTAAAAGAGAATTTCCCATTATCCTGGGGCTGTGCAGTTATTACCGACATTTCATAAAGGGGTTCTCCAACATCGCCAAGCCCCTCACCCACCAGACAGAAGAACACCGACCTTATGTGTGGACGGACGACGCCGAAGACGCTTTCCAGCACCTGAAGAAAACACTTTCCAGTGCTTCTGTTCTGGGATTTCCACAATCAGGCAGCACCTTCATTGTGGACGGCCACGAGAGGGTGATAGCTTATTACCGCAAGACGCTGTCCAAGGCAGAGAAGAACTACTGCGTCTCCCGGCAAATGTTACTGGCGCTAGTAAAGACATTGGAGCACTTCCACAAGTACCTGTACGATCAGCCATTCCACTTGAGGACTGACCATTCCTCCCTCACCTGGCTACCTAGCTTTAGGAACCTGGTTGGCCCGACAGCCCTTTGGGTCCAGAGTCTGCAGCGGTTCGACTTCACCTCTGAACATCGTAGAGCGAAGAGCCAGGGCAATACAGACGCCATGTCACGAAGACCATGTCCGCAAGAGTGCGGTCAATGCACAAGATTGGAAGAGAAGGAGCATCCTGCGGCTGTCAGAGTGGTCACGGCAGTGCCTGCGGACGGCTGTGATAGCGCAGACCTGAGGAGGGAGCAGCTGGCGGATGCCGACGTGGGGCCACTCTTGAGGGAATTGGAAGCAGGGACGAGACCGACCTGGGAGGATATCGCACCCAGAAACTCTGCGTACAAGTCTTACTGGATCCAATGGGAATCCTTGAAGACCAAAGTGGTTGTGCTGTTCCGGGTTGAGTCCAGAGGTTCTACTCCCATTAGCCTTGAACCCGTAGGAACAAGACCCGGGCCTCTTTCAACCAAGGAGTTATCCGAGCTGTCCCAAAGGGCGCTCGGCATCCGCGTGGGGCTTTCCGTAAGACAAGACCTGGTTGACTAACAAGCCCCCCCATCTGGTCCTATGGACACAAGACGGGATGGAAGTGGATACGGCCACTTACGCGCGCCAACACCAAAGGTTAAGACTCCGATATGACCTCGCCTGGTGATCTGCTGTTCCGGGTATGGGAATACCCCATGGGAAAGGCGCAGACGGAGCAGCTGGTTCTTCCGCGGACTATGGACCCGGAAGTCTTGGAGGAAGTGCACGCCGGTATTTCAGGACACCTGGGAGCGAACCGAACGATTGACAAACTACGACAGCGTTACTACTGGCTGAGCCTCCGAGCAGACGCTGAGAGATGGTGCCGTCAACGTCACGTGAGCGCGGTGAGTCGCGGTCCCCAGACTAGGAGCCGGGGTCGCATGCAGCAGGACAACGTCAGAGCACATTTCGAACGAATAGCTGTCGACATAGCTGAACCATTCCCAGTATCCGACCGAGACACCAAGTACCTGATGGTGGCCATGTACTATTTCACCCAGTGGTCGGAGCTGTATGCCATCCCGAATCAGGAGGCGAAGATTATCACACGCTGCCTCGTGGAGCAAGTGTTCTGCCGTTTTGGGGTGCCTTTGGAGCTCGACAGCGACCAGGGCATCAATGTTGAGTCTAGCCTGATGGAGGAGGCACTAGACAAACTTGGGGTTAAAAAGACCTACAAGCGCAGTCGGACGGCATGGTCGATAGGTACATCAAGACCCTTGAAGAACATCTGAGGAAGGCCTTTGCCAGCCAACAGCGAGACTGGGACGTCAAGGTGCCACTGTTCCTACTGGCCTACCACTCGTCAACACACGACACCACTAGGATGACACCAGCCAGCTTAATGTTCGGCCGAGGTTTACGCCTTCCTTTTGACCTAGCTTTTGGGAGACCCCGGAAGCGAAACAGCCAGCAACCGAGTATGTGGAGAACTCTACCGCCTCCACAATATGCACGAATTGGCTCGTCAGAACATCCAGATGGCGAGTGACGGCACGAAGAGCCGATACGACACGCAAGCCATCAGCCAAGATTTCCAGCAGGGTGACTTGTTCTGTTTGTACCGCCCTATCCGGACTAAGGGACGCTGTCCGGAGCTTCAGCAGCCATGGAAAGTAACATACCGCGTGGTAAAGAGGATTAACGACGTGGTCTACCGCATCCAGCACGTGCCCCCAGGAAATATTTTGGTGGTACACCTGGATCGTCTCACCCATTACGTTGGTGCTGTTTGAGACGACCAGCCTTGTTAAGGCAGCAGTGTCGCGAGTGCATTGTTGAACTGAGGCGGCGCGGGCAACGAGATCAAAGAGACGGTTAGTGTAGCGCGGAGACAATACTCGACGAAACGGCGGATGGAAGGAAACGGATTTCTAGAGAGTTCGTGCTTCTTCTAGCGCCCTGTTGATTGTTTGACAACATTCCGGATAGTGAGTAATCTATAAAACGGAGCTCACCCACCACAATATTTTTATCTACAATACATATTTCTTAAGGTAGTTGAGTAAATTGTCCAATTGTTTTCATGCAAAGGCAGCATATCTTGGTCCCTGGCTACAGAAAGCAGCCACTCATGGGGTTTTAAGTTCTGGGTATAGGACCAGTGGCCACTCAGCATTGTCAGGAAAACATCGATAGGTAAGTGGCGCTGGTCACGAAAACGAACGTTCCGACTGGGGGATGCTGAGATGCTGACATCATTTGCTCACTGCCATGCATAAGTGGGCATGAGGCCGGCAGTCAGTTTGGCAGGTCTTTTCCCTCTTAGGGCTGTCTGGCCAGGATTTTAAGTTGTATAAATTATGGTGCAGTTTTCCTTAATGAGCTGTCATGGGAGAAAATGTTATCGTTGATAATAGATCAGCAGATTGCATTCAGTTATTGGTTTAATGTGCAAATTTAATAATTTGCTGGCTGAAATATCAAATAACTCTATAATATGATTGTAGTATTAATAGAGACCTAATGTCAGCAACTTAAAAAAGCATAATGTCAGTAGTAGTTAAAGCTGTTAATTTAATTAATGCGGCATCATAAGTTTCAACAATATTTACAAGAACTCTGTTGCGGTTAAGTCACTTTAATTTACTACTCCGAAGTTTCCTGGCTACACAGAGTTTACTTCTCTGCTGCTACAATCTACGTACAGCACTAGGCTGCTTCCTATAGGAACACAAAATTTTCATCGTCGAAGTATCCAGTAGTGAGAGGATTGTAGATTTTGCCTTGTTAATACATGTGTATTCATTTAAATAGCGTACTACAAGGGAAAAATCTCTCCATCCTGAATATAACTGAAGTCATTACGTCATGTATCAGTAAACTCAAGCTACGGTTGCATCAGCTGCAGAAACAAGAATTATAACATTTTCCATGTCTGCAATAACCATTAAGTCTTATTACAAAATACCAACATGTGCTAGAAATTTTTCTGTTGGAGTTTAAAAATAGATTTTCTGCCCTGAATGTTACATAAGTGTTAAAAGATTAAAATATGAAAATGTTTCTGTAGCCAAACCAGAAAAAGCGAAGATCATATGCTTGCACATCAATATAGAAATGTATACTAGTGTTGGAATTATGGAAATTAGTGGTTATTAGTTTGTTTCTAATCTGAAGTTCCTCTCCTCCAAATGTCCATCCGTAGCTGAGGATCTGTAGTGTACCCAGGCGGCAGACTCGCGATGCCGATCAATAAATGATGGCCGGTGGAGAGAGGGCAGACAGGAGGGGTAGCTGTGTCTTCGTTTACCCCTCCTCCTGCCACTCGAAGTGACACGAAGCTTCGAGAATGTTTTCCCCCTCCATAAAAGGAGATTCGGGAAACTTCGGGCCGATGAATACCGGAAGCGACAGTCAGTTGAGAGTAGTGTTGTTGTGGCGTGCGGTGTGTAAGTAGCGTCGAGCGTACGTGTACAGACGAACTGGCAAAATTTAATTGTGAAAATTAAATTGTAATTGTGATATTAGGATAAGGTGGAAATAAAGAACATTTTGAGTGGTGTAATTGAACTTTTTAATTTCACGAACCCACAAAGTCACAACCGGCGTCAGAAGTGGGATAACGGCCATGGAATCGGCACTGGAAAAGATTTTACACAAAATGGAAGAAATGAAGGCCGAAATAACAGCGAAGACGAAAGTGGCAAATAACAACTTGACCGAGGAAATAACAGCGAAGACGGAAGCGGCAAATAACAACTTGGCCGAGCAACTGAAACAAATGAAGACGGCCACCGACAACATCGCCGAGAAGATGGAAGCGGCAAACAACAACTTGGCCACGACAATGACCGCAAAGATGGCCGAACTGACCACAGAAATGAGGACAGCGAACGACAGCCTGGCCACGGAGATGAAAGCGGCAACCGAGATCCTTGCCGTGAAGTTCGAAGAGCAGCTGACCGGCGTAAAAGAGGACGTCACAGAGTTAGGCGAGCGCGTCGAAAACCTGGCGAGCCATGTTGACGAGCTGCAGGGAAAGTTTGACAGCAACGCAAAGTCCCTGAACGCCATGGTGGAGGACGTCGTCGGCAGGAGGTTAAAGGATTTGACGGTCGACGCACCGGGACGCGACACAACATCGGCGCGCGTCAAACCACCGAAATATGACGGCGCGTCAACGTTTGAGGTCTTCCGCCGCCAATTCGACGCAGTGGCCAAGCACAACAAATGGTCACCAGAGGAGGCCACACAGTTAATAGCCAGCCTCCAGGGTCGGGCCACGGAAGTCCTCGACGCGGTACAGACAACGGCGGCGTCCAAGGACATCTGGGAGGTCCTGGAGAATCGTTTTGGGAACCACCGCTTAGCCGTAGCGTACCGCAGCCAGCTGAAGGCAAGGTCGCAGCAGCCAGGATTTCGCCCTGGCAGTTGAACAAATGGCTAGCAAGGCCCTAGTCGACCTCCAACCAGAGTTCGTATCCCGGGAAGCTGCCTACACATTCGTTGACGGGGTACGGGACACGGAGATTCGTCAGCGCCTAATGCTCGGCGATTATAAAACAATCAAGAGGCGCTAACGGCAGCATTACGGATGGAGGCGGCCAAGGTAACAGCTATCCCGTCGTCGAGAACGAGTTTGCGCTACGCCGGAGACAGAAGACCAGCCGAGGGACGCCGGCGAACACCTAGTGGCATGTGTTGGGGGGGTGGACAGCCCGGGCAACTACAGAGAGACTGCCAATACCAGGAAGAGCGGCCGGAAGATCGAGTAAGGCCCGGCGTGGAGAGGGGTACGTCGGCGCCATTACCACCATCCCTTCGAGTGACAATCCGCGCCGTCAGCCGGCGGATGGATGACAACCTCATCGCGGACGGCTGGGTAACAGGAAAGCCGTGCCGCGTGCTGGTGGACACCGGGGCGGCCGTGACCATCATCAGCCCTGACGTGGCGAAGGGTTTGCCGACGAGGAAACCGAGCCGACCATACCAGTTTGTGACGGCATCCGGCGACACCATGCCTGTGGAGGAGGCCCTGCTGGAGCTGAACTTGGGACGGAGTGCCGTGCGTCTGTGGGTGTTCGTCGCGAAGGTGGCTGAGGAGGTGATTCTGGGACTGGATGCCCTCAGGAGCCACGAGGCGACGGTCGACGTCGGCAGGAAGGTCCTGAGGCTCAACGGAGAAGAGGTTATATTCCGTCAACCAGAAGAGCGCCTTGGAATTTGCAGGGTCATCTTGTACGAAGACGTGGTTGTCCCCGCGAGGAGCGAGGTGATGGTGACGGCGCGACCGGAAGGCCAGACGGCCCGCTGGGTTCAGAGGCTGCAGGTGTACGACTTCACCTCGGAACATCGCAGAGGGAAGAGTCACGGTAACGCGGACGCTATGTTCCGAAGACCCTGTCCAGAAAAGTGCGGCCAATGCACAAGAGTGGAGGAGAAGGAGCGTGGCGCAGCAGTTCGAGTAGTCACGGCAGTGCCTGCGGATGGCTGGGATAGCGCAGGCCTGATGAGGCAGCAGTTGGCGGACGCAGACTTGGGGCCGCTCTTGAGGGAAGTGGAGGCAGGGACGAGACCAACCTGGGCGGACATCGCACCGAGGAGCGCCACCTACAAGTCTTACTGGGCCCAATGGGACTCGTAGAAGACCAGAGAGGGTGTGCTGTTCCGGCTATGGGAATCAACCGATGGGAAGACATAGAGAGAACAGTTGGTACTTCCCCGGAGTAAGGTCCCGATCTTGGAAGAAGTGCAACCCGGTACTTCAGGGGGACACCTGGGAGCGAACCGGACGATTGACAAACTACGGCAGCGCTACTACTGGCTGAGGCTCCGAGCAGACGCTGAGAGATGGTGCCGTCAGTGTCACGTGTATGCGGCGAGTCGCGGCCCCAAGACTAGGAGCCGGGGTCGCATGCAACAGTACAACGTCGGAGCGCCATTCGAACGGATCGCCGTTGACATTGCTGGACCGTTCCCAATATCCGACCGAGGCAACAAGTACCTGATGGTGGTCGTGGACTACTTCACTAAGTGGCCAGAGGTGTATGCCATTCCGAACCAAGAGGCAAGGACAATCACAGACTGCCTCGTGGAGCAAGTGTTTTGCCGATCTGGGGTACCTTTAGAGCTGCACAGTGACCAAGTCACCAATTTTGAGTCCAACCTGATGAAGGAGGCACTAGAGAGACTTGGGGTTAACAAGACCCGCACAACACCTCTACATCCCCATTCAGATTGCATGGTCGAGAGGTACATCAAGGCCTTAGAGGAACACTTTAGGAAGTTCTTGGCCAGCCACCAGCGAGACTGGGACGTCAAGGTGCCACTATTCTTGCTGGCCTACCGCTCGTCAACACACGACACCACGGGGATCACGCCAGTCAGCTTAATGTTCGGCCGAGAGTTACGTCTCCCCTGTGACATGGCTTTTGGTAGCCCTCCGGGGGTGAAAGATCCAGCGACCGAGTATGTGGAGAACCTGGTGGACCATCTCCACGACATGCACGAGATGGCTCACCAGAACATCCAGAAGGCGAGCGACCACATGAAAACCTGATACGACAGGCAAGCCAACAACCAAGGGTTCCAGCAAGGTGACCTGGTCTGGTTGTACCGTCCGACCCGGACCAAGGGACGCTGCCCGAAGCTTCAGCAGCCATGGCAAGGACCGTACTGTGTGGTGAAGAGGATTAACGACGTGGTCTACCGCACCCAGAAGGTGCCCCTAGGAAAGATGTTGGTGGTACACCTGGATCGCCTGGCCCGCTACGAAGGCGCTGTTCGGGACGACCAGCCTTGAGGAGGGAGCAGTGTACCCAGGCGGCAGACTCGCGATGCCGATCAATAAATGATGGCCGGTGGAGACTGGGGAGACAGGAGGGGCAGCTGTGTCTTCGTTTACCCCTCCTGCTGCCATTCGAAGTGACACGAAGCTTCGAGAATGTTTTCCCCCCATAAAAGGAGTTTCGGGAAACTTCGGGCCGATGAATACCGGAAGCGACAGTCAGTTGAGAGTAGTGTTGTTGTGGCGTGTGGTGTGTAAGTAGCGTCAAGCGTACGTGTAAAGACGAACTGGCAACATTTAATTGTGTACATTAAATTGTAATTGTGATATTGGGTTAAGGTGGAAATAAAGAACATTTTGAGTGCTGTAATTGAACTTTTTAATTTCACGAACCCACAAAGTCACAGTAATGATAACTGTCACAATTAAGCTAAAGGAATACCTTCTTAGGCATTCATTTTATACTGTCAGTTAATTTGACATCTAACGTATGCAATTAAGTTTTATTTTTGTAGATAATATTAATCCTGGAAATTATATTGTAAATAGTGTTACCCTGGCGTTAGACTCGCGAAGCCTATTAATAAATGATAGCCGGTGGAGATTCGGGAAACTTCGGGGCCGATCGCTACCGGAAGCGACAGACAGTTGAGTATAGTGTTTGAAAAATAAACAGTTTTAGGTGAGCTAGCAAATTGTAATGTGAAGAACGTATTTGCTACGAAAATAAAGTGTAGTTTTTGAGTTTGTAACCTCGTCTTGTTATTTCACGAACCCACAAAGTCACAACTGGTGTCAGGAGTGGGATATACGACAGTGGAAGCTGCGTTGGCAAAGATTTTAGAGAAAATGGAAAAAATGAAGACGGCAAATGAAAACCTCGCTGCAAAAACGGAAGCGGCAAATAACAACCTGGCCGCGGAAATAACAGCGAAGACGGAAGCGGCAAATAACAACTTGGCCACGACAATGACCGCAAAATGGCCGAACTGACCACAGAAATGGCGGCAGCGAAAGACAGCCTGGCCACGGAGATGAAAGCGGCAAACGAGGCCCTTGCCGTGAAGTTTGAAGAACAGTTGGCCGGCGTGAGGGATAACGTGACGGAGCTGGGCAAGCGGATGGGCCAAGTGGACGAGCGCGTCGAGGACCTGGCGAGCCGCGATGACGACCTGGAGGGAAAGGCCGACACCAGCGTCAAGTCCCTGAACGCCATAGTAGAGGACGTCGTCGGCAGGAAACTGAAGGATTTGAAGGCCGACGCGCCGGGACGCGACACGTCTGCGCGCGTCAAACCGCCGAAATATGACGGCGCGTCAACATTTGAGGTCTTCCCCCGCCAGTTCGACACAGTGGCCAAGCACAACAGATGGTTACCGGAGGAGACCACACAGCTAATAGCCAGCCTCCATGGACGGGCCGCGGAAGTCCTAAACGCGGTGCAGACAACGGCGGCGCCCAAGGACATCTGGGAGGCCCTGGAGAATCGTTTTGGGAACCACCGCTTAGCCGCAGCGTACCGCAGCCAACTAAAGGCAAGGTCACAGCAGCCGGGGGAGACGCTGCAGGAGTTAGCCATAGTGACTGAGCAGCTGGCAAGGCCTTGGTTGACCTGCCACTGGAGTTCGTACCCCGGGAAGCCGCCTACAGCTTTGTCGACGGGGTACGGGACACGGAGATTCGTCAGCGCCTAATGCTCGGCGATTATAAAACCATCCACGAGGCGCTGACAACGGCATTAAGGATGGAGGCGGCCAAGGTAGCATCTATCCCGACGACGAGAACGAGGAGTGTCCGCTACGCCGGAGACAGAAGACCAGCTGTGGGACGCCGGCGAACACCTAGCCCGGACACCTGCGGAGAGACTGCCCACACCATGAAGAGCAGCCGGAAAACGAGTAAGGCCCGGCGTGGAGAGGGGCACGTCGGCGCCATTACCATCCCCTCGAGTGACAGTCCGCGCCGTCGGCCGGCGGATGGATGACAACCTAATCACGGACGGCTGGGTAAGAGGAAAGCCGTGCCGCGTGCTAGTGGACACTGGGGCAGCCGTGGCCATCATCAGACGTGACGTGGCGAACGGTTTGCCGACGAGGAAGCCGAGCCGACCATACCAGCTTGTGTTGGCATCGGACGACACCATGCCTGTGCAGAAGGAGGCCCTGCTGGAGCTGAACTTGGGACGGAGTGCCGTGCGTCTGTGGGCGTTCGTCGCGAAGGTGGCTGAGGTGATTCTGGGACTGGATGCCCTCAGGAGCCACGAGGCGACGGTCGACATCGGCAGGAAGGTGCTACGGTTCAACGGAGAAGAGGTTATACTCCATCAACCAGAAGAGCGCCTTGGAATTTGCAGGGTTATCTTGAACGAAGACGTGGTTGTTCCCGCGAGGAGCGAGGTGATGGTGACGGCGCGACCGGAACGCCAGACAGCACGTTGGGCTCAGAGGCAGCAGGAGTACGACTTCACCTCGGAACATCGCAGAGGGAAGAGCCACGGTAACGCGGACGCTATGTCCCGAAGACACTGTCCAGAAGAGTGCGGCCAATGCACAAGAGTGGAGGGGAAGGAGCGTGCCGCAGCAGGTCGAGTAGTCACGGCAGTGCCTGCGGATGGCTGGGATAGCGCAGGCCTGAGGGAGCAGCTGGCGGACGCAGACTTGGGGCCACTCTTGAGGGATGTGGAGAACTTGGTGGACCACCTCTACGAAATGCACGAGATGGCTCGCCAGAACATCCAGAAGGCGAGCGACCGCATGAAAACCCGATACGACAGGCAAGCCAACAGCCAAGGGTTCCAGCAAGGTGACCTGGTCTGGTTGTACCGCCCGACCCGGACCAAGGGACGCTGCCCGAAGCTTCAGCAGCCATGGCAAGGACCGTACCGTGTGGTGAAGAGGATTAACGATGTGGTCTACCGCATCCAGAAGGTGCCCCGAGGAAAGATGTTGGTGGTACACCTGGATCGCCTGGCCCGCTACGAAGGCGCTGTTCGGGATGGCCAGCCTTGAGAAGGGAGCAGTGTTACCCTGGCGGTAGACTCGCGAAGCCGATGAATAAATGATGGCCGGTGGAGATCGGGAAACTTCGGGGCCGATCGTTACCGGAAGCGACAGACAGTTGAGTGTAGTGTTTGAAAAATAAACAGTTTTAGGTTAGCTAGCAATTTGTAATGTGAAGAATGTACTTGCTACGAAAATAAAGTGTAGTTTTTGCGTTTGTAACCTCGTCTTGTTATTTCACGAACCCACAAAGTCACAATATTGAATAAACATTTGACATGTTCCAAATTATGTTGTTAAGACAAACTGTAATGTATGTATGTATTTAAGTGAAGTGAGATATGAGAAGTGTTTGGTAATTGCGAAGTCGATGACTGAGAACTGTCTTCCAGCAACTGGATGATGTATGGGTTGTCAGGGACTCTGCGCTTGAGATTCGTGTCTATTAGGCGAATGGGAGCATTTCCTCTAATGTCTGATATTCAAGTTGCCGGCCAGGACTGCACTGAGATATAGAGAAAAGATGGACAGCGCTGTGAAGTGTTATTACGATTTACCATACTATGCCTGTGGAATTGCAGAATCAACAGCGTGATTTCCTCCAAAACAACTATAGGTAAGCTGCAAACAAAATGCAGCTGGAGGCGTGATTTACCAAAACTGACGCTCTCCAGCTTTCCCCCCTCAACCGCCATTTTAGGCTGCCTCTCCTCTCCTCCATAGCGCAAGCCGCCCTGGTCAACGTATGGAGGGGAGGGAGTCATGTAATGCTTGGATGTTGAGTAGGGGAGACAACTGTGCTCACAGATGCGCAAACAGACTGCACTGTGTTTGGGGTCTATCTGTATCATTTTGCTAGCCTCGTCAGTAGGGAAGTATCTGACCACGAGCTCAGAGATATGTCATCCAAGAGTCTACAGCAGTTGCTGTCTCCACCGCTTTGTGTAGAGTTCCTGTAGGTATGAGGAAGGGTGTCTAAATCAGAGCAGACATCCCGCTCCTCATCCCTCGGTTGATTTAGAAACATGGGAGTTCCATGCCTTGGTGCTGCCTGCGAAGTCGAGTCAGACTGCTGGACAGTCCTATATCTCCATGTAAGAGGATTGAAGTGAGTGGCTGGTTAGTGGGAACTCCTGTTGGTTGTTTTACTATGAAACATTTGCTCTATTTTGGCAAGCATGGTCTTCAGATCTCGTGCTGTTGTTGCAATTCCTGATTGGCCATCTGACAAGCCTTAGTCATATCATTTGATATTGAGGGCCATCCTTGTTCACACTTGAGAGTTCACTGCTTTTTAAAGTTAGCAGTTCTTCTTGGTTATAAAAAACAATAAGAAAGAAAGGCCACAGTGGCTATGGTAGCTGAGCAGTGTTTCCAAATTTGAAAATAAAAATGCAGTTCTTTCCTAAAAGGTGGCAAAACTAGTAGCCATTGTAAGAGATTGATACTCCTTCACCTTGTAAAGGATGCTGACAAAGTTGAAAGGTAATTATACAAAATATATTGGTTTGAATCTTGAAAGTTCAAACAATCAAAATGGTCCTTGATATTGTTACCCTGGCGGCAGACTCGCGATGCCGATCAATAAATGTAGGCCGGCAGAGGGAGGGGAGACAGGAGGGGTAGCTGAGTCTTCATTTACCCCTCCTCCTGCCACTCGAAGTGACACGAAGCTTCGAGAATGTTTTTCCCCTCCATAAAAGGAGATTCGGGAAACTTAGGGGCCGATCGATACCGGAACGACAGGCAGTTGAGAGTAGTGTTGTTATGGCGTGCGTTGTGTAAGTAGTGTCGAGCGTACGTGTAGATTGATATTGGAAAATCAACTAATTGTGTACATTAAATTGTAATTGTGAACAGTGTATTGCTACGAAAATAAAGTGCAATTTTTTTGTGTTTGTAACCTGGACTTTTTATTTCACGAACCCACAAAGTCACAATATAATGCTACCATGATCTACTCGCATTATATGGTGGGAAATATCCTCAGACTGAATCAAAAGAGATAGAAGACTGAATAGAGATTATTCTATTATATATGCTTAATAGTGCTCTATTTTCATATTTGCTCTCTGTTCAGCTGCAAGAACTCTCTCTGAATATGTTTCACAAAGACGGGCAGGTTCTACACATTTGTTAGTATTCAATGTATGCCTGAAAAAAAATATGGAACATGTGCCTATGGAGCGGAACATTTGGACAACCCTGTAGAATATTACCATGGACATTTATACATATAGTTTATTCTAGATGATCATACTGTAATAAAAGAACTGTATATGGAAATGCTTTATTGAGTCAGAAACCAGTAAGAAGGAAACATCTGGGAAAATGGACACAAAACATTGTACTGGTAAACATTTACCTTGCTAGCTACATCAGTACTTTGGAATATCCTCCATTGTGTCCAAATCTGTCACTTAGTGACTGAAAATTCAAATACTCAGGGAGTTACCTAAATGTGCCAAGAGCACAATGATTTGTTCCACCAAATTATTCAGTCACTTTGTGCGATGATTGAAGTGTATCACTACAGAAGAAATTTATTTGAAGAAAATGTGTAATTTACACTATAACTGGTTTTAATATTGTTAACCAATACCAGGAACATTTTGATATTACACTTATGAACAACACTACATAAAGTTGTAAAAATACATCAGAAGGCCCATGGATTTACCAGGATCTGCCATTCTGTATGTAATGTATTTGTACATGAGGCATCTGCTCTCGCAATTGATGTACATACTGTAACTTAAAATGATTACACACTTCTACATATAACTTACATAATTTGGTCAGATGAAGGGGAATAAGATGAAAGTTCTTGCCAGTTGTTCTTGTTAAATCCAGTTTTAAAGTTTGTAGTTCCCTGCACTTCATTAAACATTGTTCACTATAGTCACTAATCCCATGGCAGTTGCTGATATTTAAATATTTCAGTTTTGTAGATTTTTCAGCAAATATTTTCACTGCCAAATCTGTGATATTGTCACAAATGACTGTATTAATTACACTCTGGAGACTCGAATAATAGGTGTGACGTCACTCACTGCCCTCCTTTATGATTAGATGAATAATCCTTAAGCGATAGATGCTCTCTGTTCGATCAGCTCTTGGCTGGGTAACATGTATCTGTAGGCAACTCCACTTCTGGACAGGTAAATGGCCGTTATGGCCGCCTTTGTAATCTGCTTGTTATAGTAAATATTCTTAAGTGAATTCCACATTTAATTATCCTTACCCTACCTTTGTAGAAATGAAAACTTTATAGACAAACCCCAACTTCTCGCCAAGGCATGTAGTTCTACTCTGAGAGTTTGCCCCCGTGTTCGACCTGTCCACGTGTTCCTTAATTTTCACAAACAATCACTATAACTAACATCCAAGTATTCCAAATCAGTACATTTCCTTATATGCTGAAAATTGGGATACGACCATTTGGGATACGACCACATGTCAAAATAAGGACTTTCAATTGCATTCACTTATCCAAAATATTTTCAAACTGCACTGGACCTAAAGAGCATGCAGTTAGATCTAGTATGACTAAATTAGACATTGTGCTTTCCTGTAAATTTCTCACAATTTGTAAAAAATTTGGATACCTAGGAATTCCAAGATGTTTTAAATTTGTTAAGTCAAACAATGGTATATCTGGTAATTCTTGTGCAGAGAATACTGAACGCAATGTTTGTAATTGTTTATAGGATTCTAAGTGTCAAATCATTTCTACAGAATTTCTACTTACAGCAGCAAACTTGGAAATTAAGTGTTTCTGTGCTTTTAAAAATAAGTTAATATCTTCTATAACAAACAAATGTCCTCCTAAATCAATCTCATGCAGCAATGGACATTCAGTAGCAATTCCTTTTAAGAAAAGCAATTCTCTGGGCTAAATCCATACCCTAACAGTCTCAAACATAAAAGTTCATGTAACTGTTGTATTAGAGTTGAATACTTCATTGCTTCTTCACTTTCCCACCCATCTCACCAGTAAAATGTTATCTGACATACAACCCACCCCGGTCCTCTAGCTAAAATGTCAACTTGGCATAACAGATATTGGGGTAGCAGTGGTAGGAGTCCTTGACACATTCTCTATTACAGGTCTTCTTTGCTCATTGCCGTGTGCTGCTATCATAGGAAGGAGTAGATGAAACTGTGCAACATTTTGAAAACCTCTTGTAAATGCTTTACTTAGTCATATTACTGTTGACGAGTCACCTGTTTACTGAGTTTTTACTCACTATTTGTAAGCGTATGTGACAATAAAGCATCTTATCTTATTATTAAAGAAGATGCTGAAACTGGTCACCAACATTGTCCATACACATTTGATTCCTACATTGCTTCTAGGGTGTTCAGGATTTCTGATACACTTTATACTTAAGTTACCCCAGAGGCAGTAATCAGAGGAGTAAGTTCTCAATGTGAACTACAGCGAGTGATGGAGGTACCAAACATGTATGGACAACAATGATACCATTTCCTTTAATAGCATGGGTAAGCAAAGCCTTTAAAGGTAGTTTTAAAATTGTTGCATGGCTTCATCCACACCTTTCTATAATAGTGGCAGATGGCAACAAGCACCAATTTATAGACAGGGACAACACTACACAGTCAGTTAGGATGATTTTGGTTCTTGGTATTAGTAATAGCTATAAGTATATATAGAAAAAGGAGGGACTTAATTTGAATAAAATTACTATAAAAAGAAACAGATTTTATTCCACAGGAAACAAAATACATGTGTAAATAAATTACATTAACAGAATACTGAAATAGTTTACAAAATGACATTTTATATTTTATGTCTTATGTATTATCCAATCTCATGAAGCTGTACAGAGGTTTGCCGAAATTTGAGCAGCAGAAGCAAAGACAGTGTATTTCCTGCCTCGGATGAGAGGCAGCAATTGTCCTTGAATGACCCATTGTTGTGTTTCACAGCTGGTAATTAAAAAATGCAGTGGGATGACTCATAACTATAACTGACTGACAGGTTTAGGCGTATCATGAACATTTGATTGTGAGCTATCCTTGCTCGCTTCTGGCCATTTGCTGCTTCCTGCAAGTTAGCAGTTCTTCTTGGTTATAAAATGCAATAAGAACAAAAGGCCAGAAAGGCTATGGTAGCTGTACAGTCTTGCCAAATTGGAAAATGAAAATGCAGTGCGTTCCTCAAAGTACCAAAGTACTTTCCATTTCCAATTACCATTCATAATTATCACTTATAATTATTATTATAATTATTAATAATTTCAAGTCTAGTGCCATAGATTTAAACAAAAATAAAATGTATACCTTAAACTTTGTGAGAGTAGTCACCTTTATCCAGAAGGAATTTTGTATAACTGTTTAACCATAAGATATAGACAAAAGAATGTAGATATCAGAGGTGACAAGCTAGTCATCCTTTACAGTACATAAGAGAATCCATTAATCTGCAGGTTCTACAAAATCCTCAGGACCTTCTACACTGCATGAACTTGTAGATGAGGCATTTGCTTTCGGAGTTGATGTACATACTGAAAGTCTAATTTAAGACAGCGTTTTACATATAACTTACATAATTTTCTCAGATTAAGGGGAATAAGATCAAAATTCTTGCCAGTTATTTTTGTTATATTCAATTTCAAAGTTTGTAGTTCCCTGCACTTCATTAAACTTTGTAAACTATAGTCACTAATCCGTAAAGCGTAAGTAAGATCTAAATATTTCAGTTTTGTACACTTTTCAGCAAATATTTTCACTGCCCAATCTGTGATACGGCTATAACTAACATCCAAATATTCCAGATCAGTACATTTCCTTATATGCTGAAAATCATCACCATTTGGGATACGACAATATTTCAAAATAAGGATTTTCAATTGCACACACTTAACCAAAATATTTTCTAACTGCACTGGATCTAAAAAGCATAAGGTTAGATCTAGTTTGACTAAATTAGACATTGTTCTTTTCTGTAAATTTCTCACAAGTTGTGAAGAAGTTGGATACTCAATAATTCCAAGATGTTTTAAACTTGGTAAGTCAAACAATGGCATATCTGGCAATTCCTCTCCATGGAATACAAAAACTGTTTGTAACTGTTTACAGGATTCTAAGTGGTGAATCATTTCTACAGAATTTCTACTTCTAGCAGCAAACTTGGAAATTATGTGTTTCTTTGCTTTTAAAAATAGAATAACATCTTCTATAAGAAATAAATGTATTCCCAAATCAATTTCATGCAGCAATGGACATTCAGTGGCAATTCCCTTTAAGAAAAAATTCGATGCCCTAAATAAACATCCTAACAATCTTAAACTTAAAAGTTCATGTAACTGTTGTATCAGAGTTGAATAGTTCATTGCATTGTCATTTTGCCAATGTGATAATGGAAATGCTAAGTGCTGAATTTGTGGTAAGTTTGTTACAATTGTTTCTAAGTTGTAGACAGTAAGTTCCTGATTGTCAGATAGCTCAAGACGTGTGATACACTTGTTACTTTGACATAATGTCTGGATCACTTTGTCAGACATAGGTTTTGTTGCAACTACAGCTCGAAGGGCTGGCATGTTTTGTAGCAGCACAATTATTTCTCTATCTGCCATCCCTTTATCAAAAGTGAATACCATATCCCTCCAAAAGCTGTTGTCTTGTACTATTGCTTTCCAGCGACTATCCACTTGTTGAATGTTAAGCACAAGCTCGGGAATATCCAAATAACTGAATATTTTAACAAGCAGCTCATTCGGCAGTTGGCAAAAACTTCCACTGGATGCCATTATGAGGGAAGTAGCTCGTCCAAAAGCTGCAACAAAGTACAGTTTGTGTTCTTAAACTCTATTCATATAAAACATGCAAAATCTATAGCTGATATAATGAAATCTTTTAAATGTGACAATGAATAATCCTGGATCCTGTCTATAATCATCTTTATAATCTGTACCTTCCGATATGACTTAACGTTGGAGGACGTAAAATTAAAAACAATAATTATAATCTGCCTTTAGAATCACATCAGTTCTGTATTGAGCAGGTTTCACTCAATGAGATACAGAAAGAAATGACTGAAACCAAAATGTCTTGAATTGTTATTCAGGCACAGTATACAGTTTTGTCATCCATTTAGTAAGAATATCATCAACTAAACATAAAATCACCAAAATGATACCAAAGCTAACATAAATGTAGATAGAGGAAGGACTGCATTCCTCAAATGTCAAGAAAAATTATAATGATAATACAAATCTGGACTAACTGAAGAAATTGATAACCAAAATATCAGAACACTCATAGATAATCTGTTTGTAGTTATAGAAATGCCACAAACATCTGCTGTTGCCATGATGAGGCTTACTACAGGAGATGACTGTCAGTGTGAATATATTCCAGATACTGCTGTAAGAGAACAAAACCTCCATTGTCTAGAGATATGACCATAGAACACCTGACTTCATCTCTGTTTGGAACATCCTTCACACTCCCTAGATCCAGAAGAAAATTTGGCTTGTAACTCTGGCGAAGATGAAACAGATGAAAATGTAATAGCCATTGAGAAGAGAAAAACAGTAGAAAAGAATTTGACTATGATAAATCTGGAAAGCCTCAAAAGTTACACATTTTGTAGTAGTTGTTTGACAAAATCCACAATACACAACCCTAACAAAAAACTGTTAAACAAATACATAGAAACCATCAGAAAAAAATTAAAGAAAATACCATAGTTCCAGAAGCGATAAAAAACAGTATAATTGTAATCAACCCAAATGTGCCAAAATTATACTGCCTACCTAAGATCCACAAGACAGACAACAGCATGCAACCCATTAGTAACAATATAGATGCCCCTACTTACAAACTGGCAAAATGGTTGGTTGAAGAATTTGACAAGTTTGAATCTCTAAGCATAACGGATTCATTTGATTTGGTGAAGAAAATTGAAAACACAGTTATAAAACTGGAGAGGTGATGGTATCCTTCGATATCAGATCTCTATTCACGAGCACCCAGTAGAAAAAATTCCAAAATTGATGAAAGGCTGGTTATCCAAAAGCAACGTTGCGGATGATAAAATAGAGGAATACATCAAACCAACCATCCTATGTAGTGAACAAAAAAGCTTCACGTCCTCCAGCAAGATCTTCTAACAAACTGTAGGCTTGGCCATAGGTAACCCTCTTTCACCATTACTAGCTAATCTGTTCATGAGTAATTTGGAAACACACATTACCACATATTTTTAAATGTTGGCATAGATATGTCGACAATGTGTTTGCTATGGTTCCTAGAAGACTAACCGAGGATGCTATAAAGTTGCTAAACCTACAAGAAAAATCCATAATTTTCACCATTGAAGTAGAGCAGGATGGATGGCTACCTTTTCTATACTGGTCGCCAAACTACAATGTGATTGAGAGTTAGCAACCACATGGAATAATGGTCTAAATAAATGGGAGGGGACGAGTACGTCTTAACGGTTGTCATAGTAACGATTAAAATGGCCAATTAGAGTCGAGACGTTTCCATGACAATTTTAGATGCTAAACCTTGGTTGCGATATTCTAACACGTGCTTAGCATGAACTGTGGGTGAGCGAGTTACGCGAACGCTGCAGTAATCATAACACCTCGGTGTTTTTTTCTCTTGCTGGTAACACTGCATAAACAGAATGTCTTTACGTATGCAACAGTTAGAGATCCTCTACTGGCAAGTTTCTTTGCATTTTATTTGTGACAATATGCCTTAGTTTACGTGTGTGTGAGTTCTTGTATGTGCATGTGTTGTGATCATTTGCAATTGTGTTTAATGAATATTTAAATATGTTAATACAATTTTGAATCGAACTAATACTCAATTAGTCCTTAAACAACGGAATATTTAAATATGTCTAAAAATAGTGACAAGTGAAAACCTGAACGTGCTCGGGAAGCAAATAAAACTATATTTGGTAAAGGTATTCCAATTAAAGAACATATACCGGAAATAATATGCTCTGTGAGAGAATACTTCGATGAGGATAAATGAGGATACTGTAGGTATCAGTAAGGGCATTAAGGTTAAGATTGGGAAAGAACAGTATTTTAAAGAAGAAAGTTAGACATTGGGGTACAAATTAGAAACTACCGGGAAAAATTATGTAAGCGGCATTTTCCCACTTCAATGTGCATCAGGATGTCACAGGTATGCCTCTTTTGTTATGATGATCTTTACATTGATGTGTTCTTGCATGTTCTAGTGTTTGCATGTAAATCGACGACTTTTCTATTGTCTTTGTGTATAGTATTATAAATAATAATAATAACAATAATGATGATAATGATGATAATAACAACAACAACAATAATAATAATAATAATAATAATAATAATAATAATAATAATAATAATAATAATAATAATAAAAAAATACCCATTGCAGTTGCAACTGAATCACCTCCGCACACGTAATGCTATTGCGCTCTCCACATGGCAGCAATAAATGGCAACGTTGCCTCTCTCTCCATACGAAATGTCAATCACTTTCTAGATTGGCGACCAATACAGATTTGAAAATCAAAAGAACACAAACAGGATTACAATTTGGAATATACAGAAAAGCAACACATGTTGACAATTACATTATTTAACCCAGTACAACATCAATATGCAGTATTACCTAGTTTGGTTCACAGATTAATCAACATTGTGCTAACAAAAACAGAATATGAACAGCAGTACACTCACATACATCAGGTTGCCAAACTGAACAACTACAACAAAAACTTCATCAGAAAGTTGATCTACAGACACAAAAGAAACAAAAACTTAAAGGACATTACTATGTTAAAGAAACTAGAAAACCCAAACATTAGTTATGGCAAATTTACATTTCATCCAAAATACTTCACAAAAGATTACATAGAAAATTAAGCTAGCTACAGTGAAGCAATCAGTATTATACAAATATAACAATTTGTAACAAAAGCCTCACTTAACTTAAGAAAACGGTGTTAATTCTTCTTTCTAATTGATATCGATTTCACGAATTCATGTCCGCATCTTCAGTCAAACAAAACCACAGGAGTGGATGTGGACAAGAGTTCGTGAAATCAATGTCAATTAGAAAGAAGAATTAACCCCATTTTCTTAAGTTAAGTGAAGCTTTTGTTACAAATTGTTATATTTGTATAATACTTCACAAAATTTGGAAAGATATTTATTAGCCCCTCAGAACAAACACAACATCTGCAACTTACTAAACCTCCCTCTAAAAAACGGTCACCAAAACTCAATAATCAGGCATTTACCAAAAGAGCCGCAAGGATTGCGACAACATATACATTGGGAAGACTAAAAGAAATCTAGGAACAAGAATGAAAGAACACTTCAGAAATATTAAATTTCAAACACATAGACAAGTCTGCCATAGCACATCACTTTTGGTCTGACAATCACAACATAAAGCAAGAAATAGAATTGATCAAACAGGCAAAGAAACCTTTAGAACTGCAGATTTGGGAAAACATATTTATTACGAAGAAAAAGGACCTCTTGATGAATTTTGAAATTCCTACCGTAGATGACGTTGTCAAACTTACCAGAGCATCAGATGGCAAGATGACACCAAGTCAGATGCAGACACCAACTGTACTGTCAGTCAACTACAGAACTGAGGATAGGGAACAAGTTCCCAGAAACTAGCCCTTATTAAAAAACTTGTAAGTGGAGAAAAGTATATGTAAGATTGACTTACTTGCTAAGTCATGTTGCGAGAAGACCTTTATCATTAAAAATGATTGCAGTGATTACGAATATATTCTACGGATCAGCTGAAAACATTATACAATGTCTTCTAGGGTATAGAAAATTTGTAGCAAAGTGAAGAGTGACAAACAGAAGGCTCGCCATATCAACAATGGAAGACCAGATTTGTTGAATAAAGTCATCACTTGCTAAAAATCCTGGTTTAATCATTATGACCCAGAGATGAAACAGCACAGTGCCCAATGAAACTTCAAGTCCCAAGACCCAAAAAAGGCCCAAAGTTCAAACAAGTAGTCATGCATCTTGTCCTTTTTGATTAGCAAGGCGTTGTTTACGATCATGTGAGAGATAAGGAACGTACTGTTACCGCAATTTATAATAATATAATATTGAGGAACTAACCTTTTACAATTTATGGACTGCCCTCTGTTTTGGCCCAGGCCACTGCTACGCAGGACAGTCCATTAAGTATATTTACAGACGTGTTACAATATGTGTTATTACAGAATAGTCACTTCCTATTCCTTCTCTCTTTTTACAGTTCATATACACTTGTTTTTTACTTTACTTAAAAACTGATTATGTTTTTATAATTCTTGCTTAGAACTTTGATTAAGCTGACTCTCCTATTCATTTTTGATATTAGACGTTCTTTCCTCCAAATCTCTGTTTCCTTACAATCAAACAGTATATGTTTTATATCCTCTCTGTCCCCACACAATGGACACTCATCTTGCAGGTATCCATTTCTTTGACCTCTTAAACACCACTAAAATCCTACATCTCGCTCAAATGAGATATATCCTTCATAAACTGGCTCATGGTACCATCAAGACTCGACAAACAACTCACTGAATTAGGCATTGAGGTGATGCCATATGCACCTTATTCACCAGATCTAATGCTACGTGACTTCCACACATTTCCTGCAGTGAAAAAGTGCTTCGGGATCCTTAATTTTAGAGCTAAACGATAACATAACATTTTTGGACCTAGTATAATATGTAGGGCTAAAGACTGTTTTAATAAATAATATACTTAATCTGTAAGGTAATTTTTTACTATATTAAGAAATGCATTTTTGTCTTGAATATTTCTATACATTTTTGCAATTTGTTAAATATTTTAAGTGTGTCATAGTATGGCTTTTTTAATTTTCAAAGAGTTCAAGTCTATAGGTTGGTAATTTTAGACAATTTGTTCTTGAATATTATGTGTAGTCAACATTATGTGGCAATTATTAAAATTCAAATATGTGTTTTGCAAATTCATAGATATACTGAAAAGGCAGGGAGAGTATGTTTAGTTTTCTAAATAAATATCTACAAGACTGTTTGGAACCGTTTGTTATAGTGCATATGATTTTCTCTTGATTATTAAAAATCTTTTGCCAAACTTTTGCCACTCTTCAAAGTGTGATATCATGTGATATAAGAGCGTGAAAGAAGCTGTGGTATTCAACCTTTCTGCTATCTAAGTTTGTAACTTTTGTCAAATGATGATGATGGTGTTCAAGGGTGCTCGACAGCGCAGTCATCAGCGCCCATAAATCCAAATCATGCTAAAAACAGAATAAAATAACCTACAAAAAGAACCCTTGTAAATAAAATCATAGATAAAATGACACAACATAAAGGTAGTCAAGGTCTAAAAAAAGCTAAACCCATAAAAGGGTTATAAAGCATAAATCCTAAATTCTAAAACTAGCTTCTAAAAACAGCTTAAAAACTTTGGCCACTGCTTGCTCGTTTGCCAGTATATCTGTCAAGCTGACAGGCAGCTGGAGACACTGGCAGAGATCCGCTAGGTTAAAAGTACATGACGGACCAAAAGGGCTCCACCGCAAAGTGGGCAAGTTGGAGTAGCGTCCCCCATGGATTAAAACTGGGTAAAAAAGCAGTGGTGAATTCTTAACCGAACCAGACTAACTTCCACCAAACAAGAGGAAAAGCAGGTCAAGAAGGCAATCGGAAGTGTATTTACAGATCTCAGTTTGTTGCTGCGGAGATAGGTCCATTCTGTGACCCATGAGGAGTACGTAGCTCAATTTTTGTCAGACAATACATATTAAAACAAGCAGTATTTAATTTTTACCATTACATTTAACATGGACCTCTCATTTCAATTGTATACTCCTAAAATTGTTCCCATACTTATGGGACTTATTGTAGCAATGTTTGCATTATTTATCGTGATGTTTGCTCTTGAACATGTTTTGAATTCAATTAAAGCATTATTATCAATTACATTTAATGTAATGTTTGTGTTTTCAGTTAAATATTGATGGCTTATACCTGTCAACATTTTGGGATAAAAGTAATTAAATCATCCAATAGATTTAGTGGTTTGAGAGAAAATATCTATCTTAAATATGTCATAAATTTCTAAATGCCTATGTCTAAACACGAAGACTAGGGTGGTCTACACTACGTTTATACAATATACAAAATACGTGGGCTGTTCAATAAAGAGTGATCATACTTTGATTACAGTCATAATTTTTACACTAAAATTCAATCGTATTATATTCTGTTAGCTTAATGTGAAACAAACTCGCCGTAATAGTTTCACTGTTGGTACTCCTGGTTCCCGCCTGTGAGAACCAGGCAAGTTCAGACATGTTCAGTATCTCCTACCACTACAATGGAGGTAACATGCAGTTAAAGTTGATGTTAGAGGAAGATCCAGAGTTTCTTTCAAATGTAGTCACTGCTGATAAAACTTGGCTACATCATTTTGATCATGAGAGCAAACAGCAAAGCTCAGTGTGGAAATCTCCTTCATCACCAACGCCCCAAAAAGCAAAAGTGGTTGCTTTTGCTGGGAAAGTTATGGTCTTCTCCTTCTTTGATATTCATGGAATGGTTTATAAGCATGTGGTACCTGCACACACTTCAGTAACTGAAAACATTGCAAGTCCAATTTAGGTGCAAACGGCCACATTTCTGTGAAGCAGGCGGGATGCTGCACCACGATAATGCGCAGTCACATATAGCCAATGTTGTTGCTGAATATCTTGCAAACATCAACGTGATGTGTATCCCTCACCCTCCCCATAGCCTGGATTTAGCCCCATGTGACCTTTTCTATTCTCTAACTTGAAGAAATACCTTCATGGGAGGCATTAGCCATCATCAGAAGCAGTGGTGAAGGCTGCAAAGGCGATTTTGAAGGAGGTCTCAAAAATTTGTTTCCAGCATCTTTGAAGACTGGCAGAAATGCTCGGACAAGTGCATCACATACAGGGGAGACTATTTTGAGCAGGACCATCAAAATTATGAGGATGAGTAAAGGTACATTGTCAAAAAAAGTTATGATCAGTCTTTATTGAACAGCCCTCGTACTTAATGCCACTAAACCATCTTACTCTACTGTCCTAGTTCTAACGTATAGTTTTACAAGAAAAATTGCAACATTCAACTGCTTGATGATGATGTTGATGGTGGAGGGTTGAGTCCTTTTGATGACAACTTCCTTCAGTGAGATATATATACCATTCACACTTCCAAATCCAACAGTAGTCACTTAACATTGAAGGGTTTCATCTACTTTTATAGCAGCTTTCCATATGTAAATGTGCTGATGGAACCTTTCTCCGTGTTCGTCGCTAACCGCTCCCAAATTGGTAGGGAAGAAATTTACTTATAAATGGGAATGAAGGAAGTACATTTTTAGTGTCATTCTGCATCCAAGATTTTTATAGTTCTCTAAAAGAGTTCCCAATAATATATCACTGTTTTCTTATCTTGTATTCCCTACAAAACCTTCAATGACATCCTTAAAAGAATGCCAGGCTGAAAGTTGTAACTGACTTAATGTTTCTTGGTACTCTTTGTTTCCTTGATGTGAACTCACCACATATATAACAACATCCACATTTTGATTTCATGTTGTATCATATATATAAAATATTTGTTTGGGAACAGTCCGATAGCTATGGGATGTAAATAGGTTCATTACTAATGAGATATGTTCTATCCATATACAGTAATCATGTCCCATTCTATCTCATACAATGTTTATTTGACAGTCAGTTCACTTCTCCCCTCTACGTTTCCTGACCTTTATAAGATGTGAATATCTGAGCACCAATCAGAATCAGAGAAAGTGTATCGAGATCTGAATTCATATTCTAGTTCAGTGCACTTGCACCTATCCAAGAACTTTTGCTCCCAACCACACAGACAGCTTGGTCCAATACAGAACTTCCGGTTTGGAACGTTGCATAAGTTTACATCATTCATTCATGCAAGAAGTGGTATGTACGTTCGTAGGTGAAGTATACCAGTGACAGCTGAAGCATGAATATACTAGTAGTGCCAGCATTGGTTATACTGCAAAAAGATGGCATAGATTTAGGTTGGTACGGAAACAAGCTGTTGCCAACTGCAGGGTTCTGAAATATGCCAGCACAGCAAAATGTTACCAACCATTTTTTTTCTTGCTATGAACTAAAGCTGCTGTAATGTGTAAGGGAATTGGCAGCATATAATAAGAGAAGATAGGAGTTTAAACAATGAATTACGAGTGAATTGCAAGTTAATTAATTTATTGTAAATGTAAAAATATGATATTATATGCCTTGATGCATGGAAAAATAATGAAATAGCAGCAGCATCGGAAACATGGTATACACAGTACACGGGCACAGAAAAATATTAAACATATTGCAGAACATCATTCCATATTACAAGTAAAAACAAACTAAATGTGCATTTCTATACAATCTTATTTCTAATTATCACTACCTTTGTCAAAGGCATTGTTGGTTTTACATGATTTACAACAATATCAGGAGGAAAAGTTTCCTTAAGTGTTGAAGTATCGCTAGTTTAATTACGTCGTGTTGGTATTTTCAGCGAAAGCATGCCTTCACTATTGGCAACGCTTCCGCCATGACAATCACCCCGCGTCTTTCTCTAGTTTAACCACTGCATTAGTTCATATATATTGAAATGTGTTAAACGATAGAATATGTATCGATATTAGCAAGCTTTTGTTTTCTCTGCACATGGAGCGCCACCTAAGACACAACGCCGAAATAATCACATCAGTTGGAATGGAAAACTTGGCAGACTCTTTATTCAAGAAAATATCAAGCTACCGCAAATGAATTACAGAACAACATATTTATTTAGTACTCTCGTAGTAGATATTCTGTGACGTGTGAACCCCTTCTCTTTACTTTATTACTGGCAATTAGTACTAAACAAAACACATGGAAAACAGAATAAAACGTTTCACACCTTAGTTCACGGTACAGAGTTAGTTTATTGAATAAAGTTTTGCAGTAAAATTGACTGACAATATTTCTGAACAATAATAAATGATAATAGAAGTGTTATGTGTGTCACGTGCGTTTTTTAATTAAAGTAAAATGAAACTGAGTTAAGACAATTACCTGAACTCCTTGTACAACTAATAGGAACACGACCCACTGCTGAGCTCACTGAAACAATAGCGTTAAGAAAGGCGAATGACGTATCGTGTGATAACCAACCAGCCAACCAGCTTTGCTTCAAAGCAATGTTGCCAACAAATTAAATTCACTTATGCTACATGTTGAGCAAAATTCATAACAGCAAATGTTTATCTTTGAGGTGACTGATGAACACAGATAAACAAGATGATGGATTAAAAGTGATTTTAGGTAATTTGTTGTCTAATGAGGGTGTTAATATACTTAATAAATTTATAAGTATCACTACAAATAAGCAAAGGGGATCTGTTCTGGCTGCCTAAAATGTTTTAAGAGTCATCACTGTCAAAAGACTCTATTGTCATTGTAGCACTTGTTGAAAAATTGTACATGGACTTTCTAAATTTATTTACATGTTCATCAGATATTGGGTATGAGATACAGCAACTGCCTTTGTTTTGAATGCCAATATTTACTCAGAGGAAGTCACTCAGTGTTTGAGGCTTCCGTTTATTCTTCTTTATTTTAGAATTAATGTCAGCCATCATGGAAAAAACTCTTTCCACATCAGCGTTTCCGTGTAGTAACACAACTAATAATATAGCGAATTTTGAAATATTCCAGAAGCCATACTTGTAACGGTTCTTTTGGTTTGGCCCTCGAGAATGAAAAATATTTAAATATGCTTAAATATGTGGTTTAAAAAAAACCGTTAAAATTCAGTAGGTTGTGAGATGACGCTACATGTAAATGAAATTATGTTAATTTTTTTCTTTTAAGTTATAAGAATGTGTGACGTAGACCAGTGAGAATTGAGTTTGGTTGGTGCTGATGGTAACGAGTGAAGAAAAAGTCAATAATCTTGGAGAAAGATCGATGAAAGGAAGCGTCTATCGATGATGACCGCAAAGTGCGCGGACGTAGAATTGTGTCGGGACGTTGTGTACGAAAGCTGTAAATTATATTGTCGCGAGCCCATTGTTGATCGAGGCGGCGCGGACGACTAGTTCAAAGAGACGGGCAGTGCAGCATGTAGATAAAAGCTCGCCGAAACACTGCGGGAAGAAGACGGATTTTTCGAGAGTTGGTCTTTGTTCTAGCCGCGTCTCGATTGTTTGAGAAAATTCCGGAATGTGAGTAATCTATAACAAGGGCAGCCCGCCCGCCACAGTGTGTGAGTCTGTGACTGAACTCGCGTGCGTTAACAACTGTGTTGTGGTCGTTGACCTTGCAAGTTGTATTGTGTATGTAACGTAATCCTGCGACTGTAACAGTTGACAAAGTGCCCAGCGCGACCTTGCCATAATGTATAACGCGAGTTTATTTTAATTACATGCATGCGTTAGGATTTAATAAGGTTACTAGATTATTTTAACCAAAAATAGAAGTTTATGAAAATGTTAAATATAGAGTGGGAAAAAAGCCTTCAAACTAAATTAACATTTTAAAAAAGCGATATATGAAGTATTCATATAATAAAGGGAGTAATAACAGAATCTTAACTACTACACTTGTATGATTACGCAACATTCTGACTTTGACATATATTCATAACATTCAACACAACCTAAATGGCCCGCCTTGGTAGCGTGGTGGTAGCATGTCTGCCTCACGTTCAAGAGGTCCCGAATTCGATTCTCGGTTAGGGTGAGTTACCTTGATAAGGTTTTCCCGCGGTTTTCCCTTACCCTGTAAGACGATTGTCGGGTAACTCTAAGCTCTATGGACCCGGACCCATTTGGGCATCATTTCATCCATTCCATTCATCGTCCGATATGACCTAAATGTTTAAAGCTACATTTTATTAGAACATACATTTGATTGAATCAATCAATGACGTGTTTCTTCTGAGCCTATAAGGTTCTGATATAAGTGAGGGTACAGGAGCCGTAATATTGGGATTGTTTGAGGAATAAATAAGTAATACATGCCCTCCAACGTTGTCACATAGGTCCTCAACATATTACTAGTGTTTATCCCGAACGCGTTTTATTTGCACCTTCCTTACATCCTCAGCTAAAGTCCACTGTTGGATTTTGATTTGGTGGAGGCGATTGGGGAGTCTCTGGTGGTGTCTTGATGATCCATAATTTCGGGTTCTCCTCAAATGTGATGTCGAAATTAAGGGATTTCCTTCATATTTCTTTAAGAATATGTTTTCCCACGTGTTAATGCAGTGGGCCCTGAACACTTTTTTATGCATGGATTTATTGTTGTATATCGTGATTCTTATTCCAATAACCGGTACGCTACCAGCGATTTGTCTATTTCTTTGTTCTTAATGTTCCTGAAATGCTTTTTAAGGCCAATGCCCAAAATCCTTTTTGTTTTTCCAGTGTAAAGATTGTCACTACTTTTGTCTATTATTCAGTATACAGCTGAGTTTTTGTGTGTGGGTTTCTCCGTGATATATGATTTCAAAAGGTGTTGTGCACTGATTTTTTTCTGCGGAGCCAAAGTAATGTGTTCTTTGAAGACTTATTGTAAAAGGTATGTACATCTGGCATCGTACGTAAATTTTCTGAATGAAGTTTTATTTCTGAGAAGGAAACAATAGCTAGTTATCTGCATTTTTCTGCCATTTGAATTTACCAATTTTTCTTTTTTACCAATTAAGCACTGAATGCACTATTTTAATGGAACTGTATGCTTATACTCTTTGGTGCATTGCATCTTGTTCAAGGACATCGATCAGCTTGTAAGTTAAACTGTTGATAACAGCAAGTTTGTGTTATCTTAGGTTATATCCCTTTCTTAAACGTTAAACTAATCAGTAGACACAAAAAACTAAAATTTGGCATATATAAGAACACAAAATGGGCTAGTAGCCCATATTATTTTGATAGCTTTCAACATTATATTAAGTGCTGTTGTTTTAGTACACTCTCAAACGAATGTCTTGGTTGACATTTCATAATATGTCATCTATAACTACGGAAGTAAGGAGTCTTTGCATGTATTGATTTTATTTCTGTCATGGAAAATCGAGTTCCATGTTTGGGACAGTGGAAGATTGCATAGCAATCAACATCATAATACTTGTTACAGTACGGACGATGGTTCTGTGCCGAAGGAGACCATGTACGCAGTCGTTTAGAATCCAGCTGCTGAGCCTACACTCTCGCTCATGCGCAGTACACTGACATGGCCAGTATAGTGGAGAGGTTTGACCGGGTAACTTATAACGCTTCGGTGCCGTCGCGTTAAGATTTTAAAGTTTTAGAAATTGCGATTATTAATCGCACTGATGATTAGCATTTTGTCTGTGTTTATGTGTGTGTGCTTTTATATATTTTCTTATTTAGATTAAAATGCCTCCAATTCAAAGCAAACTTGGTGGAAAAACACTTCACAGCCAAATCGTGAAGTTATTAATAGCGTCAATCTATTCTGATTTGTGGCGATGTGCTAATAAAATGCAAGGAAGGGTGAGTGCAACACAAAAATAGTCACTCGACTAAAGCAGAAATATTTACCGTTATTCATAACCCAGGATACAAGTCAATACTTATAGATGTGTAGGTAGGAACGAAGATAAATGTATATGAATTGTTAATGGAAAATGAAAACTCAATCACTTGATGAAACAAGAGAAGGCGGTAGGAATTTAGGTAAAGAAGAAGTTAACTCACAGATTAAGTTAACTTTATGGAAAACACTGGCGGTTAGTATATCGCAAGATACACTTGGTGAAACGGCGGTGAGATGCACGCTCTTACAAAATGATTGCCACAACGGTAGATAATGCGTCCGCGCTTGGGTAGTGTGTGTATATTTTTGACGGAGGAAGGGCGACAGTAATAAAAGAGTATGAAAACGAATTAACCATGGCGAGAATAAAGATCCATGTAACCCGGAGCTAGAATCAAATATGGAACCCATTATAAGAGATCTCATGCACCTAAACTAATGCATGCCACCTCTCACTAACACAAACCGTTGCAGTTTCCAACATGTATTCCTGGTACAGCACGTAACAGAAGTACTGTACAACATCATATGTCTCTTTATAATATGTGTTTTCATCAATATTGCATTTCAGATAAAAACAGTTTATTATAATGAAGATGTACTTTTTTTACATCGACCTATTTCTATACGATTGTCGGAGCTACAGAAATTCCTGACAAATTTGTTCTGTGATATTCTTAGGCCAGTGTTAACTTGGATGTAATATAGAATACACCTGTGCTTTGCTTTATTTGTAACTAAAGAAGAACAGGTTTTAATTCGGATATATTTCGAAGTTTATAATGTATATCTTTTAGACTTTGGATAAATGATACAGTAGTATACTGTCGTTAATTGGTTGACCCATATCAGCGTAGTCTGGAGTGGCAGTCCAGTGAGGCCAGTTGGTAATGAGTTGGTAAAAGCTTTCACCAGGACATACGGTATTGCTTGCAGGATTCTGACGATGACCAATGAGACCATAATCCTTCTTAATAATTCCATTTTCCACCCCGCAATCTATGAGACTCTTCACTGCCTGCAGAGCTGCGGCATTTGGCACCCTCTCTGGAAAACATAAAACGAATTAATTTTATTATTCCATATGCTTATAAGAATTTTGTATATACACACATGAAAGAGCAATTCTTGAACTAAAATGCTGAAAACTGTAAAAATTTCAATTCCATTATCGTTATCGTTATCATTATCATGATGATGATCATTATGATGTAGATGACTGATGACTCTTGACTGTTGACTGTGGACTTTTATCATCATCATCATCATCATGGCCCAAATGACCTTGTTGTCGACGGGCCCTAAAACACCACACACTCACTCACTCACTCATCATCATCGTCATCACCATCATCGTAATCATCGTCATCGTCGTCATTGTTGTCATTACCATTATTATCATCATTATCATTATCATTACCATTACTATTTATATTATTATTTATTATTATTATTATTATTATTATTATTATTATTATTATTATTATTATTATTATTATTATTATTATTATTATTATTATTATTATTATTATTATTATTATTATTATTATTATTATTATTATTATTATTATTATTATTATTATTATTATTATTATTATTATTATTATTATTATTATTATTATTATTATTATTATTATTATTATTATTATTATTATTATTATTATTATTATTATTATTATTATTATTATTATTATTATTATTATTATTATTATTATTATTATTATTATTATTATTATTATTATTATTATTATTATTATTATTATTATTATTATTATTATTATTATTATTATTATTATTATTATTATTATTATTATTATTATTATTATTATTATTATTATTATTATTATTATTATTATTATTATTATTATTATTATTATTATTATTATTATTATTATTATTATTATTATTATTATTATTATTATTATTATTATTATTATTATTATTATTATTATTATTATTATTATTATTATTATTATTATTATTATTATTATTATTATTATTATTATTATTATTATTATTATTATTATTATTATTATTATTATTATTATTATTATTATTATTATTATTATTATTATTATTATTATTATTATTATTATTATTATTATTATTATTATTATTATTATTATTATTATTATTATTATTATTATTATTATTATTATTATTATTATTATTATTATTATTATTATTATTATTATTATTATTATTATTATTATTATTATTATTATTATTATTATTATTATTATTATTATTATTATTATTATTATTATTATTATTATTATTATTATTATTATTATTATTATTATTATTATTATTATTATTATTATTATTATTATTATTATTATTATTATTATTATTATTATTATTATTATTATTATTATTATTATTATTATTATTATTATTATTATTATTATTATTATTATTATTATCATTATCATTATTATTATTAATCATTTTCCAAAGTTTTCGCGTCGTTCAGCATTTATTTGCACCAAGAAATATTGTTCGAATAAATTGTTTATTTACAACGCTCAATTGAACATGATAAATATTTATTCAATTTAAGGTTTACAGTACATATACTACTATTACAAAGAACGTCAAGATAGTAAACATTTGATTGGTAGAAATTTTCTAAATTTCTCTGACCACTAGCAAAAGGCGAGAACAGTGCGGGAGCCTCGACTGTTGGACACCTTTTATCGATGCTACTTCATGTCGTGCAACAAAAAAGACGCGGAAAAATGTTTAATGATCTGTTTACACATGCAATGCGTCGTATTGTGTTTGTTTCTTGTTTTGAAAATCAATTATACAAACCTACAGTGGATTTGTAACTGCTTGAAAAGCGCTACTAGTTTTCATTGGGTGTGCTTAGTGACGTCATCTTTAGTGCAACGTGAGAGTCTAGTTTAGTATTTTGCAAATGATTGTGACGAATACAACAATGGTTGTACAAATTTTGACTTCTTTATTATGCATCGAAACGAATTGATAATGGAATGTGTTTATAACTTAAAGATTGCTAATTTTGCATTGTATGCTAGAAATATTTGCATCGGCACTCCTCTGCGTTCACAGGATGAGTACATTTTGACAGTTTGCACCAAGTTTTATATATAAGAGTGTCTTTAAAAGGGATGAGGAATGGTTTCCAGGTCCTATAGTGCTCTTATCTCCTCTTAAAATTCATTTTAATTCGTTAAATCGAGATCCTTCAGCATTTTATTCAAATGTGTTTTATGGAACTGTAACCATACTGTCATAATAATTTGGGATCTTGTTGCAAGTCTTATCATCGAATCATAGTTTTATATATATGACACAAGATTAATGTTGCACTGGAAGTAACACTACCTGGGCTAAAACGTGGTACTTCTTGAAGTACATACAAAGAATCGAAAATATGTCGAGGATGCTAAATTGAGAATTAAAACGCCTCAAGTACATAAACTTCGCAACGAATGGAAATTAACTTATTAACTCAAATACAGCTGCATAACCTATAATTAGAAGCTGAAATTCATATAAAGTAACGTCTCTATGAAAACTTGTACTGAAAACGCAATACATCCAGTATTCCGTTACAAACATTATGCTGTTCTTGAAAATGAAATGGAATCACAAACAAGCACAGCATATAATGACCACACGGCATTACCAATTTATTTTATTGTTCCATTCCCCACCTTTAACTCGGCGGCAATTCTTCTTTGGAACATATCGGAGGTGTTAACTCGCATTTGTTGGGTGTTAATCATTAGATCATGCACATATTTGCACTCTCAGTCATACTTCCAGACTCTGGGGAAGATGAATTATCTTGGTCGGAGAAAAATCTGCATCCCCACTGCCGGGAATCGAACGCGGAACCCGTCACGGCAGGCAGGTTCCAATTATTGTAATGATCTAAGAATCAGTTATCATTACCAGGTAAAGATTATTCTGTACAGCGACATAAACCTCAACTGCCAACCGGCTAAAGTAAGCCATATTATTAATGGTATTCAGTACCATCTGAAAGATTGTAAAAAATTATATTTTCTTCAAACTGAATCAAGAATTTTATTCTTACGAGCCTCAAGAAACAAATCGCTTCAAGAGTAGTAAAAGTTGTTCGCACATTTGTGAATTCTCGAAGTCCGGAAGCAAGGCTTGACAATCTTCATTTCTCTATAGAACATGTTCACTAAATTTCTGTTCCTCGTCAGCTATCATAACATGTAATCCATATTAGACAAAGAATTCCAGTATTTTTGTCATATGCCAAAGAACTACTTTGACATATTAATTTCAAGACGCCACTACGATCTGGTGAAGAGTGAACCTTAAATAAATGAAGACTATATGTCACTACTGTGTCAAAGGAATCAACATGACGGGCGCACTATGTTAAACTAGGCGTACTTCGGATTTGTAACGCCTCCTCTCGTATGAGGAGGTGGCTCATTCCATAGGGCAAAACCAAAGTTTAAAAAGCTCCCCATTATGGGCGGAAGTGGAAGCATTACTTACGCGCGTCAACTAATTCAATAAAAGCTAACAAAAACCACGGTGGGGCTCCTAACGATCAAGCATGTACAATTCAGGCTAGAAACGGAGATTTTTTGTGCGTCTTTTAACCACACCTGGACGAATAAGCCAGGAGATGAATCCAATAAGCACACACATTATTATAGGCCCACATTCAAACACAGTGGGGGCTGGTGGATTAAATTATTGGTGGTGCACAAATGAAAAATAAAATACAGAGTAGTAGTGACTCACCTACTTATACAGAAACTCTGCTCTCCTCTCCTTAGACCTGGCGAATCTATCGATAGCTTTTGCATTGAAGTCGCTGATCTTCATAAGAAACTCCCTCTCAATTGAAAGCATTGCTAATGCTGACAATCGATCCTGTGATATTGTGTTCCTAAGGAAAGTTTTTACTTTTTTTAAAGTTGAGAAACAGCGTTCTGCTTCAGCGGTAGACATTGGCATAGTTAACAACACTCGCAGGAGCTTGATACATTCACTGAATGTAGCACATAAATTGTTTTCCTTAATGAAGTCCATCAAGCACAAAGCGCCGGACATTCCACGAAATTCTTCTCGACTGTAAATTACAGTCAGTTCTGCACGAATTTTTGTTCCAATGATAAAAGGATAGAACCTTATTGTTTCTCTAAGGGAATCCTCTGGAAATGTCTTATCATAGTCGGAGAAATTTTCTTGATGAAATAAAGTCGAGGCTACCAGATGCCCCGTGAAGCTAAATCTGTCCTTTGCTTCTCTAATAAAAACGTCACAGACTTCAAGGGCTTCTCTTCTTTTCACACCATGATCTTCTATTCTTCTTCTCTTAAATGCAGTTTCTTCGTGCTCCTCAATTTCCACGCTATTTCTTACTTTTTGCACTTCCCTTTCAAATGCGCTTAGTTGGGCGAGGGCAAACATTGCATTGCAGTCTCGTTTCTACAGCTGATTGTACAAAATGTCCACGTGGGGCATGATCTTGTGGTGGAAAGAGAGCCAGAATACAAAATTATCATCTTTCAAAGTGACCATAAACCCAGAAGCCTGAACAAGTGTTGTGTTGTTGTTTAACAGAGTCTATTCTGAATGACCTCCATGCATTTAATTAAATTCTCCCTGTGTGCGAAAATGGTATTGATGGTCCGTGAATGAAAATTCCATCGTGTCGGAAGAGAACGTGGCAATCGTTTCTGCACAACTTCATCAAGCACAGATGTTCTTTGAGGAGAATTTGAAAAAAAATGTGCATATTCCTTGTAAATTGGCAAAAATATATCCTCACACTGGTGTTTACTGAGGCTGCATTCAGCATTATTAAATTAAGTTTATGTGCATGGCAGTGCATATAAGAGGCACAAGGATACTTCTCTTTCACAATTGCCTGAACACCGTGTTTCCTACCTCCCATGACGGACGCACCATCATAGGTGTGTGCTATAAGTTTATTCGGGCACCCTGAGAGTTGCAGATCAAGTTCAGATTTAATGACTGTGGCAAGAGAGTCTGCATCATGACCAGCAGGTCGAACAAAACTCCAAAATCGTTCTACGAGTTTGTCATTCACAAGATATCTGTAGATAATAACTATCTGATACTCTGAGGAAACATCAGTAGTTTCATCTGCTATGACAGCAAGGAATTCTGCATCCTTAATCTAGTTCATTATATCGTCTTGGCATACATCTTACATACACTGAAGAATCTCGTTTTGTATAGTTTTTGAAGTGCCCTTAAAAATAGTTGCTTTTTCCAGGTAGCCCTTCAGGACACTATCGAGATCAGTGCTGAAACCTATTAGGCCTCGAAAGACACCAGGGTTTTGTGATATATCAGATTCATCATGACCTCTCAAAGCCAGCTCAAATGAGCCGCAAAACCGTGTACAGTTTATTATGATGTTTAGGACATATCTATTCTGCGTAACTTTATCGCTATGCAGCTGTATGTTCCTTCTGTATGCACTGTCCATTTTTGCAGCAATATTAATATTGCCACACATTGCTAAACTTAATGCATTTTTATATGAGACGAAGAGGACTCGTGCTTTTTAACACGGTCGTGCATGTGTTGTATGTCTTTTATTCCTTGCTTCACCCAGGAATCATCTCCTCCAAAGAGCAGGCATGGGAAACAGTATAAAGAGTTTTTAACTTCACATCCACATAACCAGTCGTGCTTCTTGTACATGTCAGGGTTGAACTTCCTATTGAATGTTCTAGCTTTTGACTTAATCGTTTGAGTTATAGAAATGTTTGGCGTGGGCTACCCATTCGTTTCACTTCAGATTTTTCTTCAGCACTCCGTTGCGAAAATGGCTTTTCCAGTAAAGATTGCACGATATCCATTCTATCAGTATTTTAAAAACCTACAAAAACAACACCTCACAATAAGCACTATAAATAAAATGTTAGAATACTCAGTTTAACCTTAAACAAAGCTGCACGAAACCACACTACAGAGCACCTACTGAGCAAGCAGACACACAGAATCTAAGCCTGAATGTCACGCTATAGCCGTTGGAGCTAGGTTTATAAACCTCCATTTAAGCAATGCATAAGAAGCCACTCCCATCTCTTCACCTTCCCGCAACCCCCTCAGAGAGCCCACATTTGGGCGAAATCTTAGGCTAACACTTCGCTGCAAATCTGCGGATCCTACAGCTAACCCATGTTTATTTCGACTTCTGTGATCATGGACAGCTACAGACCACAAGCGTAATTGAAACATGTTTTTATGTAAAACAATGCAAACAAGTACAGCTTTAATGTGCAAAATGCACCTGTTGTATATTCAGAATCAGTGGGTGTAGCGCAAACCTGCAACCTTATGGAGGAACCGCCCCTGTTCAATCACTATATCTTGGAATACATTGTAGTCGACCCATGCGGTAGTCGATTTGTGGTCCATCGGTATTACATGCCCTTCAATGTGCAATCATTGCCACGATGTCCAGATCAAACCGTTCAAATAAAGTTGACAAGAACTAAGAGCAAAAGTCAGCCAAGCTACATATACCTTAACTGTCTAGCCAGAATGTACACATTCCATTAACGATTGAATACGAATAATATTTATAATGTCTGCGCCACACTTCAACCTCTTTCAGCATAATTTTCTTTTTCAAAACTTATTGTTCATGAAGCGTTCCTTAACGTCAACAAATGACTCCTAATTCTTCACTGTCGAGTAGAAATCATTGGCATTGAGATGAGAAAGTAATCATGAGCTACCCATTATGTTGACGTGGCATAAGAATCGGAACGCCCTCATTATGAGTATCTGTTGAATTTAGTAGCGAGAGATACATGCTAGTGTTTTACACAATCTGTACTACCTGTGAAGTCTCCTATAACACATACTCCTATGCTTCTGACATTAAACGTTGGCGCATGCGCTCCTACAGACGTCCAGCCACGGCCCTCGTAGACTGCTCCATCCTCGCCAACCAGGAAGTTATAACCGATATCGTTCCATTTATTGGAATCTATATGATAATTCTGATAGGCTCTGACTATCTTAGCACACTCTGTTTGATTGTAGCAGTAAGTTTTGGTTCCTCCATGATGCACGACCACGTAAGGTAATGGCAGGTCCATAGCTTCCGGGGAACCAACTGGAGCTCTGCCACCCCATTCTACTATTTTGGGACATCCTGTAACAACGAAACAGTGAATCATGTACGAATTAATAATAGTAATTGACATATATTCAGAATCTATACAACATACTTGTTGGTGTAATTTACTCTATTTTTATTTTCTGTGCCACTTACACCTATCCTTACTTCCTGTACTTATAGTAGGTACAGGAAATGTTAAATCTCATTCTGAAAACCTAATATTAGGCTGTCACCTGACATCCTACACACTAAAGATATAGCATGTTTAGAGAGGGGAAAAAAAGTTCGCAACTGTGCAACTCAAAATGAAAAGTTAGGCAAATACCAAATTATAAATTCAAATCTTCTAAGGATATAACACAGACATTTTCAAGAAAATGTCGGCATTCAAAATGCCCTTCAACATGCAGGTGTTATGTTATTTATACGAAATTAAATTTTCTGCAGTATTCAATTGTTTGAAATAGTGATCGATATTGTATCTTTAAATTTTTCCAGGTTGAATTACTATGCGCCATTTTCAAAATGCCCAGTATTTAATTTCATTACTTTAAACGATCTGATGATTCCATGTAAGATTTAATAATGTAGAAGTATTAACTGCTTTTTCAAATCGAGTATGGGATATGGCATTACTAATAACCTTTACACAATGGCTTTGAAATTCCTTTATTTGAATGGTCACGCAAAAAAGTATGTTTACAACTATTGTTTAGGTTTATACGTTTAACTACATAACTACTAAAGGAATTATAACATCTTGCGCGCACAAACGAAAATTACATGAAATTCTGCAGACAGTGACTGACACTCCACAATTCAGTGACTATGTTAAGAAATATAAAGCCACATTAAATAAAGTTATAAAACAAGCAAAAAAGATGGAAAACCATAAATTCATCAAAAGTGCCCAGAACAAAATGAAAGCCTCATGGAAAGTAATACACAATGAAATAAATCCCAATAAGAATGTAGATAATGTAGTACTGCAGGAGCATTCAAAATTTATAACAATTCCAAACTTAATAGCAGAGACTTTTAACGATCACTTCATAAATCTTGCTGAAAATATTGTTTCACAAAAGAACTCCACAATGGGTACTTCAGTAAACACAAATAGAGCAAATATATGTGAAACAACAATGTTCTTGAGCTCTACTGATTTCGAGGAAATCGTTTCAGTAATATCCAAATTTAAATCCAAGTACTCTTCAGGTATTGATAACGTTCCTGATTTTTTGCTAAAGGAACGTTATATTCTTATTGCACACTCGTTAGCAGACGTATGTAATAGCTCACTTGAACATGCAGTGTTTCCAGAAGCTCTAAATAGTGCTAAAGTAATGCCACTATACAAAAAAGGAGATAAAACCGATTTACTAAATTACAGGCCAATTTCACTCTTATCCAGCTTCTCTAAAGTACTGGAAAAAACATTTTATAAAAGACATAGCATTTATAGAGATGAATGATTTAATATCTAAAACTCAGCATGGTTTTTGTAAATAAAAATCAACAGAAACTGCACTTTTTGATTTTGTAAACAGTGTAATAAATACTTTGGATAACAAAGACAAAATACTAGGCGCATTTTTCGACCTAACTAAAGCACTCGATGTGCTAAACCACAATTTACTATTCCAAAAATTAGAACATATGCGTATTAGAGGGCACGCATCGGAATGGATCAAATCATATCTAAAGGACAGGAAGCAAATAGTAGAAATTTCACATACAGAAAAAGATCGCATTAAAGAATACCGATCAGACACAAAACATATTAAGTTTGGTGCACCACAAAGTTCTAATTTGGGTTCTATTCTTTTCTTATTGTTTGTAAATGATTTACAGTCAAATATTACAGCTAAAACAATAGTTCAATATGCTGACGACACAAATATATTAATTGAAAGTAATGCAGTTGAAGAGCTACATATCTTATCAACCAGAATATTCAGTAATATTTCTAAATTGTTCAGCAATAATAATTTAATTATAAACTTGGATAAGACACATATAATTCATTTTCATTTTTCTCAGAATAAGTCTCCTGCACAATCACAATGAATATGTAGTAATAAAGTAATTAAGTATGTAAATACAACTAAATTTCTTGATCTTTGGATACAGAGTAACCTAAAGTGGAAGACACATGTTGATCATCTAATTAAAAAAACTGAGTACAATTTGTTATGATTTCAAACTGGTACACATAGTTAACATAAAAACTCTCAGAAGCGTGTATTTTGCGTGTGCTCACTCCATTTTAAAATATGGCATAACATTATGGGGTAACTCACTACATTGTAAATCATTATTCATAATGCAAAAGCGGATTCTAAGAATTCTTGGAGGAGTTAAATCAACATCTACGTACAGACCATTATTTAAAATATTTAAAATCTTACCTCTCCCATGTATTTTGATTTTTGAAATTTTAAAAATTACAAAGGCAAATTTAATGAAAGGAAATGGCAACTGTACCTTTAATGACACAGTTCATAATCATAATACTGGACAGAGAATGGATATTCATGTGAATAGAAGTAACACAAGAGCTCATCAAAACAGTGTAATAAACCTAGGAATCACTTTTTTTAATAAACTGTCTAAAGCCAATAAAACCACTTGCAATTTTTTAGCATTTAAAAAGTCAGTTTTTGCATTATTGCTAGACCACTGTTTTTATTCTGTTAGTGAATTTATAGAAAGTTTATAATATTGTTACATTTATGAATTAATTGTGTATATTATAATATTCTTGAGATATCTTTATAAAACATTATTTTGTAAAAACACTGATTTTCCTTATTTGATGTGACTTGTTAATTTACAAGTATATTTAATTGCACTGTAAATTCACAATTTGACGTATCTTATATCATAGTACTCACGCACAATGTATGATTTACAAGATGAATAAATTATCTATAATATCTAAATTAAATCTCTATCTAAATTATCATTTAATATAGCCGTAGTTACCTTAAGAATGATGCAGGCGTCTATGTGAACAATAATGCACATATTCACAAGCGACAATTTGAAACTCTGTGTGACAAAACTGTATGTAGGGATTACTAGAACTAATCTTTTTGTTCCTTTGGATACTTCAAAACTTAAAATTACCATGTTCAAGCATGTTCTCTTCTTAAACCCAAAAATTATTTTGGAGAGGATTTCGAACACAGTATCATTTCACCATAATCACTTATGTTACCCAGTGAGCTATCCATACGATGGCAATATTCCATTCATTTGACTTTCAAATGTATGGTAGTGCTGACGAATTGCCTTAGTTTCCGACGTTTCGCTCATCATGTCACGAGCTTCTTCAGCGCTCTTGTCCGAGGTTCGCGTTGTTGTTCAGGTTTATATCTACGCGGTTCTGCGGTGGCTGCGCCCCTTTGTTTTTGTTTGGCTGCCTGTCTACCCGTAGCAGTCGCTACCGGAGTGACTGGTTCTTGGTGGTTTTGTTTAGTTCTGTTGCCTTCTTCCTCGTTATTTGTTTAGTTCTTCTTGGTTTGATTTGGTTCACTAGCGCTTTCCAAAAGGAAAATATTTCAGTAAACCTGAGTTCACAATTGGCAATGTTCAGTGTTTGCTGTCACCGTGTATCTGAAGCTTTTCGATGATTCCTTGAACTGAATAAAATGTAACATAAGCGCGAATGTGACAGTGATTTACCTCGAAAACTAGTTATTTACTTTCTATATCTAATAGAGCATTCTTTAAAATCATAAGCACACAATGCACCAGTTCATGGTACTGCCATTTTCAATCCTACATTGTATCTTACGCTGTACATAACTTCATTTGTTTAATTTGCTTGGTTACATTTAACAGCAACGCCAATAACAAATGGAACAATGCTTTCTCGCAGTCAACAATTTCAAGAGAAACAATAAATAAATAAAAACTCAGAAGGAAACGAAGAAAGGAATCAATTGCAAAGCTTGAACTCGCAATCTGGTGACGTTGATTTGACAATTCCTTACTTCATCACCGAGTCACACATCTGCAATTATCAGTGTAGCAAATAAGTACTTACTGAGGAATCATTTGCACTTGGCTCAAATTTACTTAGGGTTTATTGCCGAAGATAATTGCTCTGGGATGATAATAGTCTTGATTTGTTCCTCCAACCTAATACTGAAACATTCTGTATATATAATTTGAAATCTTTGGGAACTTCATTCCTGTTTGAATTTACTTACCAGCCTTAATAGCAGAAAGCGTGGAAAGGAAAAAGAGCACAACGAGCTTATTCATGTTTTGATGTCTACACATTAGATGGTCGGATCAAACGGAAAATCTCTTATCCTTGAATTGCACTTACTGAGTGATTATGTTACAATACAATCGACATTATCAAAGAGCAGAACGATAATTTCTAACGCGAGAGATAATGTGCTCTCAAGAGCAGATTACTGATTTCAGACAAATTGGACCAAAAATGACTTCCAAAAATTAGTTTGAGTACATGAGAAGTGACAAGTACGAGTCTTTGTCTTGCGGTGATAGCGTAAGAATGAACAGATAATAATAAACAAAGGCACTTATCGAGTTTATCTTCCCGGAACGCATAGATAAAATCTGTGGATAAAATTAACTGACTGCCGTAATTACCATCAGTATTGTATAGGCAGTATCTCAGTTTATAACTTCTTAATTAGTATCTTATTAGAAAATCTAGCTGCCTTACTCAGGATTTTATAGTACACTTATTGAATTATTTTTCGCAACCTGTGCAAAGCACAGAGCAAAGAGAATTACGAGGATAGTGCTTCCGTGACATAGCAGTCTCTTAAAAGGGAATAATAAAAATAATAATTAATAATTATTAATCACCACCGCCGCCGCTGCCACCACCACAATAATAATAAATTCTAATAACAATAAATAAACCGCCGCCACCGCCACCACCACCACCACCACCACCACCATCATAGATTTATGCTTCAGCTCTCACTGCTAATAGTTATATTTGAGTTTCAATTAAATATTTTGAGACAGCTCATTTGATCTGGAGAAATAGGAGAGCTGCGTTGCCATGTGTCGAAGCACGTCATGCCGAATATCAGATATCTTCTATTAATTTAGCATTTAATCACGACCGCTCAGCAACAAAGTGAAAGTTAAAATAAAGGGAATACACATAAAAGTTAGCAAGTAGTATTAAACCACATGCTGCAGTTCAGTAAAGCATGACAGAGTTCGAATTGGTGGTGCTGCCAACGATACAGTGGGTAGGGGATGTTGAAATGCCAGATATCCACTTTCTGGATGTCTGTTTCAATAAAAAAAGGTGGCTATTTTCACAAATATTAAGAAACATGAATATTGGATTGTCAAACAGTTAATTTCAAATATATCTAAACAATCTTTTTAAATAATGACAAATTGATTTATACACATTGTTTACAACTTTTGATTAATCCAATGAGCAAGTAACCCGTTCAAGCAGACGAAACATTTTCAGTGTCATGTATGAATTTTCTAAAACTACAGTTCATATCGAATACTGAGCCCTTTTGTTTTATTTTCCCTTGTCTTCTTTTTTATGTTTGTGCTTTTTAGTTTTTTTAAATTGTTATGTCTTTTCTTCCATGTCATGCCAAGTGTGTGAACCCCAGAGTCCATGGACATGCTCCAGCGATCACAGGGCCGGCAGTTAGGAAGTTCTTTCTTTTGCAACAGTAATAATTCATTCTTAAACCCTATTAAAACAGAGTGCTAGTTCTACCTTCCAGTTAAAAATTTTATATAGAGATTTCTCCGAAAATATGTTTTCAGATTGAGAGATTAAAAAGTAATAAATACAAAGGAAATCAAGCTTTAGAAAACACTCTGCATGGGCCCGACTTTGATTAGCTTAACTTAAAAATGAAATTTTGATTAATACCAAACTTTCTATTTAAGTTCAAGATCATCCAAGGAAACAATAAAATGATTTTTAAGACAATCTTCCCAACCCAAACAAATCTTTAAATAAATAATAAAAAAAACTATTTATTCTGTCAAAAATACAAAAATGATTTTGATTATAGTAGTATAAGCATGAGATATTTACATGAAAATATGCATGAAAAATAATGTAAGAGTAGTTTGAGAATCCCCTTCATTTAGAATGAATTTGGTACAGTTTTGTTTAATTACACATGTCTGCCATGGCATTTTTTTTTCCCCTTGAAAAAGAATGGCATTTCTTATGCATATTTTCTCATGCTGGTTTTAGGATAAATACTCCAAACATTCTATCACATATCACATTCAGTTTCAATACAAATAACTCATTTCTGTAGGTCAATATATCTACTAGTATTTTCTTGCTATGTTTTTATTATTAATTTATTATTGAACACACTGTGTAGACTGGACATAATACATGTATCATTGAAAGCTATTATTGTCTGCCTAAAATTTAAGAGACTTTCTTCTAATCAAGTAAGTGGTGATGTTCACATAGATGACAGATATACTGGTTCAATGCGAGGTGGAACCCTCTCTGGTTGAAATGCATATGCAGAAGTCATCGTGAACACATGCCACAGGGGAAAGTTTGACTCCTTTCAGTCTTCAGTATTCTTTGCTGGGATCAAGAAGAAACTTTGGTTTATATCTTCTGCTTTTACTGACCTCTCTCTTATACATGCTATGGCGTGTGTAACAAGTTGTGCATCAACACTATTTCCTTTATGAAGAAGTCAGTATTGGCGAGATGATAAACTATTCTGGATCTTGGTGACATAGGCATCCTAAGTACTCTCCATAGGTAGATGGTTTTGACTGCTTCTAGTGTTTTCATATTTGTAGCATTTAACCGAGTCCAGATTGCGGCAGCTGCATAGCACACTATTGAAGATATCTTAACTCTTTCAGTCCCAGTGTACATTATAATGGACATAAACGTTTTTTCCTATTTGTAATGATTTTTACTGTTTCTTTTTCTGCTAAATGTTTGTTATGCTATCCTTAATCAATTAAACATATGCATTTCAGATGTTCTGAATTGTAAAACATTTTTTTCACTATTTACATTGCATTGTTTTTCTTTTTCCAATAAGAAAAGAAGAAAAATCACTGCAACTGCAGTCAAATGATACCCTGTCAACATCCAAGTGTGCCATTACACCGATTATTTTACTTGGGCCCTCCCACATCCTTTGCCACAGATACATTTGACTGCAAAGTAGTTTCTGACATAGTCAATTAGAATCTAAAAGTTTACAATTATAGGATATAGAGAAAAATATAAACAGTATAAAAACATATTTACAGATCATCAACTTTGTACAAACATTTATCCATTAAAAAGCATTCTAATTTGTTTTGAAATTGCTTCGTACCATTTAATGCTTTAATTGATGTTGGCAGTCTATTAAATAAAATCTGTCCCATTATAAAAATGTCTCTATCAGTAGATCGTTTAGAAGTACAGTCTCTAAAATATTCATTGTTGCGTCTGGTATTATAATTGTGTTGCCGAGACTTGAACTCATGACTCCCAGCTTTGAGTGTATGGCCAGTGCACTGGGTGTTGCTGTAACAATCATGCCTATTCAAGTCAGTTACTTGTGTCTCAGACGGCCTCATGAAAACAGATTTTGAATTATAAAAGACTAGCATAAGTAGCAAAACAATTTGCAACTGAAAGGGTTATACTGAAATAGTCTTATAGCATCTCAAAAACTATTTGTAGTTGGTCTATTGACACTCGTCACTTGTTTATATTAATGAGAGACTAGTTTCAAAGGCATTCGCCTCCATTTTCAATCTCTTTCCAACTGGCATCTGTTGTTTTCTGCTCTCTCTCTCTCTGGTGGTGGAACTATGAACTTTTTTGTCAAATTATCTACTGGTGGGATTTCAAAGTTCGTTACACGATGCTTATTTTTCCATATGAATATGTTCTCCCATGTTGTCAATTTATTTTGGTTTATCACTCCTTTTATAATTTTGGATTTGGATCAATGTCGTGGTTTTCATTCCAAAAATGAAATGCTACTGCTGACTTATCTTTTCAATCTGATGTTTCTAAAGTGCTCTTTGACTCTGGTTTTTAGATTTCTTTTAGTAGCATTTTTCACAATTCTTACAACTTATCTGGTATATTCTTATTGCAGTTTCAACTGACAGCTTATCAGTATTTTTAACATCAAAAGTGGCCTTTATTGCAGCATTGCTTCTTTCCTGGATATACTTGGTGAAGGTCTTCCTTGACACTTGCTGTGTTTTGCAATGAGTCCCATATCTAAAGAATAATTTAGCCGACTACCAATTTAGGCAAGATATTCACAATTATAATACGAGGAATAAAAACCGATTCAATACACCATATCATAGATTGTCGAAATCGCACAACAGTTTTGAAGTGTTAGGCATCAGACTGTTCAAGACATTACCAGCTGACTTAATTCATTTACCATACACAGCTTTTAAACGTAGACTCAGAGAAAAACTGCTAGCCAATCCCTATTATTCTGTAGAATACTTTGAAAATATATCTTAAAAGCTGTAGGAAATGTTTGCCTTAATTCAATTACGGTCTGTAATGATTCATGATTTGTATTGATACACATATACAAGTAGTTTTAAACTTTAGTACTGAATGACCAATACATATCTATGCTTAACTGTAATATTAGTTTTAAGTGAGAGTAATAGGAGGCATTTCATATATATATTTTTTTAGATGCTATGTATGTGTCTTTTATTACCATAATTAGTTTAAGTTCGTGAATGCTGTATCTCATTGTAAATACCATGTTTATTAATAAATCCTTTCATGGAAGTGTTGAAAACAGTGTTGTTGTATAAATTAAATTAATTGGAAGTCGATTAATGACACTAAACAACACTTACTTTTAAATTTTCCCGGAACTAGTTTCGGAACTAGTGTCGATGTCCGGCTGAAGATAGAGGGAAGGCCTCTGAAACTAGTTCCGGGAAAATTTAAAAGTAAGTGTTGTTTAGTGTCATTAATCGACTTCCAAATAATTTAACCATGTTTATTATTTTATACCTTATCGTTGTATATATTATTGTAAATGTTTTTTGATGTCTATTGCTATACTTAGCTTAATGACAATAAAATCCTTTATCAACTACGTGCAAGTTGCATGGAATGACTCCATGTATAAACTAAGGGCAAGCTGAAATATTTTCATTTTTGGGGTGTCAATGGTATGGAGGGTGCCTCACAATCACAGCAGTAACTGCTACCTTTGTTCATGCAACATACACAGCTACAATTTAAAAAAATGAAAAGAGATTGTGTACCCTAATAGGAGAAATCCGCATGACTTCCTGTGCATCATGGACCTTACATTCCCATACCTATATCTCCATGAAAGCTAGCTGATGGTGTACAACCTCTGAGAGTAAGTAGATGACATTTATAACAATTTATTTTAATCCAATGATGCAGTGAACCTGAGCTGCTTTTACAAGAACTCAATGACTTGGTACGAGACCTTAACCTTCGGAAAGAATATGTTTGGTTGCTTGGCTCTGGACTCCAGGAGAAGTTGTTGGGTGCTGGAACTTCTTCAGATTGTTTTAAAATTCATGAACTTATGAACAATTAGGGATAGGCATTTTTTTAAATCTTACAAAGGCGTTTGACCTGGTTGATCACAAACTTTTACTAGAAAAATTCTCCTTGTATGGCATAAGGGGGTTAGCTTTAGATTGGTTCAGATCTTATCTGGAGAATAGAGAGCAATCGGTGGAAATAGAGTATTTTGATAGCGAAACGAGTGAAGTTAAAACTCAGATTTCAAGTAGCGCTATAATGAAATATGGGGTCCCTCAAGGTTCGGTGCTTGGACCTCTTTTATTTATAGTGTACATTAATGATTTGGCAGATAATGTAGAAAACAGAACCGATATAAATGTTACACTTTTTGCAGATGATACAAATATTTTTATCAAAGGGGTGAATAAGGAAGGGGCAGATGTACATATTGAAAATAATCTAAAATATATTCAAAAATGGTTTAGTGCCAATATGTTAATATTGAGTAAGGAGAAAACAGCAGCCCTAAGCTTCTATAATAAAATGAGTGGAAGTCAATTGTATCCAAAATTAATGCTGGGACAAGACCAAATACATTATGTACAAACTATCAAATTTCTGGGACTAATACTAGATGAAAATTTAAGTTGGGAAACTCACATAGAGACATTGACGAAAAAACTTAGTAAAATGTGTTTCTTAATGAGGGCAATTACAGGCATGTCGAGCTTGAAAGTTCGGAGAATAGTGTACTTTTCATATATACACAGTTTGTCGGCATATGGTATAATTTTTTGGGGAAATTCTAAAGACAGTATAAAAGTATTCAGATACCAAAAGAAAATAATTAGAATCATAGCAGATCTCTCAAGCACAACTAGTTGTAAGCCATACTTCAGTAAATTAGGTATCTTACCACTGCCAAGTATATACATATATGAAACTCTTGTACATATGAAAGCAAGCCTAAGTTTATTCAAAACAAATTCTGAAATTCATAAACACAACACTAGAACAAAGAATAATTTATTTGTGAAGTCACACAAAACAAAGATGTATGAAAATAGTTTCACATATGCTGGCTTACATCTTTACAATAAGCTACCTGAATCTATAAAAAAGATTGAAATACATCAATTTAAGAAATTGTTATTAAACTTCCTTAGAGCCAATAGCTTCTACAGCGTGGATGAATTTTTAAATTTGTAAATATTTAGTTAGCTACCTTAATTATAAATATTGTACTTAGTATAAACTTGAAAGAAGCGTAGGGACAGTGAAGCACAAATTAGTACAAAATTGAATCGAGAATATATTGACACATTGCTTCACAGTGTGAGTGAAGCAATGTGTCAATATATTCTCGATTCAATTTTCTATTGTACTTAGTGTTTAATTTGACGTGTCCTATAACATGTACATGTTTTAATGGATGAATCAATAAATCAAATCAAATCTACAGCTTCAAATCCACGGTTTGATGGAAATGTTCAACATTCAACATAAGGCAGATGATTAGATACTTTTATTAACTCCTTAAAATGCCTTGCTTCACAGTGATAACAAATATGTCCCTATACCAGACATTCAGTTCATTTGTGAGAGAACTATGAGAATTTAACATTTATCCTGTCTAAACTTAACTACAAGGAATATGAATGAAGCATCTGTGACAATATGAAAGTGACTGCTATGAACCTGGGCAGCACGGTGATTACATCAAGTATCCTTGTATGCTCTGTTCATGAGAGAGTCATGCTAAAGAAAGCAGAGAGCGACTGGATGAAACCAGTAGATCCATGGTTCAAATCCCGGCCATAGCATTTAATTTTTCATGTCGATCCTATCAATCCAAAATCTTAGCCTGTATATGGCTAGTGTGAAGAAATGATTAGTTTCCACCAATTAACTTAAATAATAAGAGTGAAATGATGAAGCCTGGGACTCAAGTACTTACAATAATAAGTCGCCACAAACGGTGTGTTACAGATGTGAGAGCCCCTAGTGGTTTACCAGGGAAATATGAGTTAATTGGAGAATTTAATGTCATGATGGCAAATTGGCCCTGGTAGCTTGATGGGTAAGAGCTACTGTACAGGAACCAGTAGATCTGTGGTTCAAATCCTGGCCATGGCATTGAACTTTTCATGTCGACTCTATCAAAGCAAAAACAGTTTGTGAAAGCCCTGCCAAAAGATGGTAACACATTCAAGCATCTGGCAAGTAAACTGCCAAGGCTCTCAAAATCACACCTAAAAGAAGGAGTTTTCATTTGAAAATTCATGAAAGGGATTTTTGAAACCACAATGAATAGTACTGAATGATCAGCTCAGAGATCTTTTAAAGATATTGTAATTAAGTTTCTTGATAACCAGAAAGACCCCAACTTAAACAATATCATAGAAAACATATGTGTGAGCCTCAAAACCTTGGGGGTCTCAATAAGCTTGAAGCTCCACTTCTTAAATTTCCATTTCAGCTGTTTTCCTGACAATCTAGGAGCTGAGGAACAAGGGAAGCAATTCAATCAGAAGATAAAAAATGGAACACAGGTATCAGGGCCAGTGGAATGTTAACACGATAAACTACTGCTGCACGTTGTATAGGGAACTTCCGCAAGCGATGCAAAAGAGGAAAATTTATAAACAGAGTTTGGAGGGGAAAATGAAGAGAAATTATTTACAGATTTATGACTTTGTAGCTGCTGTGATCAACATTAAGTTCAGAATGTAAATTACAACTTATTTGTCAATGTTTTGTAAACTTAGGTTTTTCTCAAAGTGGGAATATCTTTTGTGCTGGAGGAAAGAGCTTGGCATTTCTGATAAACATTAGAATCACCTTTTTGACAGGATATTCCCAGCCGGAAAGTTAGTTTATGTGACTGGGTCGCTTACCTAGCGTAAGCTACTCACTTTCCTCAGGATGCTGAGTGGGCACTGGTCCTATACCCGGGACTTAAAATCTGCACCCCATGGGTGGGATTGAACCCGGGCCGCTATATGTGCCCAGGGATCATGGTATGCTTCCTTAGCCTGCTATGCCACGGCGCAGGACAAAGTATGATATCTTGAAATTATTTTCATTGCAAATGATTTGAATTTTCTGAGGATGTCCTCAGAAGTGTTCTTCATTCTGGTTGACCTTTGCAAAAATGCTTAATTTCAAGATCTTGTTATACAAACAATATAGATAACATTTAAAACATATAATTTATGTTAAATACATCTTTATGTAAAGTGAACCATTTTTGAGATATTCCTCATTATTTGTTTGAACTTTACAATACCTTTACCTTTTCCCAACACAAATACGCTAATCTTTTTTTATCTCCTGGCCATACAAAAAGCACTGAATTTCAAAGCTCTTAAAAGATGTAACTATCACTGAAAGCCTAATGATTTACTATAATCCCCTTGACCCTACAAAAAAGTTAGCCATAAGATATTTTCTGTAAATATTTATCTTGATTAAACTGATGGAGATAAAGAAATGAACGTTTGTAAGAATACTTCGCACAAGAGTAGATTAAGTCATGTGATAAATATAAGGCTAACTTATTTCAAATTTTGCCAACACAGAAAGTAAAGTCATGTTTGTAAGTTATAGGCCTTTGAAGCTGCAATTTTACTTTATATTGCATATTTAAGTGGTTTACCAAGTTCAATCTACTTAGAATGAGGACAGCATCCTACTAAATTTGTATTTTGACACATGACCATATTATGGGGAATTACTTGTCTTGGACTATGTTACTTCTAACCAATTACATTATTCCTCTATTTTCATTTGTCTCTAAGTGCCAGATAATCAGTTGATACCAAATCTACGCTATACAGAAATTGATACATTATAATAATGAAGAAGAAGAAGATGCACCCAAATGTGCATTAAGTTCACAATGTTTCACATTTTGTTTTTGCTGTATTCAGAGATAGATTGTACTCTGTTGACACATTTCAGGATGTGATATCTTTCACACCAGTTCACAAGAACAGCTTTCACATGGTTTGTGGTATTTTTACATAGATCATGATGGGAGCCATGGGTTGCTAGATTTATGATGATATATTTCTGGAATTGATTCTTCTTGGTCCAGGATCTTTCCAGCATTGCACTAGCAGTGTAGAAGACCTCATGGATCTCCCTCCTCTTCATTCTTCTCCCTTCTAACCAGTAGATGGCAGCAGATATGTCAGGTGTATGTCCAAGAAGAAAGTATCCCTGGTAAGCTCATAAACCAGTCAGAATTTGGTGTTTTTCCCTACACACTGTACCTTTTTTAGCTACCTTGCTTTTACTTTTTCCAGCCTTTTAAGGTTGCCTTTTTCATCTTCTCCCATATCAGTTCTATACTAAACAGTGCTACCAGCATTATTTTTGCCTGTAAAGATGGTAATTGTAGATTCTTTGTATCATACATGGCTTTGATGGCAATGGCTACTCTATCCTGTATGTGTGTCGTGAACAATGAAATTGTCAATTGTGATGCGACTCCCAGGTATCTGAAGCTATTTACTATTGCTAATTGAGTTCCATAGTGCATAAGACTATCATTTAGGGGTAGCCTTCCTCCTTAGCAAATATCAGCCATGCCGTGGCTGAGTAGTTCTCACCAAGAGAGCTCACGTTTGATGCAAGGTGATCGCAAAGTCAGATTTGTGGTGGACAACAAGGAGATGGGGCTGGTTATCTCCAGGATCTCCAGTTTCCTCTGCCATCTCATTCCACTGATACTCCATCATCATCTCATGTATCATCAGTGTCACTACCTGTGGTGCTGTATGTAGTAAAAGCGGGCTTTTAACACTACACACATTTCATTTTCTTTGCGAAATACCATCTGCACGGCATTTGTTTTTTTAATGACAGGTTTATTCTTGTCTGCCCACTTTTGCAATCTTTCAAGTGCTACTTATAGTCCCTTCTTGTCTGGTGAGCACAGTACCAAGTCGTCCACATACATAATCACATTTGTTTGTGGCAGGGCTGTTACTATTGTAACTATGTCAGCAGTAACAATGTTGAATAAAAGAGGGCTGATAGTATCTCTTGTAGTACCCCATTTGCTGTCTCATATATGCTGAGGAGGTCACTCCATCTTTGATTCGGACAAGGTTGTATGAAATATGCTTGCAATCACTCCATTGGTGGGATTCTTGGTGTTTGTGCTTTCAAGTTTTTGCATTAGTATTTGCCTATTTATCTTGTCAAAACCTTCTTATAATATATGAATACTGCATAGTATTTTCCTTTCTGTCCTCTTGTGGTGTTGTTGATGTACATTAACAGATTTTCCGCTAAATCCTTTCATGGAAGTGTTGAAAACAGTGTTGTATAAATTAAGTTAATTGGGAGTCGATTAATAACACAAAACAACACTCACTTTAAAATTTTCCCGGAACCGGTTTCTGAGGCCTTCCCTCTATCTTCAGCCGGACATCGACTGTCCGACTGAAGATAGAGGGAAGGCCTCAGAAACCGGTTCCGGGAAAATTTTAAAGTGAGTGTTGTTTTGTGTTATTAATCGACTCCCAATTAACTTAAGATTTTCCGCTGCTTGGAGAGTGCTTCTTCCATGTCGAAAGTTAAACTGTCACTCTGGGATTTGGCCCATTAGTTGGAGAGTTACCTTAGGGCAGTGAAGATATCAAGTCGCTCGCTTTATCTGATGTTTATTTACATTTGAATAAATCTTTATTGTCATCTCCCAGATGTATGATATAGGGTGCATAACTATTTTTATACATTTTGGCCTTTGGTGTAAGCATTTATTTATATGACAGTGTGTTAACTGAATAATGTATTTACTGAGACGTGTTTGTAGCAGATATTTTATGTTGTTTTGAATTCTTTTAAAATGAATGTATTAAAGATTGAAATGAAAGATTTAACATTGCAATTTATGTTAAAATATAAGTTTAAAGTAAAGCAGGCCATGAGAATAATGCAACAAATAAGTTGCAACAAAAGTTAAGGTTTGTAAAACATTATGAGTATTGGTAATTTCTAGAATGAGATTACTTAACCTATGACACTAACCAATAAAAGTTTAGAATTTGTGTAACCATGGCAACATAAGGAAGAAGTTGGAATCTTTGTAAGAACCAGGTCTTCTGCAAGCATCCACCTTAGAAATCAGACAGGTTTGTTTACGCTACAGAAAAGTTTAAGTTATATTAATCTGCGTCTGCAAGATATTTTCGCCGCGCTACAGTGGTATAGAGATATAGATCAGTGTAAGTATATTAAAGGCAAAGTTTTGAGCAAATACAACAGTGAAATGCACAAAAGATTTATTGACATAGCATGCATTAAAGACAAGTCTCTAGTTGTATCATTCGACAATTTAGGAAATTAAACATTATTAATATACAACATTCTGTAAATAACCAGCAAATACATATTCATTAAGAAAGAATAAAACATATTATGGACAAATTTTGGAATTATTTTTAAATTGGTAGCAAAACCCTTAATTCTTCAGTTCCGTTCCGATACCTCGACCCTGGGTGCAGAGATAATTGCTTGAGAGCAGCCATGGAGAACTTTGACTTCTGCTAGAACTTCACCAAAGGTGAGAAATCCATCATCACCACCTTCATCCCCAATAAACCGCTACAACCTTAAGGATACAAAATATTAGTTAAACAATGGAGTCATAACCCAGCCCATTTAAAAAGCTAAGGGATTCTGAATGGAATTTGAAAGTAACTGATCCGGACTATGAAATGATTATTGCTCCTGCTCTGAATTGGTATCACTATCACTTGTAATTACATATTCTTCATCTTGCTTTTTAATTGGTTTTATAGAATTAGTTTTGCATGTGACAGGCAGTGAAGTACTTTTTAAATATATCTGTACTCAAAATGGGTCAAAAAACAACAAATCAGACTTTTGGCATCTAACTTCAGTTTCTGTGTCAATCTACTGTTATAATTTACATTTGCCTTACTAATTTATTGTGTTTTGAGAGTGACTGGCATATTAAATATTTATTAGGATCTTTATATTTGAGGCTTACAGAAAAAAAGGAAATATTGCATGTTTAGAAAGAAGATTCTGTGTTCTATTATATGTTCATCAAATTTATGCTACGAGGTACGTCCAGAAGGTAAGTTCAATTTGGTAATAAAATAAAATTTTGTACAGATACAGAAAAATTATTTATTGCACAAAATTCTACAACTTTAAACTACTTTTCCACATAACTGCCGAAATTTTGCAGGCATTTGTCATAGCGAGGCACAAGTTTTTGTATACTTTCTTCATAGAAGTTTGCCACCTGTGTCTTCAACCAGTTGGAAACATTTTCTTTCAGCTCTTCGTCATTGTTTAAGTGTTGACTGCCAAGGAAAGATTTGTGAAGAAACACAACACCTTTTGACAGCAATCCTCGGCACTTATTCTGTATTGTGCGGCGTAATCCGAGCATTCAGAAAACGAATCACAGATCTGATCTCACAAGGGGCAGGATTATCAATCAACACCGACATTGTAAACAGCATAACAAAGCGTACGTGGCTGACAGCGATCTCACAATTGTGGACGTTTCTTCTCCTTGATACAGAGCATTTACTGCACATGTGCGGAACTGCGATCGCAGTGCTGCAGTGGAGATAAATTGAAACAGAACTTACTTTCTGGATGCTCCTTGTATATGAATACTGCATAGTATTTTCCTTTCTGTCCTGTTGTGTTCTTGATGTACATTAACATATTTTCTACGCTTGGAGAGTGCTTCTTCCAAGTTGAAAGCTAAACTGGCACTCCAGAATTTGGCGTTTTACCTTAGGGCAGTGAAGATATTAAATCGCTCGCTTTATCTGATGTTTGCTTACATTTGAATAAATCTTTATTGTTGTCTCCCAAATGTATGGTACAGGGTGCATAACTATTTTTGTACATGTTGGTCTTTGGTGTTAGTATTTATATGACAGTGTGTTAACTGAAGAATGTATTTACTGAGACGTGTTTGTACAATTCTTAGGTTTACCTTAAGGTTACAAAATATTAGTTAAACAATGGAGTCACAACCCAGCCCATCTAAAAAGTGAAGGGATTCTGAATGGAATTTGAAAGCAACTGATTCGGACTAAGAAATGATTATTGCTCCTGCTCTGAATTGGTATCACTATCACTTGTAATTACATATTCTTCATCTTGCTTTTTAATTCGTTTTATACAATTAGTTTTGCATGTGACAGGCAGTGAAGTACTTTTTAAATATATCTGTACTCAAAATGAGTCAAAAAACAACAAATAAGACTTTTGGCTTCGATGAAAAATATTACAAACAAATTTCAGGACTAGCTATGGGAAGCCCGCTATCACCATTTTTGGCCAATCTATACATGAGCTTTTTCGAAACACATATTACTAAAGCCTTCCCTCATATGTTTAAAACATGGTACAGATACGTAGACATCTTTGCAATAGTGCCCTACAAACTAATAGATGATGCTTTGAAACTACTCAACCTGCAAGAACCCAGCATACAATTCACAGTAGAAACTGAAGAGGACTGTACTCTACCTTTTTTTGGACCTTAAAATAAAAAAAGGCAATGAAAAACTAGAATTTGGCATTCATAGAAAAGCAACACACACAGATAATTACATCAAAGCAAATAGTTTCAACCCAATTCCACACAAACATGCAACCATCAACAGTCTGACACACAGATTAGTAAATCTACCTCTCAGCCAGCAAGAATATCAAAACGAATACCATCAAATCTTAAAAACTGCAATTAAAAATGGATATGGAAAAAACCTTGTAGATAAAAAACTAAAATTATTCAAACTTCAAAAGAAATTAAAACAGATCACAGCTCTCACACCAATAAAACAAGAAACTAGATTTGCAAAATTTACTTACCACCCCTGGGCCACAAAAAAGTTCCAAAAAATATTCAAGAAATACAATATAACATTGGCACCAAAAAACAATTACAACATTAAAAACCTACTTCACAGTAATAATACTGATAAGATAAAACCAGAGGAAAAGTCAGGCATTTACAAGATTAAGTGTAAAGACTGTGAAAAAATTTACATAGGAAGGACAAAAAGGAACATAGGCACTAGAAAGAAAGAACACTTCAGGCACTTAAGATACAAAAATATTGATAAGTCCGCAATAGCAGCTCATTTCTGGTCTGAAAATCATGAAATTGAAGATAGCACAGAATTACTAAAATACGTACAAAAACATAGTGAACTCGTCATATGGGAGAGGATATACATAGAAAAACATAAAAACCAACTAATGAACTTTGAAATCCTGCTAGAAGAGAATCCCACATTTCAGTTCATCACTAAATCAACAGATGGCAGCAACAACCCCAGAATTACCCACACCGCTGGATCTAGCGTCAGTCGCACAAGAGCCGTAGATGCAAACGAAGATTTGCGAAACATGTCCTCAAAATAGGTACAAAAGTGAAGCAGATGTGTAAAAAATGCGACTCATCTAAAATTTAATAAGACTTTTGGCATCTAAGTTCAGTTTCTGTGTCAATCTACTGTTATAATTGCCTTACTAATTTATTGTGTTTTGAGAGTGACTGGCATATTAAATATTTATTAGGATCTTTATATTTGAGGCTTACAGAAATAAAGGAAATATTGCATGTTTAGAAAGAAGATTCTGTGTTCTATTATATGTTCTTCAAATTTATGCTATGAGGTACGTCTAGAAGGTAAGTTCAATTTGGTAATAAAATAAAATTTTGTACAGATAAAGAAAAATTATTTATTGCACAAAATTCTACAACTTTAAACTACTTTTCCACATAACTGCCGAAATTTTTGCAGACATTTGTCATAGTGAGGCACAAGTTTTTGTATACTTTCTTCATAGAAGTTTGCCACCTGTGTCTTCAACCAGTTGGAAACATTTTCTTTCAGCTCTTCGTCATTGTTTAAGTGTTGACTGCCAAGGAAAGATTTGAGATGTAAAAACAGATGAAAGTTGCTAGGAGTGAGGTCAGGGCTGTACGGGGGGGGGGTCAAACACGTCCCAGCCAAATCCCTATAGAGGATGTTTTTCGTCGCATTTGCAGTGTGTGGTCGTGCATTGTCATGAAGAAACACAACACCTTTTGCACCTTTTGACATCGCAAATTTTCTGATAAATTTCAATTGGTTTCACTTTCCTAGCATTCAGAAAACGAATCACAGATCTGATTTCACAAGCGGCGGGATTTTCAATCAACACCGACATTGTAAACAAGCACAACAAAGCGTACATGGCTGACAGTGATCTCACAATGGCGCACGTTTCTTCTCCTTGATACAGAGCGTCTATCGCGTATGTGCAGAACTGCGATGGCAGCGCTGCAGTGGAGATAAATTGAAACAGAACTTACTTGCTGGACGCCCTTTGTATATTCTTCAAAATTGAATGTAGATTAGTTGAATATATGTGTTTAGTGGTGCCAGCTTCAGTAAATATTTTAAAATGAATTAAACAAGTATTCATTTTAATACTAAATACCTGGAGCCTCCCACACCCCATGATACTAGTTACAGAATTACAAAGTGTGATGCCAGTTAAGGTTAAGTACACAACTGTCATTTCCTTTAATCGTTCTCACATTATCTTTCTCATAAACTAAAAGCATATATGTACACAATAAAACGCACCAATAACCACTTTATAATATTTTAATTGAAATAAAGTTAAAGATATAAAACATGGTATAAAGTAAAAATACACTAAATTTCATATGTCCAGAAGAGATGAAAATCACCATACAATGTAACATGTATTCACAGGAATTGAATCCAGTTAGATCGTACATAGTCTTTACAAATAACACACACATACACAAACTATGGTAGGATATATTTTTTTTTTTTTTTTTTTTCCACAAGAAGTTTATGGTACTGATAGATTCAAGATATTATAAAATGCATAAAATATACCCAAAAATATAACAATATGGCAGAAACTTCCAACATCATTAACAGTTAGGCATCATTACACCTTTAAGTATCTAAATATTTTTTATTCAGAATGTTAGGTTTATAAGAGCAGATAATTTGATAATTGCTATGTTAATAAGTATCCACTTGTTTTTCTCTTTGTACAGCAATTTTCTCACATACACAATCATATAATTTACTAAATCATGTTTTCTGGATGGTTGTTACTGGGCCATGTAATGAATAACACTTGTCAGTATAGACCATCTCTTTTGCTTCCATGTGTTCAAACTCCAATACCTGACTTAGCTCGGGTAGTCTGGGGTATTACTCTTGTAAGGTTAAACGTTAAATCCACAATTAAATATATTTAAACTTATTTTCTCATTTCTTTCTCTATTAAGTTGTAGAAAACACAAAATAACAAATATTTGGGTATGTAAGAACCATGACTCATTACTTCTTTTGTTATTAATTTCATGTAAGTGACCTCAATGTCTGTAATTGTAGAGGGGTTTACCCATCACAATAACCCATTCTCCATTCTTGGGAGAAACAAACATGTATTGCTTGAGTGTGAAATGAGCTACTAACCTGAAAACATACCACTCTTAACTAAAATTACACCATAAACAATGGCGTGGCATTAATGTTGCCTCTGTTGCCAAATGAAGAAAGTGTATCCAAACTTTACATTTTTTGTTCAAAGAATAAGGGAAAGTCCAAGTGATTTAACTTTCAGATTTCAATTGCATTAATTTGTGACTGAACTGTTGGGTTCAGTCAGTGATAAACTCCCCAAGACCGGTCATCTAGCATTCTCCAGTTCTAAATAGCTTGTTATTTTGCTAGTAGCATTGCCCAAAAAACTTGGAACTTACAAACTCGTGTAGCATGTCTGTGACCCAATGAGGCATTTGTTATTTGTTTTTAGCACAATTATTGCCAGTGTACTAAAAAAGCAAACCTTGAGTTTTAGTGTTAATTCATGTATAATAGCAATGTTGATATTGATATTTATTAGTACAGTTTCCATTACATTTTCACTGCAGTAAGTTTAACATCGAACATGCACTATTATACATCCTGTACAAATACATGAGATTGCTGACCCTAAGATTTACTTACTGACTCAGGTCCCCTGGCCATAAGCCTTTGGTTTTCCTGAACAGCTTGATGTCATTTCTTCTTGACCTTCGCTTCTTTTACCCCAATTCACTTTTCTCTTAATCTATATAAGAATTCTCCTATACAGCTATTTTCTTTTCAACCATCCCCTTTAACATGCGTACCGTCAATATCTCTTTACTTACACTGTCCCATTTCTTATCCCATATTTTTCTCCTGTAATTTTTGAACTCCTTACATTCAATCAGGTAATGAACAGTGCTTTCTTTATCTCCACAAAATTCAAATATTCCTATCTCATTACTTCTCAACCCTTTTAGATATATTATTCCTACTCTCATTCATGCTATGCCTTCTCTTCCAGTTTTGTCACATTGATCTATATATTTTTCCCTACCCCATTCTGTCTTTAATTGCTTATAAAATTTCAAAGTTTTCTTTTCTTCTATACTTTCCCATATTTCCTGCCTATCTATGTCTATGTCTCACTTCCTTCCAAAAACTGCTATGATTTGACTCCTCTACCTCCATAAATCTCCCATGCCTATCTTCGATACCATTCTTTCCAATTCCGACCATCAACTGTTTGTGTTCTTAATGCTTTTCTATTGCTTCATACACAGATTCAATAATTAACCTTTCTGCCCTTTAAATCACTTATACCAGACTTTCAGTATTCTCTCTAATATTATTCCCCTCCTTTTTGTATTACCCGGCTCTAATAATGCCACTTTTCTTGGTGCCAATTTTGGCAGAATAGCAATATGGTAAATGATTTAATGTTAAAAGTATAATAAGAAGAATGGCATCACAATCTGCAGGTAAAAGTGACTGTGATTATGTGATCAAAACCTTTTAAATCAGTCCTTGTGTTTCCACTTTTTTGGTGAAAAATGTCACATAACTTCAACAGGAAGGTCAATTCTGGATCTTAAACCTTTAACAATCACACATCACAGTATCACACATTTAATTTTCATCATTACTGCCAGCAATGTATCAGAATAACAATCGTTTTCAGTGCTACCCAGATTACACACTTATCTAAGAAATAGTCTTTCATCTCTGTACTTATCAGTGGAAAAGGGGTTGTTTAATAAACTTAAAAAGCAACAGGAAACAACATCTGAAAACTCTGTCATTGAGGTTTTCTTGGAGAAGAATCGGTGCATTGAACTGAAATACAAATAGAGACTGTAAATTGGAGAAATTGTAAATACATTTTAAATAAGGTATGTCACTATAATTTTTATTTATATATCTGTGTTTGTTTTATGTTATGCAACGACCTATATAATATTAATGTGGAAACTCTTGGAATTCGGACTGCCACTCCCCAGATATGTCTGAAGCAACCGGCAACACTTATGAATCACCTATGCCACGCCCCTGACCATAATGATGTAAATATCAATATAATGTTGTCCAATACAGCATACATTATACCACTAAGAATATAAATATCTGCAGTTATACCTCTAACATCCTGTATATATATTTTACATATTAATATTCTTAATTATATAGCTGTGAAAGTTTTTTGAAAACTACTAAGCTACGGTAACTAGTGGAAAGGCATCAAAATTATCACATACATTTAGAGCCAAGACAATTGCAATGCAATATCTTTTCCAAGTTTGAGAAACTAAGGAGCACACATTTTCTTTACAATAATGTGCTTGGAACTTAATGTTTCCTTGGAAAAACACTGCAAGTGTATTATTTGTCTATATAAAGCATCTTGACTCTTTCAAATTGGAAAAGCACTACACCACATTTAGCATAGCAATCTTAATACACCATTTTGGACTAAATGTTTGAGGCAATGAAACAATTACAGTGTGTCTTACATAAAACCAGTATGTGTCACTGCCATTCTGGGTCTAATACACTTCACCGTGTTTGTCTTTAGAGCATGGTTTTATGGCACTTTGCTTGCATAGCATTTTAAGTTCAACAGATGAATTTAACAGTAACTGTTGCAAAAGAAATGATACAGTTTTTAGAATTGATATTGTGGAATTTTATCCAAAGCTAGTCTGATTAAAGAGACCAGAGAACTGTTTGAAACGACACATCCAGACAAGCTCCCAACAACCAGCACAATTAAAGAAGTGTAAAAGAAATGGAAGACTACAGGACCTGTTGTGAACGGAAAGAGGGATAAGTATGTGGCAGTGCAGGTTATTTGATAGAATTTGCAAGCACATAATGGGAAGCTTCAACAAAACTGACAAGGAGATTATGTCAGCATATTGTGTATTCTTCACAATATGCTAAAAAAGCCCAAATTACAAGCAGTAGTACATGGATTGAAAGAACCAAAGATGAGTTACTTATTACAACTGGCTCTGTTTACTGACAGTTACTTGGACCCCAAGCTCTTCTTTATGACTGTCTGATGTTGCACAAGTAGATTTTTAAACTCAAATGACAATTTAATTAATTTGACTTATCTTCTTCCATTCTTTATAAAATTATTGTAAAATGAAATAATTATAAAATTATTGAATTTTCATAATACAAAAAATGGGCAATACAAGCTGTAGACCTTATTTCATATCATTAAATATGTTTACAGTTCCATCTATATATCTTTACGAAGTGCTAGTGTTGCTTCATAAGCAGTTAAATATATCACAAATGCTGAAATTCAAAGGCACAATACTAGAGGTAAATTAAATCTTCACATTACAGGGCATAAAAGCACTATCCACTATAATGGTATTAAATTGTATAATAATCTTCCCCAAACCTTAAAGACACTAACAAACTTAGCCATATTTAAAAATGTATTGAAGAAATTTGTAATAGACAAAGCCTTTTATTCTATAAATGAATACCTGGAAGTTGTTAAGTGAATTAGTTGTTACAAATATGTATTACATTGTGATGATATTTAATCTTGTTTACTGTATTGAGATTTGTATTCTTACTATTGTACCTACTCTTTATGATGAAGGGCGCTAATAACCATAGCAGTTGTGCGCCGCAAACCCATTCAACAACAACTTTATGATGAAGTTGATACTTCTGTACTGCAAATCATATGGTGAATAAATTTGATTTGGTCTAACAGATTTCCTATCACCAACTCTCCCTTTTAACCCACATAATTGTATTTTTGATCAGTTTCGGCTGTTCTTAATATAGTTGAAAAATCGACTAATATTCATGCAGAAAGAGGTGAAATATCTGATTAGCTTAACCTGCCCCAATAGTTTTCTAAGCTGTAGAACTGTCGCATAGCCTAAAATTACCCTTCACCGATAAGAGAGGTCAAGTGTAAGATTTTAGATATTCACAGTATGTTACACTTTAAATCTTTGTACTTACTCTTTGGTCCCACAGTTATTTAATTACATAAAAGCTACATAGTTTTACTTAATGCAATACCCTTAACATATACAGTAAAATAGAGGTAAAACTGATCAATACAAAGATTCCCCACTCTCAGGCCACCAAACTTTATGGAAAACAAGCATAATCTACAACCACTGAGAAATATAACTGTCCACATAGGAACAAATTTTCATTTCAAAAAATAGGAACAAAATATTCAATTTCGACATCTCCCAGAAAGATTTGTTCAGTAAGTTTCTCGAACCGCCACCAGAGGAAACCTATGACAAAATATCGCCACCTACACCACTGAAAACCAGTTGATGTCCAGTTGACAATGGAGGAAAACAGCCTCCGAAACATAAAAAGTAAGTTTTGTTCAGTGTCATTAATCAACTCACCTTTTAATTTAAGTTAGTTTGTTTCATTTAGTTGTTAAATTATCACCATATTAATATATAATGCTTGGTATAAATGAGTTTTTAAATATATCGAGATTCAACTGTATTGGAACACCACAGTGAAGCGAAAAATTATTAAATTTTAGATGAGTCACATTTTTTAACACATCTGCTTCACTTTCGTACCTCTCAGCCAGCAAGAATATCAAAACGAATACCATCAAATCTTAAAAACTGCAATTAAAAATGGATATGGAAAAAACCTTGTAGATAAAAAACTAAAATTATTCAAACTTCAAAAGAAATTAAAACAGATCACAGCTCTCACACCAATAAAACAAGAAACTAGATTTGCTAAATTTACTTACCACCCCTGGGCCACAAAAAAGTTCCAAAAAATATTCAAGAAATACAATATAACATTGGCACCAAAAAACAATTACAACATTAAAAACCTACTTCACAGTAATAATACTGATAAGATAAAACCAGAGGAAAAGTCAGGCATTTACAAGATTAAGTGTAAAGACTGTGAAAAAATTTACATAGGAAGGACAAAAAGGAACATAGGCACTAGAAAGAAAGAACACTTCAGGCACTTAAGATACAAAAATATTGATAAGTCCGCAATAGCAGCTCATTTCTGGTCTGAAAATCATGAAATTGAAGATAGCACAGAATTACTAAAATACGTACAAAAACATAGTGAACTCGTCATATGGGAGAGGATATACATAGAAAAACATAAAAACCAACTAATGAACTTTGAAATCCCGCTAGAAGAGAATCCCACATTTCAGTTCATCACTAAATCAACAGATGGCAGCAACAACCCCAGAATTACCCACACCGCTGGATCTAGCATCAGTCGCACAAGAGCCGTAGATGCAAGCGAAGATTTGCGAAACATGTCCTCAAAATAGGTACGAAAGTGAAGCAGATGTGTTAAAAAATGCGACTCATCTAAAATTTAATAATGAGTTTTTAAATGTTAATTAGTTTTAAGAGATTGTAAATAATGACAATAGCCATTAATGTAATTTTTATACTATGACGTGTCTGATATCAATCGAAAGGACAAACTGAATTGAATTGAATTAAATCATGAAGTAGAGTAAACTCCACATTTGTGAACAATTACTTTTATATAGCATTTCTCTATGGTCTTTATATAGTTTATATTTATTTGCTTTTTCTACTTTAGACTTTTGTTGGATCCTGTATCTGTTACAGTTTTTAGTCTTATGTAACTTTTTATATTTATCTTTGTAGCTTGAACTGACGTGTCCTACAACATATGTATTATGTTCTAAAGGATGAAATAAATACAAATACAAATATGAAATATCTTATTTTACATGCCATTCTGGGGATAATACCATTTCCTTCTCCTTGGCAGAATCAAAGCCATGTTTGCAAGCATGTTCTTTTATAAACTTCAGTATGTTCATATTTAAGTACAAGGCCTTTGCAGTCCCGCAATATGGCATAGTGGATTAGAGGGTTGTGCTTTGGTTCCCTGAGTCCCAAATGTGCCCGGGATTGATCCCACTTCAGGGGGAGAGGGGGTGCAGATTTTAAGTTATGGGAATACAACTGGTGCCCACTCATCATGAGGAAATTGAACACCAATGGCCAGGTAGTGAACCCAACTTTCTGGCTGGGGGTGCCATGATGCTGACCGCATCTCCACCCCATATCAGTTGATCACTCCCCTCTGCCTTGCATATGTGGGTGTGAGGCTGGCAATTGGGAGGGCAGGCTCAAGCCCACTTTGGGCTCTTATGCCTGGGTTATGTTACACGGGCTTTGTAAATCCTTTTTAAATCTTTCAGTAATTTATGAAATGAAATTAGTTTACGTGTGCTTGGAGGAATTTAATGACAGTGATGTCGAAATTAATTGATCAAACTGTTTTTAATCTTCTTTATCAATAAAATTTGATGTTTTATAGAACATATTCATCAGAAACATTTGGGTTTTTCAATGATAAAAGAATTATCAAAATAAGTTTAATAGGTTTTTAGATTACCCCTCCCCACCTATACATAGTTTTCCTTTTCTTATAATATTAATATAAAGTGTGGTCATGCTAATTCACAGGATTGCAGATACTGATAGCATGATATTGCACTTGAAGAACCTCTTCACCCAGAGAAGAAAAGGTGCAATGTCAAAAATGAGTATTATCTCCCCATTTTTTAATGAGACTATCAACAGCACAAGTTGTCTACAGATCTTTCTGTTCTGTTTAATAGAAAATGTAAAGGACTGTGGTCCCATTCAACAAAATGGTGCCCATCGCTATGGTGCTAGGGTAGCAAGAGAACATCTGTCTCACATTTAAAAGGTGTCAAGCTTGATGATGGATATGGTGAGTTACCTATGTAAGGTTTTTTTTTTCTGGGCTTTCCCTTTATCTTGAAAGATGTGAAGGGTAAAGAAAAGTATAAAATGTGTATTTGCTTTATTATATCTCTTTTACAGCTTTCGAGAAAAAGGAATAAACAGAAACAAAAGCTATCTTATTTTATTATACAAATATTACTAATATAACAAAGTAAAAAAATAAAAAAAACAAAAAAAAAAAAAAACAGAATATTTGTGTGCATTCTATTGGTCAAGTAACACTACAGATGAAAGTTGGGTATAACTATGATTCAAAGTATAAACTTGAAAGAAGCGTAGGGACAGTGAAGCACACATTAGTACAAAAGTGAATCGAGAATATATTGACACATTGCTTCACTCACACTGTTTATTCACAGGACATGTTTCAAGAGCTCTTGCTCCTATCCTCAGCTGATACTCGATTGAATCGAGTATCAGCTGAGGATAGGAGGATAGGAGCAAGAGCTCTTGAAACATGTCCTGTGAATAAACAGTGTGAGTGAAGCAATGTGTCAATATATTCTCGATTCACTTTTGTACTAATAACTATGATTATTTTTGGAAGCAGGTTTCTCCATCATTTCCTAAGCCTAAGAAGATTTTTGTACTGATAAAAATAGTGCCAAGTCTCTCATGTCCAACCAAAGTATAGAGCATATCAACAAAGTATTTCCTAATTTTAAAGCTTCATAGTTTAGATCACTATTAGGTCAATTGATGGAAATTGTTCCACACTAACAGTATGTAGGTCAAGATCTGGAAAGGTAACTGAACTACGCGGCATGTCCGTAAAATAAGGTCTCCAAGGTGGTGGAAGCGTGAGGAACACTATTACGTGAGATTCGGCAACACTGGCGTGTAGCTTGGTTCCACCCCTTCAAATCCCCAACATAACAAACCCGTACAATCATTAGTCTTGGCTGGGCAGCCGTTTGCAATGAAGCTTCCTATCACTTCCGCCGCCAAGTGCGAGTTGCGTGCAGTGATCCGTTTTTTGAGTGCCAAGCGCACTACCCCCACTGAAATTCATTATCAGTTATGTGAAGTCTATGGGCCACAATGTATGGACGTTGAAAACGTGTGAAAGTGGGTCAGAGAATTCAAAGACGGACGTACAGACGTCCATGACGAACAGCGTTCTGGTCGGCCTTCGGTTTCAGCTGAAACAATTGCAAAAGTGGAGCAAGAAATGCTTAAAGATCGGCGTGTGACAGCTCACGAGCTGTGCGAACTTATCCCAGAAGTCAGTAAGACTACGATTGACAAGATTTTGACTGACCATTTGCATTATCACAAGGTGTGTGTGACGTGGGTCCCCAAAATGCTCACCAAAGACAATAAATGGCAACATGTTGAAGCGGCCCACCGATTCCTGGAGCGCTATGCAAAACAGGGCGAGGAATTGCTGGATTAAATTGTCATTGGCAATGAAACCTGGGTGCACTACACAACACCACAAACTAAAGAACGTTCTCGTCAGTGGCAGCATTCGAATTCGCTGAAGCCGTGAAAGTTAAGACATTTTCTGCCGGTAAAGTGATGGCCATCGTGTTCTGGGACAGAAAAGGTGTATTGTTGTGCGTGCTTATGCCTACCGGCACAACAATAAATGCTGCTAGCTACTGTGAGACTTTAAAAAAATTGTGACGTGCCATTCAAAATCGAAGGAGGGGAATGCTGACAAAGGGAGTTATTTTTCATCACGACAACGCTCGTCCCCATACTGCACATGCAACGGCTGATTTCCTGGCCCAGTTCAGATGGGACATCATCACCCATCCCCCATACAGTCCAGACTTAGTACCTAGTGATCACCATCTGTTTCCTGAGTTGAAGTCACACCTGGGTGGAACACATTTCCAGACCGACAATTTGAAAAATGAGGTTGAGCGCTACCTGCGCAACTTGGCGGGAGAGTGCTATGACAAGGGTATACAAAAACTGCCACAGCGCATGCAAAAGTGCATCGATCGCAATGGTGATTACTTTGAAAAATAGTTGTAAGTTCTGCTTTTCCATCAATGTAACATTCATTGACAATAAACATGTTTTCTATATTAAATAAAATTGGAGACCTTATTTTATGGACACACCTCGTACCATGGCAACATGTCACTAAATTCTCTGACTCACATTTTTCCAGTAAACCACTTACGAGATCCCATATGTATGAGATACATACCTCAATGGCAACTACTATGCTGTAAGTTCCAAGCTTCATAGTTTAGACCACTATCAGGTCAATTGCCCTACACTGGTTAGTGTGTGAAGCAAAAGTAGAAACTAATCCATTAAAGTACTGCATTGAAACCACAAATAAAATGCTAAAAGAGAGCAAAATAATCAACAAAAAAGAATTGCACAAAATTAAAGTAGATAATCCAACATTACCAAGAGTATATGGTCTGCCAAAAATTCATAAAACAGGGAAAGGCATGAGACCTATTACTAGTAGCATAAATGCCCCCACATATAATTTGGCCAAATGGTTACTAAGTAAATTTAATAGTTTTCCAAAATTTGAAAGTGCAAATTTAAGAAACTCTTTAGAGTTAGTAGAAAAAATCAAAGATATAAATTTGGACAAAAATGACAGACTGGTTTCATTTGATGTCACATCTTTATTTCCAAGCATACCAACAGAAAAATTGCAGACTGTGTTAAAAAAATGGCTAGCTACAATTGATATGGAAGCAATAGAAGCAGAAGAATATATTTCGCTAACAAAAATATGCATTGAACAAAACTTCTTTAGCTTTAATGGAAAACACTACAAGCAGAAATCAGGACTATCAATGGGCAATCCACTTTCACCTTTTTTGGCTAACTTATTTATGAGTGCATTTGAAACACAAATTAAAAAGTCCTTCCCATTGATCTTCAAGGTTTGGTATAGATATGTTGACGACATCTTTGCAATTGTACCAAGTAAACATTTAGATGATGCATTAAAATTACTCAATCTGCAAGAAAGGACTATCAAATTCACAATAGAAAAGGAAATCAATGGACAACTACCTTTCTTGGATCTAAATATCATCAGGAATGATACAAAAATAAAATTTGGAATTTACAGGAAGCCAACACATTCAGAAAATTATATAAAAAATAATAGCCACAACCCAATTACACATAAACATGCAATAATAAACAGCCTTACACACAGACTAGTCAACATACCCATGGAAAAAGAAGAATATTTCAAGGAACAAAAAGCAATAATACACATAGCAGAAGAAAACGGATACAACAAAAGTTTGGTGTTGAAGAAAATTAGAAAATCTAAACTAAAGAAAACCATTAAGGAAACAACCACATTTATTAAAGAAAAAGAAAGCAACAGCATATTCAGTTCATTCACATATCATCCAAAAACATTTAATAAATTTAAAAAGATATTCAAGGAACAAAATATCATCTTGGCACCTACTAATAGATACTCAATTTTAAAATTACTAAATTCAAAAACAAAAGATGAAATTCCTTCAGGTAACAAATCTGGAATATACCAAATAAATTGCAAGAATTGTGAAAAATGTTACATAGGTCAAACAAAAAGAAATTTAAAAACCAGAGTCAAAGAACACTTTAGAAACATCAGATTGAAACAAGAAGACAAGTCAGCAGTAGCATTTCATTTTTGGAATGAAAACCATGACATTGATCCAAATCCAAAATTATTAAAAGGAGTGATAAACCAAAATAGATTGACAACATGGGAGAACATATTCATCTGGAAAAATAAGGATCGCGTAATGAACTTTGAAATCCCGCCAGCAGATAATTTGACAAAAAAGTTCATAGTTCCACCACCAGAGAGCAGATAACAACAGTTGCCAGTTGGGAAGAGATTGAAAATGGAGGCCAGGGCCTTTGAAACTAGTCTCTCATAAATATATGAAATAATTAAAGTGTTTCTGTCAGTAAAAACCTATAGCCTCCACGATTTCTGGACATAACATTCTGATAGTCTTAGTTCTGAAAGACAAAATGTATACTAATAATCCTTTGACAATACAGCAATCAAAAGAGAACACTATAAATAAAATAAATAACATCTCTTTTTAAGAATTATGTGGTTGTATGAGTGCAGTAATGTCTGGATATTGGTGGAGGACACTTCAAACACTTGCTATAATTTGGTAACATTGTGATATTTACATAGGATGTAATATAATGAGTGATATGGGCTTTTTATATGGATAGCAGTGAGACATACCAATTTTATGTAAACACTCTATATAATATAGATAAATAACATTATAGCAGAATAATGGAAGCTGTATTAACTGGAGCAATAGATGTCAACACATTCAATTACTTTGACTTCTCACCTCTATAAATGAGATGTGGCAAATGAAGCAACACTTGTACAAATAGTTTGTTTTACCAAGAACTCTCAATATCATTCTTATACCTATAATCAACTTTTCACAAATAAGCCTTCTGAAGGAGCACAAAATTATACTTCTGGCCACTGTCTCCTTAATGAGAAACTCTAATTTCAAATCAAAAGTGAAATAGTTTGCATACTCAGCTCATGCTAAACTTTTCATAGAACTTCATAATCCAACACTTGACAAAAATGTTTCATTCTGTCACGAGTTTCAGCATTTCAATGATGAATCACCTTTTAAGTACTTACCGTTCTTCAGATGGAACATGTAATAGCTTAAACAAAGGTTTGGTATATTAACTTTTAAAACTAAATGGTAGACTAAAACCCTATCCCACTTATGCTAAATCTCCTAAATTCATGACCCTTTATCTCAGTAACTACTAGGATATCCAACTGAAATGCTTGAGAAATACAGAAGTTCACTGATCTACATTTATATAATAAACTTATTAAACTGTTTTCTTATCCATACTTTCAACAAATTAGAAAGCCAGTTGGATGCTTAGTGTAGCACAAACATTACACCTGAGATATACGCTCACTGATTGTCAAATAGAATCACTGTTGAGTCACCACTAAATTGAAATTGATACTCTCCCATGATCTCAACCGAAACCTGAAAAATTGTTCACTCTCAATTCCAATCTGACTTAACTATCCATCAGACAATGGTTGGCTGTTTATGTATGTAGGTCCTAATTCTAATATTCTGACAATATTATTCCAAGGGCATGTCATAATTATAACAATATTTGTATATAGTTGTATTGATATTATTAGTAATTATATTATTTGTATTATTAGTATTTATATTATTAGTGTTATTGTTATTTTGTGTAATTATTATTATTATTTTAAATTTTCTACTGTTGACGAGTCACCTGTTTACTGAGTTTTTACTCACTATCTGTAAGCGTATGTGACAATAAAGCATCTTATCTTATACAGTATTGTTCTCTGAGAAATGGCCATTTGCTGCGCCAAGGCTCAGGTATCCCAACAGACATGCACTGATCCTGGCAGCCAACCTTGCACAGCAGTGACACCTCCTTCAGTTAAAATTAACAGCATTTTTTTTAACAACCAACCAATTATTAACATCAAAGTGTATATACAAGAGCACTTAAAAGGTTACTTTCCTAAAATTTGATTTAGCTATTTTTAAAGTTTTTAAGAAAGCAGTCATTACTACCAGAAAAGCCAAATTAAGAAACCAATTTAAGTTAAATGATGGAAATTAATCATTCCTTCACACTAGCCATTTGTATGCTAAGGTTTTGGATACATAGAGTCAAACTGAAAAATTCAATGCCATGGCCGGGATATTAACCATGGATCTCCTGGCTTCCGTCCAATCGCTCTTACTCATTAAGCTACCATGGCCAACATGCCATCATGCCATTAAATTCTCCAATTAACTCATATTTTCCTGGTAAACCACTAGGGGCTCTCGTATTCGAGATACATAGTTTGTGGTGACTTACTATAGTAAGTATATAACAGTATTTATTATTTAAATAATAAGAGTTTAACAATGAAACCTGGGATTCAAGTACTTAATATAGTAATTCGTCACAAATGGTGTATCTCGAATACGAGAGCCCCTAGTGGTCTACTGGGAAAATAAGAATCAATTGGAGAATATAATGTCATGACGGCACGTTGGCCATTATAGCTCAATGGGTAAAAGTGACTGGATGGAAACCAGGAGATCCGTGGTTCAAATCCTAGCCATGGCATTGAATTTTTCAGTTTAACTATCTATTAAGAAAGCAAGTTTGTATAAATTTCCAAACAAAAAAGCTTCATTGCTTGAAAACATAGAAGCTGCCTAACTTAACAGTAGTTGCTGATGTATAGAAAAATAACTTCCTCTAAAAGATGAACTAGAGAGTTACATTTATTGTTTATTAGCAAATAAAGTTTAATGCTTTAGTCCAAAGTTGGGAGGCGTTATGATTTTTACTGTGAAGTAGTACAGAATTCATAGGACAAAGGAGCAAATGCAGATTTTTTTGAATATATATTTCAAATGTAAATAATGTATCTACAATAAAATAAAAGAAAGAACTTCCAACTAATAAGACTGCACAAATAACTACAAGTGTAACTTATTGACCATATTTGCCATTTTGTCTTCTCTTAAGTGAAGAGTGTAAACTAGTTTATACTCAAAATTTATAACTGGCAGAAGGTTGAAAATCTTAACTCTACTGAGAACACATAAAAGATATAAATCAACTTCTTTTGGCAGTGGAAATATACGCTGGTATACTTGAAAGAAGAATAAATTAGAACAATTTGATGTATCGAGATTTAATTGCAGCGAAATAATTATTAATTTATAGATGAGTCGTATTTATTACACATCTGCTTCACTTTCGTACCTATTTTGAGGACATGTTTCACAAATGAATTCATTGCAGATATAGAATTAGCAGTAGAAGGCTTGGAAACCATGGATAAAAATATAATTAGGAAAAAAACATTTCCTATATTGGAAAACTTAACAAATAGAAAACCAGGAAAACATTTGAAACAAATTAAGATAATTAAATCTTTAAGAAAAAAGGATGTAATCTTCTCAAGGGCTGATAAAGGGAACAAAATAGTAATTTTAGACACAGCTACATACAAGGAAAAAATGTTAAGAGTTACTACAACAAAAAGAATTCCAAGAAATATATTCTAATCCACTCAACCGATGCATTAAAGATGTACAAAAAAACATCATTAATAGTAAAATTTTAACAACTGCAGAACAAAAAACTATCAAACCGGACAACCCTACCCTTGCAAGACTATATGGTTTGCCTAAAATACACAAACCCAACATACCCATGAGACCCATTGTAAATAATATTAACACTCCTACTTACTTTCTGGCAAAATGGCTGTCCAAAAAATGTCAGTCCTTTCCACAATCCCATACTCTGAGCATAAAAAACTCTTCAGACCTGGTAGAAAAAATTCAAAATCTTAAACTAAAACCTCATGACACTTTAGTATCCTTTGATGTCTGCTCCCTCTTCCCTAGCATTCCATTAGACAAACTTTTGATTCAACTGAAAAAATGGCTAAATTCTATAAACCTGGATGCCAATGCAATAGAAGAATATTTGGCAATGACTGAAATATATATATACACATCAAAATTATTTTGTTTTCGATGGAAAATATTATAAACAAATTTCAGGACTAGCTATGGGAAGCCCGCTATCACCATTTTTGGCCAATTTATACATGAGCTTTTTCGAAACACATATAACTAAAGCCTTCCCTCATATTTTTAAAACATGGTACAGATATGTAGACGACATCTTTGCAATAGTGCCCTACAAACAAATAGATGATGCTTTGAAACTACTCAACCTGCAAGAACCCAGCATACAATTCACAGTGGAAACTGAAGAGAACTGTACTCTACGTATTTTGGACCTTAAAATCACAAAAAACAATGAAAAACTAGAATTTAGTATCCATAGAAAAGCAACACACACAGATAATTACATCAAAGCAAATAGCTTCAACCCAATTCCACACAAACATGCAACCATCAACAGTCTGACACACAGATTAGTAAATCTACCCCTCAGCCAGCAAAAATATCAAAAAGAATACCATCAAATCTTAAAAACTGCAATTAAAAATGGATATGGAAGAAACCTTGTAGATAAAAAACTAAAATCATTCAAACTTCAAAAGAGATTAAAACAGATCACAGCTCTCACACCAATAAAACAAGAAATTAGATTTGCTAAATTTACTTACCACTCCTGGGCCACAAAAAAGTTCCAAAAAATATTCAAGAAATACAATATAACATTGGCACCAAAAAACAATTACAACATTAAAAACCTACTTCACAGTAATAATACCGATAAGATAAAACCAGAGGAAAAGTCAGGCATTTACAAGATTAAGTGTAAAGACTGTGAAAAAATTTACATAGGGAGGACAAAAAGAAACATAGGCACTAGAAAGAAAGAACACTTCAGGCACTTAAGATACAAAAATATTGATAAGTCCGCAATAGCAGCTCATTTCTGGTCTGAAAATCATGAAATTGAAGATAGCACAGAATTACTAAAATACGTACAAAAACATAGTGAACTCGTCATATGGGAGAGAATATACATAGAAAAACATAAAAACCAACTAATGAACTTTGAAATCCCGCCAGAAGAGAATCCCACATTTAAGTTCATCACTAAATCCACAGATGGCAGCAGCAACTCCAGAATTACCCACACCGCTGGATCAAGCTTTAGTCGCATAAGAGCCAAAGATGCAAACGATGATTTGCGAAACATGTCCTCAAAATAGGTACGAAAGTGAAGCAGATGTGTAAAAAATACGACTCATCTATAAATTAATAATTTGATGTATATTTTAGCCACTATCAATTATTCCTCTTCTCCCAATGATTCATATAAGAATTTATTTTTCTATGGTTGTTAAGATAAATATTTGCAGATATGGTTCCATTGTACATTTTTTGTAGCTACAAAGGAGACTCAGGAGACTAAAGAACTGTATATATAAAGAGAGAGAAAGAAAAAGAGCAAATGGTGACTTGGCACTTAAACAATTTATGGAAAAATTGAAACTAATAACAATGGATGTCTTGGAAACGATTAATATTATGAGAAAATGTATTCGTATATTATGTGCTTTAGAGACAGTAAGAAATATCAGTGTGTGACGATGTCAAATAGATCTATTATGTATATTACACTGTACAATGTTCCACAACATTGGTAGCACAAGTACTTATTACACAGAAAATGAAGCTAGTTACAGTGAAGTAATAAATATTACACAAACAAAAATATTTGTTAATTAATGTCCACTTATCTTAAGAAGTTGATGTTAATACTTCTTTCTTCTTTTTAACATCGATTTCATGAACATTTGCTCACATATTAACTGTGTGTTAACTGACGATGTGAGCAAATGTTCATGAAGTCGATGTTAAAAAGAAGAAAGAAGTATTAACATCAACTTCTTAAGATAAGTGGACATTAATTAACAAATATTTTTATTTGTGTAACAAGTACTTATGTTTTCTGAGAGGCCCAATCCTTGATCTTAAATGATGTTTGGAGGGATTTAGTAAAAGCGACATCCAAATTAATTAATAAACATCTGTACTCAGATTACACAGAACATGAAGCTAGTCACAGTGGAGCAATAAATGATCCCTGACGACGAAGTGTGTTGACTGACGATGCGGGCAAATGTTCATGAAATCTATTTTAAAAGGAAGAAGGAAGTATTAACATAAACTTAAGATAAGTGGACATTAATTAACAAATATTTTTATTTGTGTAATCTGTACTCAGTTTTTACACACTACCTAACTGACTTTTAGTCGGAGTTTTGAGTTTGAAAATGCAAGCAAGTGGTCCGAAACTGTCTCTCAGAAAGAACCAAATTTTTTAAAAGACCTATTGAGAAATACTTAATTAAAATTTCACTCTCGTCACTATTAAAAACAGGCATGTTTTTAGGACTGTCCCAGTCCCATCCTCAGCTGATTGGTGATCAGCTAAGTCGGACCTTCGAGGTTGAAAATGGAAGCAACAACTTTCAAAACTAGTCCCTTAAAAAATAAAAACGCAAGTGACAGAATCTTAAAAACCGGCTACAAATAGTTTTTTCAACCAGATTTGGTATTTAAGTTCAACATCTTACAAAGACAAGTCTAAGATTCTCAGGAAAATCCATTGAATCCAAACTACCTTTTACATGGAAAAATTGTTTTGGATTTTCTCAAACATGTTTCTAAAATTTTAAACAACCTGTGAAGTCTCTTCACCCTGAATATATCTCTAAAATCTGCTGTAATGGGTAAACCATGCAAGATAAACAAAACCAGTACTTGAAAAATATTATCTTTTAAAACTCACAATTTATGCAAAATATTTGTATCACTAACCACTTCAAGATTGCTACTAGCATGAATTTTCAAATTCTTTATCTTACATGTTCTTAATTTCTGAGTTAGTATTTGTTTATGCATGATTGGAGGAATTTAGTAACAGTGACATCAAAATTAAATGGGAAAACTATTTGTAGTCGGTTTATTGACGCTTCGTCACTTACGGTTTTATATTATCGAGGGATTAGTATCGGAAGCCACTGCCTCCATTTTCATGACAACAGATGCTAGTTGGACAGAGGTTGAAAATGGAGGCAGTGGTTTCTGAAACTAGACCCTCGATAATATAAAAACGTAAGTGATGAAGTGTAAATAAACTGACTACAAATAGTTTTACCATTTAGTATTTGTTTCTTTGATATCATGTAAAGACTTTTGAATTTAAACCATATTTTAAAGATTTTGACTATGGCTTCAGCATTCCTCATCCCTTGTACCTATAAAAAATATGTAATGCAAATATTTCAGCAATCTTTTATGTTAATGAATATAACAGACATAGAAAAATAAGCTTTGTAACTGCAATAGTTTGTAGAAGTGATAAAAATAAATAATAGTGGTTTGACAGAGTAATGGAAATTTAACAATTATTTTTAACTCTTTTTTTTCTTAAGTCTTTTCCCAGATGCAGTGATATAGACTATAAATATTGACTGACTATAAAACATCCACTTTTGTATTATCAGCCTGAACAAAAGCATATTCTATATTTCTTCCATACAATTCAGAACTTATAATTCTCAATACCTAATAACTATGGTTTCAGGTGAATACTAGGGTAAAGGGAGGTATTTTTGTGACATAGGCAATTTCGTGATACTTTTTCGAAAGGATGTCACAGAGAAGCCAGTTGGTATTAATGTGCCAGTTGATAGCTCCTGAGCTCTAGGAACAAATATGTCTACTGCCAACAGTGAAAGACGGGTTAACACCAGCTGGTTTCTCTGTGACATTCCTTCAAAAAATTATCACGAAATTGCCTGTCACAAAAATACCTCCCTTTACCCTACAACAAAATAAAATGTACATTAAACTGATTCAAATCATCAACAAACTATTAATAATTAAAGGATTATTGTTGAAAATAGCTTACCCATGTTCTAGAATATGATGCTCCTTATTTCACTTCCAAAAAGTTACAAAGCATTTTTTTGATGACCTGATACAAACAGTTCAGAAATGTTTTGGCATTATTTTTTAAATTCAACATACAAATTAAATTTAAAAGAGTCGATTAATGACACTAAACAACACTTTTAAATTTTCCCGAAACATGTTTCAGAGACTATTTGCCTCCATTGTCATCGATGTCTGAAACATTGAACATGTTCTGGGAAAATTTAAAAGTAAGTGTTGTTTAGTGTCATTAATCGACTCTTTTAAATTTATTACAACACTGCTTTCAACACTTCCATGAAAGGAATTATTCAACATACAAGCTAAACAATAAGACCCATTATTTTAAAAAGTGCAGATCTGAACTTGTTTACCAGATATGAATTAAAACAATCATTATTTTATTTTATATATTTCCATAATTTTCTTACGGAACTAGAAATATTTAATTTAATTGCATATGCAATGAGCGCAGTTGATAATTCAGTATGGAGCCATTGTAATAATGCAGTTACTGCATTTATGTAATGTTTCAGGACACAGCAAAATGCTCATTTTACAACCTTAAGATATAATTAAGATAAAATTATATTTTGCAGTTCAAGCATTGACTTTTGCAAGAACCAATACAAAACAATCTAGTCTGTCGAACTTCACTCTACTTCTGCAGAATGTTTGTTTTTTGTGGTAAGTATCACTGTAAGTTATGAATGCTAAAACAGGGTCCATTACTGAAACTAACGCCATTATCACTACAACCCTTCACTACTCATTTTGGTTTTTGTTATTGTCTGCCAAAACTTAACTGTTTCAAGCTGGAGGAAGCTACGGTTTTAGATCTCTATCTACTTGATGTTCTACATTTCCTCTTATCTGTTAAGGGATTGCTTCAAACAATGCATGGCTTTAATGTGAAGGAATATTAAATTGGGAGCTTTATATAGATCTTATAGCAGTTCATAATATGTCTTGAGGAAGGCATTGTTTTGGAAAACCACATATATTTTCGTTCATCAAATTGTGAAGAAAACATGTCTTAACTGGCAACATTAAAAAAAAAAAGGAAATGTCACAAATGTATTTATTACCATTCTATATCTGAAAATACTTAAGTTTGTGTTTAAATATTAAACATACCTATAAACTGATAAATATTTAATTCAAACTATTGGGTATAAAAATACATTTTACTATAATTACCTCTTGCTACGAAAGGTAGAAAAAGAAGTGAAAATGTCAATAAAAGAGCTGGGTTTTTAAAAACGGATCTTCAGCTCTAACACGGCTGCTCTATCACTGAGCTGATATGGCTACCAGTACAACATTAAATTCTCAAATTGAATTGCACTTTCCCGTTAGATCACAAAGAAATCTCAATTTGAGATCACATATCCCAATGGCAACTTAGAATTTGTAAGTACTTAACTACCAGGCTATGAGGTTTTTAGCTACATAGTATTAGAGCAATCAATCATCATTGTTTGCCCTAATAAATGGATGCCTTCTGCTTTTGTGTAATATTAGATTGTCTCGTAAGTAAGCTCACACTTTTTTAGTTTGGTTGATATTGTAGATGTACGAGTTTTAATATTTGTCAATACTATAAGGGGTATTGAGATTTAACTGTATTGGAACACCACAGTGAAACGAAAAAATTATTAATTTTTAGATGAGTCGTATTTACTACACATCTGCTTCACTTTCGTACCTATTTTGAGGACATGTTTCGCAAATCGTTTGCATCTTCTGCTCTTATGCGACTAAAGCTTGATCCAGTCTGACTCTAAGCTCTATGAACCCTGGGCTCATTTGAGCATCATTTCACCCATTCTATTCATCGTCCGATATGACTTAACGTTGGAGGAAGTAAAAAAAAGAAAAGCAGTTGTGGATCTTTGTGGTCAAAACGATAAGTTTTGCCAATTTTGAGAAAAATGTATCAAGCTTTAGTTGATAGAAACAGATTTCTCTTGTAGCAAGAAAATGTAAGACCTCTACTACTTGAACATTGGACAAAATCTAGGAATTTAAAAGAATTAGACTGCTACCACATCTGCCATGGTCTTTGCCATCAAATTACCATCTATTTAGACTCAAGCAAATTTCTTAGCAGAAAGAAATGCTTAAAATATTGAATGAATTGAAACGTTATTTGCTAGTGATGCATTAGTTGACCTGCCTCAAACATCAGGTGGTTTGGACCTGGTAATAGTCTTTGAGTCTAACAACTGATGATGTACACTAGCATTCAGGGAGCTTTTACAATTTTTGAGAAAAAGGTACATAGTATGTTGGGTAAACAAATTCTGAAAAAGTAATCTGTTGACTTGTGGTTGGCTAATCTACATCTATGGTTTAGAGAACAGAGAAAATAATAATAAAATTTACCTCTGCCTAAAAATAAAGAAATAAAAATGTACATTTTTTTAAACCAATTCTTGGACTATAAAAACACATGAAGCTCCACTGTTTATAAATACTTCTATTTATAGTTTTATTAAAATGTACATGTTTATCAATAAAATTAATGTGATAAAACCAAATGTTAACAGACCATACATTGCTGTTAAATGCTGTTTTAAAATGTTACATGCTTCAAGGAATCCACTAAATCAACAAGTACTGTAGAATTTATTTTGTTCAAAAACATAAATATTACACATTTGATAATTTTACACTTCATTGCTATGTTTGTAAACTTAATTCAGTATATTTCATATTATTTCTTGTTTAGGTCTACCCAGAGGTTCTGGGTTTGATTCCCAGCTGGGGAGAGGAGTTTTTCTTTAACCACAATCATTCCTTTCCTCTGCAAGGTATAGAATTATGAATGTGGTAGTTAGTGTGAGTTGTTTAACAAAAATGAATGAAACTCCAAGATTAAGAAAACCTACAGTTCTATCAGCAGTAACACTTTCAGCTGTTTCTCCCTGATATAACTACAAAAGTAAAGGGGACTATACAACTGAAACAACAAAAGGCAAAAGTCATTATGGGCTTACAATAAGCACAAACTACACAGTGATCCATTTGATGTGCCAGAAAAGTAAAACGTTTTATTTATGAAGTTAATGCACATATTTCTGAGCAATTTTCTGTAATATAAGTGGAAATGTTGAGAATTAACAAATGAGTGATGTTTCCATGGAGCGATAATGCTATCATGCAAAGAAAACAAAACAAATTGGTCCTAATGCCACAACAGCATGCTCAGTGTGTCGTATGGTATGTGACATTTTCGAGTGTAATACCAACTCAGTGAGCTTTCAGAAGTCAGTACAACTTTTGGTATGTCTAATCACATCGAGACACTGTTAAATGTCACATGTTCTTGGAAAATGGTCTGAAAATGGCATGGACTCATCCCATGGTCTTCTGATAGCTGAGAATTAATGGCCCCAGATTATTTTGTATTGTGACTGCGTAGGTTACGTTGACTTGGAAATCTGGCTTACAGGAATTTAAAACAACTTTTGCTACAGTAAAAAGATGGAAATTGCCAATCAGCTGTCTTCAAGGCTGACTCGGTGCTCCACTGCATGAAAAACAGATCAAATAAATCACTGCGGAACACTTCAATCATCGACTGTCATGATAACCAACACACAACTGCCGCTTCTAACACCCTGCGAGGTATTTATACCTGCAGCCATTGTTTCTAGAATGCTGCAGACCTTCCGAGAAAATTCTCGGCAATAACAATGGACCAAACACTCTGGAGCCTCTTTCTGTCTCTTTCTCTCCTTTCCATGTGCCTGGCTCCAGCTTGTCACGTCAACTCAACAATGTCACACAGTTACAGTATGGGGTTACATCAAGTCAATGGTATATGCAAGAAGACCAAAGAGTCTAGCCTACCTGCGGAGGGAGATTACAGCAAATCACTCCAGAAATGTTACAAGCCACACAGGGTACGTGCAACATAAGTTGAGCGCTGGATTTACGGTGTGGTGTAGGCAGAGGGGAAGAAGCGAGAGCTAATGCTCTTTTGGTTTTGCAGTGTGGTCAATCTTGAAAAACACAGTTCAGCAAACTAGCATGTAAGATAAGCAAAGATATCACAAGTAATGTTGCATCCTCTGAAAACATTCCTTAGTTTTGACCACGCCAGGTCAATTGCATTCAGATCACAGTTATACGAAGGTAGACGAATAATGTGTCCCCTTTCGAGAGGCAAAACATCCACAAATATTCATACAAATATAAATGATTTTCAAGTAAATGCTGATGTACATTACCACCACACTCATAACAAGGATAAAATGGCAATTCGAGTGCACCAAACGAGCCTTAATGAAGGAAGCTTTAACTACAGAGGGATAATGTTATATAATAAACTTCCGAATTCATTTAAACAAGCTGCATCATTAAAACACTTTAAGAATAAGGTTAAGAAATTTTTGCATGCACATTACTTTTATACGGTTAAGAAATTTTTAGAACTATAACCATGTAAATGAGCACTGGGAGCATAGTACATTCACAATTCATGTTGTGACATTTGATGTAGTAAATTAGTCTATGCAAATACCACATGAAACCATAGAAAAGCTGTTTACTGTGTATATTGTATGTAATCAATTTGACTTTATGTATATACTGTATTTATACATTTTGACGTGTCTCATAACAATCATATGTTGCCAAGGACGAATTAAAATCCTAATTCTAACATACGATTGTTGTAAACTGATTAGCTAATTAACCTCAAAATTGATCAAAACGAAATATGGCGGACATGATTAAGCTTAGCATATTGGCTACTAGTTGTCAGTGTATAGCGCATTTCAAATTTCAAAGTTGTCAACTATGTTTACGGAGTTAAACGAAAATTACCGAATGAGGACTTGGAGCCCGATCGCTCTTCATATTGCGTACATACTAATATGCGGAAAACAAAACTCCTGACAAATGTATACTATTACCAACTAATAAAGTTGAATAATTTCCTTTGTATATGGCCTTACTTTTCTGACATCTCAAACGGATCATCCTGTATTGTTGAATTACAACCAATTATTCTTCAGAATAACTTCTTAAACATTAGCATGCTTTCTCTTGGAACTTACTTAAGATGTTGGCAATAGTAACACCAACATGATATTTGTGTTACTACTGCCAACTCATCTTAAGTAAATTCCATCTTAATACATTATCATTTCTAGCTTCTTCCATATATAAATTCTTTTCTTTTTTGTTTTCAAAAGTATATAATTCGGTGATCACAATGCTTTTATGGGGAAGTATAAAAATAATAAAATAGCAAACTGCATTACATTCATAAAATTCACAAATGCAACCTTCATCTTTCACTAATTTTTAACAAAGGGGCAAACAGATGATTAAATGCTTTAAAATATTAAAAATCTCTGATATATTTCTTATAACAACTATAAATGCAATATAAAATAGTACATTCTGTAAACTAATAACACTGCATGATAAAATATGAATCTCTTTTTATCCTTATCTACATATATATTCTTTTACAATGACTGATTTCCTTTCCTTACCTCATGAAATAAAAATGAAGTGGGGAGGGAGCATAAACAATGCAGCCTATCAAATTTTTTTGTATAAATATTTAAAATTATTTTTAAAATAGGCTTTCTAAAAGAAAGAGAAATAAAATAAATAACAAGCCATATTCTTATACTATTCTGTACAAGGTGTATGATACATTAAATAGTTTATAAATAAGCTTCAGTATTGTTTTTAGCTGCCATTATATATATCTTTTCCCATGAACAAAGTTAAAAATTACTACCCCCCCCCCATGTTATTTTACTGAGGAAGCACAGTATTTTATGGCAGCAAAACATAAATATTTAAAAACAGTTCTCTCTTCTTTTCACTTAAATATTCAGAAAAAGAATTATAAAATATCTGATAGTGTCTGTTAAAAATTGAAAAATTCCAGTGCACACAATAAAGGCATGCCTTGATCCAATAAAAACATATAAAGAAACTTTCAGTTAAAAGCGATTAATTCTACAAGACTGCATTGATTTATGTAACTATTTCTAGTGAAGGAAGCCTATTTAAGTAAAATAATATATATGGCGAACACCATATTTACAAGCACCAATGTTATACTAAGAGATTCAGAATTGAAGCTCAAGAACAGGCAGAGTATTTCTCCATCACACTTCGGCTGCTAGTGTACCTGCAACAAATCAAACATGAAAGTAAGCATACATTGATCACACCGAGCATGAAATGAAACGAAAGTACCCTAAAATATTTTGTGAAGGGCAAAGACCTCCTATCAGAAGCGAAAACTCATCTGTTCTAATGTGGTGAGCTACTCCACGTTAGACATTGGACATGCTTCTTGTTAATTTTGTCTGATTATGTGGCAAGTATAGCACATTAATATTTGCCAACTTTATAGATAGAGTAAACATGAAAAAAAAAACTATGCCATGGCTGGGATTTGAACCATGGATCTCCTGGTTTCCATCCAGTCGCTCTAACCCATTGAGCTATCATGGCCAACTTGCCGTGATGACATTAAATTCTCCATTTGACTCATACATTTCCTTGGTAGACCACTGGGGCTGTTGCATCCAAGATACACTGTTTGTGGCGACTTACTATTGTAAGTACTTCATCATTTAACTCTTGCCAACTTTTTAAAATTCAAAAGCATGAAAATTTTCCTCATTGAGCGAAGCATAATAATTCTGTAATGAAATTAAATTTAGAATGAGCAAATTTTGACTGCAGTAAATGTACAAAAATTACATATAAAATAAATGAGAATATTTTATAAGAATCTCTGAGGGCTTGGTAGTACATTTCACACATGCTGAAATTCTTCCTGATACAACACATAAACATTAAAGCAAAGAACATCTCTTTCTATGCTATACTTTTACACTTCTTAACATGAACTATATTGGCTGCCAATCTAGAAAGTGATTGACGTTCACTAACCATGTGGAGGAATGCTTTAAATTAATGGGAGGAGATGAGTAAATCATAATGATTGTCATAGCAATGATTTGAAGGACCAATTAGAGTCAAGATGTTTCAATGACAACTGCTAAACCCTTGTTGCCGATATTCTAACATGTTTATTAAATTATAGATTAGTCGTGTTTATTACACTTAGCTTCACTTACGTACCTATATTGAGGACATGTTTTGCAAACTATCGTTAGCATCGTCGGCTCTAATGTGACTAAAGCTTGATCCAGTGGTGTGGGTAGTTCTGGAGTTGCTGCTGCCATCTGTTGATTTAGTGATGAACTTAAATGTGGGATTGTTTTCTGGCAGGATTTCAAAGTTCATTAGTTGGTTTTTATGTTTTTCTATGTATATTCTCTCCCATATGATGAGTTCACTATGTTTTGGTACGTATTGTGACTTTGTGGGTTCGTAGAATTAAAAGTCCAATTTGCAGAAATTCCAAATGTTCTTTATTTGTATAGAAATACACTTCGTAGCAGCAGAATTACATCACACCATCTTCCAATGTCGATGTCCACACAAACAGCATTCTGATTACATCAGCTCTCGTTACAACAACACTCTACCATCATTTACTCTTTACTGTGTTTACTACTGTTCATGACTGACTTTTGGCGAGTTGTCGCCTTCTTAAATACCTCATTAATAAATTCAAGAGATTTCTATAACAATCACCAGATATTTCAGGAATAAACAAGACATCGAAAGTTCTATAAAACAATCAAGACGTCACCAGAATGTTCCAATTACCTCACTTATCTGTGTCGGTAAGTCTTATTTCAGTGATACACTATCTGACTGTTATCTTTATCTGCAGGCTCTTTGTGTACACAAGCCGTGTTATCGCAATCGGGTTTGCGACAGTATTTTAGTAATTTGGTGCCATCTTCATTTAGCTCATTTCTGGTCTGAAAATCATGAAATTGAAGATAGCATCAAATTACTAAAATACGTACAAAAACAATGAACTTGTCATATGGGAGAGAATATACATAGAGAAACATAAAAACCAACTAATGAACTTCGAAATCCTGCCAGAAGATAACCCCACATTTAAATTCATCACAAAATCAACAGATGGCAGCAGCAACTCTAGAACTACACACACCACTGGATCAAGCTTCAATCGCATTAGAGCCAATGATGCGAATGATGGTTCACGAAACATGTCCTCAATATAGGTACGTAAGTGAAGCTGATGTGTAATAAATACGACTCATCTATAATTTAATAATTATTTCACTTCACTGTGGTGTTCCAATACAGTAAAATTTTGATATTCTAACGTGTGTTTAGCATGACGTGTGGGAGAGCAAGTATTGCCATGTTACTCAAATGGTTAATCTGGTTTTATATTTGTTAATATAAAAATGCACAGTATTCCCCCTTTACTGTGGTGTTCCTCTCCTTAAAGTCAATGAAGAATATTCCTTCCCAATCCCAAAGATGGTGGCCATAATCTTCTTGGTTAACCGAGTGACATGTGGTCTTTACAGTTAGTGTTGTTTCAGAATGTGTGTTGTATCCACTTACCTCTTGTCTAAACAAATGTATTTTAGAAAGCATTTTTCCCAGTAAATTGAAACTGTCAAGGGTTGCGCCCATTTATAAAAAGGGAGATAGAAACAGTACATCCAGTTACCGTCCTATATCATTAGTACCAATAATTTCAAAAGTGTTAGAAACAATCATGTTTATTCAGCTTTGTGCTTACTTGGAGGAAGAAGTGGGGTACAATATGGTTTCAGAAAAGGCAAGTCGACTGTAGATGCATTTGTCTACCTTGTAAAAAATATCCTCTGTGCATTCGAAACAAAAAACATAGATCAGGCTACCTTCTGTGATCTGAAAAGCATTTGATTGTGTGAACCATGCACATCTTTTAACCAAACATAACTTTTATGGTTTAGGCGACACTGCACTCAAGTTTTTTCAATTGTACTTAACAAATCGACAACAAATTGTCTGTATTGGAGGTGAGCGATCTAGTATGACTGAACTAAAATGCGGGGTTCCCCAGGGTTCCATTCTTGGGCCTTTATTATTTGCATTGATGATTAATGTAGTAGTAGTAGTAGTAGTAGTAGTAGTAGTAGTAGTAGTAGTAGTAGTAGTAGTTTTATTCATCCGTTAAGTCAATACAATGACATTGGATACGTCAATACAAATATTTAGAACAATACAAATAATATAAGTATAAAAATAAAAAAAAAATAAGTTGCATCAAGTGTAATTAATAAGATCTAAGCATGAACTCATAAATATATATAGTTGCATGGCTCTACAACTACACAGCATTTAAAATGCATCACAAATATATACAATTATATGGCCAGCTACAGTGTATCTAGAAATTCACCTATATCATAATATGAATCACTTAATAAAATTTCTTTCAATGATAGTTTGAAACACCTCATGGATTTTATGTTTTTCAGATTGGCCGGTAGTTTATTATACAGAGTGACTGCTGAATATCTAACTCCTTTGGAATAAAGTGTAGTTCTATGTGTTATTGTTCTTAAGTCTGTTTTACCTCTGGTGTTATGATGATGTATTTGATTATTTGTGGTTAAATTTTCAAGGTTTTGTTTTGTATAACATAGCAAACAGTATATATACAGACTGGCCAGAGTCAAGATTTGATTTGCCTTCCTTTGTAAATACACACACAATACTATATGCAGACGACACCACTTTTCTCAGTACCAGCTCTGACTATCAAGACCTCAAAACTATAGTAGAAGATACCCTGCTGCATGCAGATCTCTGGTTTAGAGCTAATGGTTTCTTGTTGCATGAAAACAAAACACAGCATCTTTGGTTTAGTTTAAGAGAAATCCCAGAATCAAATGTTGCAAATGAAGTAAAATTTCTGGGTGTAGTGGTGGACAGTAAACTGTCATGGGAGCCTCATATTAACTACATTACTGCCAAGCTTTCAAGAGTAATATATCTTATAAGAAACTTAAAAAATTGTGTACCAGACAAATTTATCAGAACTGTATATTTTGCTTTCTTTCACAGTATTATTGCATATGGTATCTTACTGTGGGGTAACAGTAGCCATATCAACTAAGTCCTCTTATTGCAGAAAAAGATTGTGCGTATAATAACACATTCAGACAAATTAGCACACTGTAAGCCTCTCTTTATTAAATTAAGAATAATGACCATTGTAAACCTGTACATTTATACTGTCATATTACCTCTAAAGAATAATTTAGCTGACTACCAATTTAGGCAAGATATTCACAATTATAATACAAGGAATAACAACCGAATCGATACACCGTATTATAGATTGTCGAAATCGCACAACAATTTTGAAGTGTTAGGCATCAGACTGTTCAACACATTACCAGCTGACTTAATTCATTTACTTTACATAGCTTTTAAACGAAGACTCAGAGACAAATTGCTAGCCAATCCCTATTATTCCTTAGATGAATACTTTGAAAATATATCTTAAAAGCTGTAGGAAACGTTTGCCATAATTCAATTACAATCTGTAATGATTCATGAATTGTACAATAGGAAGCTTTTCATATATATGTATGTATTATTGTAAATATTTTTTGACATTGTCTATTGCTATACTTAGCTTAACGACAATAAAATCTTATCTTATCACATTTCTACCCTATATTGTCTTTTGGACATGGGATCATAGTAAAGAACTATAGTTTCACTTTTTAAATGCAGTTTGAAAAATTGTTGCCACAGCAGAGCTACAACGATGCCTGAAAACAAACAACTTGCTGCTTTTGGGCTGAGTAAATAAGTCTATACACACATTAGTACAAAAGTGAATCGAGAATATATTGACACATTGCTTCACTCACACTGTTTATTCACAGGACGTGTTTCAAGAGCTCTTGCTCCTATCCTCAGTTGGTACTCGACTAGAGCTCTTGAAACATGTCCTGTGAATAAACAGTGTGAGTGAAGCAATGTGTCAATATATTCTCGATTCACTTTTGTACTAATTTGTGCTTCACTGTCCCTATGCTTCTTTCAAGTTTATACTATACACACATCTTGTATTAATCTTATTCACATTTAATTTTGTTTCAGAAAGGCCCAATTTTGTTACTATTTCTTTAACTTTGAGATGCTGATCTTCCATAATTTCTCCTTCTACAAGAGTGATGTTTACAGGAATGAGGACCTCGAAGGGCCATCCTGCATAATCTTTGTCCTCAATGCCTTCTTGTCCCACTGGAAAGTTTGATCCATTCTTTTACAATAGAAATGAGAGGGATGCTTCCCCATATAAACTGTTCAATTACTAAGCTTCTTTTGGATTATGTCCTCCTTTTCTGAAGAACTTAATAACCACTTAATACTCAATTTCGAACATGCCAGAATTTTTTTTAAACATATCCTTCTTTTTGCAACTGTATCTGAACAACTGAAGACAGTGGAATGTTAATTACACCTGCAGTTATTTACTTAACAGATAGGATATTATACAACAGGATTTCGTGCAGACAATAATTCTTATCTATAAGGCCGGAAACTTATGGGCATATTCTTGTATGTGGATGGTGTGCTTTTAATTGTGAATTACCCACATCTTTACTGAATTTTAGTAAATACAGCAAAACATAGAATGGAGTAATTATTCATAGCATTTTACCTACATACAACCATTACCACACATGCTACATCATCAAGGAAATACAAGTCTGTAAAACCTGCCACAACACTAAGTACTTTGCTGCAGCTCAGTGAAGATGATGTACAGACACACTTAAGTCTGACCTGTACACTCAAAAACAATTTAACATTAGTTAGAAGTACATACTTCTATACATTACCTTTAAGTAGGAACTAAACTGTTTCCAAATTAGAAACAGTTTTTCTCAAATTATCAGCTGTCCTCCTCCTTCTATGTGAAGGATCAGAATTTGCTAAGGTGTCCTGTTCATGCCTAATGAAGTCATTTGACCCAATTTTAGTTGGATTCAATGCTTGAGCACGCTTCCTTTCTTGCATGATAATGACCTCATTGGTCAGGTATGCTTCTTTACGTATCTCATCGCGTAGACGCCTGGAGGTATCAGGAATCAGCCACTGCACAGTCATCATGACAAATCCAACAATATTCTGTAAAGAATTAAAATAAGTTTAACATACTGTGACTTTGTGGGTTCGTAGAATTAAAAATCCAAATTGCCAAAATTCTAAATGTTCTTTATTTCCATAGGAATACACTGTTCAATTCTCACGTAACATTAGATCACATATAACAATCTACAGCACCAAGGTCGATGACAATAACAAACATTAGCTTTCGTTACAACACTTCACAGCTGACTCTCGTTTTACAACAACACTCTTGTTACACAACTCATCTCACTGTTTTGCAAAACTGTCCTGCTGGCGTGTCACAATCGCTTATATATCTCATTCATAATTCGAGAGACCTCACGAGCAAATAAGAAAAAGAACTATTCTCTGTCATTTTAGTTAATTGATGAAAATCAATCATTTCTTCACACTAGCCTTATATAGGCTAAGGTTTTTGATGGATAGAGTTAACATGAAAAATTCAATGCCATGGCCGGGATTTGAACCACGGATCTCCTGGTTTCTGTCCAGTCGCTCTAACCCATTGAGCTACCATGGTCAACGTGCCGTCATGACACTAAATTCTCTGTCTGACTCGTATATTTTCCGGTATATGATATGATATATATAAGGGCGCTCAACTACGGCGGTCATCAGTGCCCTTTAAAAAAAAACTAGTCATGGCAAAAGCCAGATATAAAACTTTCTAAAAACTATACAAGTGTAACAAAACCTATTAAAAATACAAGGACATAAAAAAACTTCAATCAAAACGTACTAAAAATTTCGTTCACTAAATCCTAAACTCTAAACCAGACAAGAATCTAAAAACCTTCTCCACGGGTCTCCACGCACGGCCTACACGTGGGTGGGCCTGTTGACCGTCTCCCTCAACCACGAAGAGGAGCCCACACGAGGGAGACTGTTGGCTTGGGACCCCGGGTGCGCCAAACCCGTACCTACCGAAGTAGGCCCCTGGGAGGTATTTTCCGGTAGACCACTAGGGACTCTCGCATCCGAGATACATCAATTGTGGCGACTTACTATGTAAGTACTTAAGTCCCAGACTTCATCATTTAACCAGGAGATCCGTGGTTCAAATCCCGGCCATGGCATTGAATTTTTCATGTTGACTCTATCCATCAAAAACCTTAGCCTATATAAGCCTAGTGTGAAGAAATGACTGATTTTCATCAATTAACTAACATAATAAGAGTTATATGATGAAGCCTGCGACTTAAGTACTTACAATAGTAAGTCGCCACAAATGGTGTATCTCGGATGCGAGAGCTCCTAGTGGTCTACCGGGAAAATATACGAGTCAGACGGAGAATTTAGTGTCATGACGGCACGTTGACCACGGTAGCTCAATGAGTTAGAGCAACTGGATGGAAACCAGGAGATCCGTGGTTCAAATCCCGGCCATGGCATTGAATTTTTCATGTTATTCTCTGTCAATCGAGATATCTCTTGAATCTTCCAAACGTGAAATCCTATCTGTGCCGGCAAGTCCTTTATCATAGTTATCTTCATTTGCCGGCCCCTTTGTGTACACTAGTCGCTCTATTGTTAACTGCTTATGAAACATTATCCGCCATCTATTATCTATTTGCGCCGAAACTTTTATGCCTGTTACCACAACAATACTGATATAAAGCACTGATCTGTTAAATTTAAAGGGAGTCGATTAATGACACTAAACAACACTTACTTTTAAAATTTTCCGCCTTTTTTTTTCAATATTTTCAGAGACTTTGCCTCTATCCTCTACCGGCCATCGACTAGTTCTCATTGGTGTAGTTGACGATATTTTGTCTTCGGTCTCCTCTGGTGGCGGCTCAAGGAACTTGCTGAACAAATCCTTCTGGAGGATGTCGAAATTGAATACTTTGTTCCTATTTTTTGAAATTAAGATTTGTTCCCATGCGGATAGTTCTTGTTTTCCTGATGTATGTTTTAGTAGTTTTGGTTCTGGATTTATGTTGCGGTTTTTTTCCCAAAAATGCGTGGCAACTGCTGATTTTTCTAATTGTTTATATTTTATGTTTCTAAAGTGTTCCTTTGCTCTTGTTTCTAAATTTCTTTTGGTTTTTCCAATATAAATTTGACTACAGTCACTGCATTCAATTTGATATATACCAGATTTTTTGTTAGATGGAATGGCATCTTTGATGTTTGAGCAAATTAGGTTTTTTAAGGAGAAATGGTTGACTGGTGCTAGTTGAATATTTTGTTTTTTGAAGACTTTTTTGAATTTATCATAGGCCCATGGATGGTAAGTGAATTTTTTGAAAATCATATTAGTTTCTGTAGCTGAGAGGGCTGTGGTTTCCTTTATTAGCTTCTTCTTTTTTGCTAAGTTCACTTTTTTGTCTACTAGTGATTTGGGAAAGTCATTTTTTGTGCTATTTCAATAATTTTGTTGTATTCTGTTTTGTATTCTTCTGCTGTGAGAGGGATGTTGACCAGTCTGTGTGCTAAGCTATTGAAAATTGCCTGTTTGTGGGATCTTGGGTTGTAGCCATTAGCTTTATTGTAGTTGTCTGACTGTGTTGGTTTTCTGTAAATGCCAAAGTTTAGTCTGTTTTTATTTCTCATTATTTTTAGATCAAAAAATGGCAAATACTCGTCTTTTTCTATTTCTACAGTGAACTTGATGCTTTTTTTTTTTTTTTTTATATTTAAAAGTTTTAGTGCATCCCCCAGAAAGATTTGTTCAGCAAGTTCCTTGAATCTCCACCAGAGGAGAACTATGACAAAATATCGTCATCTACACCAATGAGAACCAGTCGATGGCCGGTTGAGGATAGAGGCAAAGTCTCTGAAACATGTTCTGGAAAAATTTAAAAGTAAGTGTTGTTTAGTGTCATTTATCATAACACTGTTTTCAACACTTCCAAGAAAGGAACTGATCTGTTGTCTTATGGTCCATCAAGATCGCAGGTAGGCATGGTTCACTTGCAGAGTTATTTAGTATTACTCTGCTCAAGTTGTTCTCGGGAAGCAAGCCAGGTGAAAAGATGATTAGAAATCGACATTACAGCATTTATATCCAGTGATTCATTTGTGGTTATAAAATTTAATAAATATCCTGATGATGGGAGAGATACACACTCCCGAAATGTTGATTTTTAATCGTCTTTTCACCTGGCTTGCTTCCCGAGAACAACTTGAGCATATTCGTCAGCAGGAAAGCTTCAGATCTCATTTTACTTTAGAGTATTCAATTACTGCTGCTGTTCTTGTCTTGTTATTAGACCATTGAAATACTCCAATGTAGAAGAGAGTATGTGGAGCATGCATACATATGATCCTGGCTGGCCATAAAACCACATTCCTTATGTACAACAAGTAGTTAAATGAAGATCTTAACAGTTTAGTTAAAAATTACACCAAGTGCAAATAGCTTTTTCAATTAAAATTGACATGTTGTGTGTTTGGAGGAATTTAGTAACAGTGACGTCAAAATTAATATAAATATTATTTGTGGTTGGTTTATTGACACTCGTCACTTACTTTTTCATATATTTATGAGAGACTAGTTTCAAAGGCCCTGGCCTCCATTTTCATTGGGAAGAGATTGAAAATGGAGGCCAGGGCCTTTGAAACTAGTCTCTCATAAATATATGAAAAAGTAAGTGACGAGTGTCAATAAACCAACCACAAATAATTTTTATATAAAATTGACATTTTGCATCACTGCTATAAGTTAGCAGCATTGTTGTCAGTGATGTAAGGAATGTCCAACAGATGGCAGTATACTGCACACATTTGTACGTGGCCATAATATCAGTGGAGGTAGGAAACCTATTAAAATCCATCAGTGAATTAAACTCCAGTATGGCAATAAATGTCTAGCACTGCAGCAAGGTATGAGTGGAGTAGGAAATTCGGAAATGGCTTGACAGTTTTCTGAACTTGGATCAGGCCACTACAGTATACTGATTATACATTATGATGAAAAATAGGCTTGTAACAGTGAATGAAATAGTCACTCATGACTTAGCAGACATCATTCATCATATCACACTAACCGTGCAACAGTTCAATCATCAATGATCTCATCCTCTTATACTCTTCCACATCTCCCATACTCACCGGTCCTCACACAAAGGATTAACACATGTTTGGACCACTCAAAGAGGTAATAGGAGGAAAGAAACTTTGTTCCGATGAAGAAACGCACCAGGCAGTGCATTAGTGGTTGCACACACAGCCAAAACAATCTTTTTTTTTTTTTCTTTCAGAGGAATGCAGCTACTTCCTATGCGTTCGTTCGTTCACTCACTCACTCACTCACTCACCTACTCACTCATGGTATGTAAATCTACTGTCAACATGCCGTCCTGACATTAAATTCTCCATTTGACTCTTATATTTCCCGGGTAGACCACTAGGGGCTCTTGCATCCGAGATACACCATTTGTGGTGACTTACTATCGTAAGAATTTAAGTAAGAAGATTCCATCATAGATGGACACTAACTATGGCTTCTGTTTCTAGCCGCCATAGAGAAAAGAGTGTAAATGTAACATAATTGATTGAAAAAGAAATACTGTCATTTGAAAAAGTGCTTATTTCAATGTTTCAACAACTTGTAAATTGTTTAATAAATTAAGATTCAATTTTGAAAAAAAAGCAACAAATATTATTTTTTGTCCAACAAATCAATCATCTGAATTAAATTTAAAGGGAGTCGATTAATGACACTAAACAACACTTACTTTTAAAATTTTCCGGAACATGTTTCAGAGACTTTGCCTCTATCCTCAACTGGCCATCGACTGGTTCTCATTGGTGTAGCTCACAATATTTTGTCATAGGTCTCCTCTGGTGGCGGTTCAAGGAACTTGCTGAACAAATCTTTCTGGGGGATGTCGAAACTGAATACTTTGTTCCTATTTTTTGAAATGAAGATTTGTTCCCATGTGGATAGTTCTTGTTTTCCTGATGTATGTTTTAGTAATTTTGGTTGTGGATTTTTGTTGCGTTTCCCCCCCCCCCCCCAAAAAAAAAATGCAAGGCAACTGCTGATTTTTCTAATTGTTTATATTTTATGTTTCTAAAGTGTTCTTTTGCTCTTGTTTCTAAATTTCTTTTGGTTTTTCCAATATAAATTTGACTACAGTCACTGCATTCAATTTGATATATACCAGATTTTTTGATAGATGGAATGGCATCTTTGATGTTTGAGCAAATTAGGTTTTTTAAGGAGAAATGGTTGACTGGTGCTAGTTTAATGTTTTGGTTTTGTTTAAGTCTCAAAAACCAAAACATTAAACTAGCACCAGTCAACCATTTCTGCTTAAAAAACCTAATTTACTCAAACATCAAAGATGCCATTCCATCTATCAAAAAATCTGGTATATATCAAATTGAATGCAGTGACTGTAGTCAAATTTATATTGGAAAAACCAAAAGAAATTTAGAAACAAGAGCAAAAGAACACTTTAGAAACATAAAATATAAACAATTAGAAAAATCAGCAGTTGCCACGCATTTTTGGAAAAAAAAAGAAAAAAAAAAAGAAAAACCACAACATAAATCCACAACCAAAACTACTAAAACATACATCAGGAAAAAAAGAACTATCCACATGGGAACAAATCTTCATTTCAAAAAATAGGAACAAAGTATTCAATTTCGACATCCCCCAGAAAGATTTGTTCAGCAAGTTCCTTGAACCATAACCAGAGGCGACCTTTTGACAAAATATTGTCAACTACACCAATGAGAACCAGTCGATGGCCGGCTGAGGATAGAGGCAAAGTCTCTGAAACATGTTCCAGAAAACTTTAAAAGTAAGTGTTGTTTAGTGTCATTAATCGACTCCCTTTAAATTTAATTTATCATAGCAACACTGTTTTCAACACTTCCAAGAAAGAAATCAATCATCACTTCTCATCCACAACCACACCCTAAGTAAAAGTTCATCATGCTAAAAAGAGAGCAGCTGTAGAAATTTCCAGAACCCAGCACAACTGGGAACGTTGGATCCAGCGTGGAGATCATCAACGTGGTGCATAATTGCATCACATCAGCATCATCATCCCATCACCATAATTTCGCTTCAAATGTATTATGTATTCTGATGCAGTGTGGATCTGCCTCAATGATGATGTGCCGAGAAACCTATCAGAGAAACTTAGCAGAGAAACCTATCTCAGGATATGTGTGGGTGTGTTAACAAAGTAAGGATGACACCAGAATCTGAGTTTGCAACATTTTAATAAACATTATTCACTCTGAGAAGTTGCCAACCAATGGAAACGAATATATAAGTATCCGGAGTTAATGTATTTGAATCCTATTACCTATGGTTCTGTACTTGAGACAAGGATGACGCTACATCTTGTTCCAACGCTGATCCGAGCAGAACTATCCAAGATTCTGCCCATAATGACCTACTCAGCTACCAAATTCCTCTAATAATCTCCCCTTTTATTAATGACTCTAAGATCCCCATTACTAGCTTCTAATACTTTTAGTTGTTGTAATTTACGTCCTCCAACATTAAGTCTTATCAGACGATGAATGGAATGTATGAAATGATGCTCAAATGAGCCCAGCATGCATAGAGCTTAGAGTTACCTGATATTCATCTTTCAGGATAAGGAAAAACCCCAGAAAAAGCTTATCCAGGTAACTCACCCTGACCGAGATTCAAACTTGGGACCTCTTGAATGTGAGGCAGACACGCTAGCACCAAACTACCCAGGTGGGCTAATACAATGTTGCCACTTCATTTCTACATTACTGAAATTTTCTGCTTTGCAACCAATAGAGACTTTTCTGCAAGTCTCTATAAATTTTTAAGTTATGCTCTCATATATTCCAAGAATTGCAAGCTAGCCTGCCATACCTAACCTGGCAACTTTGGATACTGACTTTAGCTCTCTAATGTAACCTACCAAACTACGAAATGGCCTGAGAACTAGCTTGCATTAATTACCATACTTAACATCCTCTTACCCTGAGCCAAAACCATACTCATAATCTATTGCCAAACCTGCAGCCTCTTAACGTTTATCACAAATGCACAAACTATAGTATTAATTTATTCAACTGATCCATAATTCTGTATCACTTTAAATAAGACCTTTATTTAATTTCTCACATATGCCTGGCATTTTCTTAACAGCTAAAAGTGGCATCTGCATGCACACCAAGAAACTCATCAATAGTTCACTGCTGACAACAGCGAGACACTCAAAAACATATTCAAAGGTAATTTGTTATAATAGTGAAGGCAACAATTCAGTTCTATTCAATAGCAATTTTCAGTTTTTTAACATTTTGTTACAATTTAAAAGTATGCAACAAGGTATCTCTTACAAAACCTAAATATTTGTTTTGAACTTAAGTTACATTCAAAGTATAAAAATTGAAAGAAGCGTAGAGAGAGTGAAGCACGAATTAATATAAAAGTGAATCGAGAAGATATTGACACATTGCTTCACTTAGACAGGACATGTTTCAAGAGCTGTTGCTCCCATCTTCAGCTGAGCAACAGTATAAATGAAGCAATGTGTCAATATCTTCTCGATTCACTTTTGTATTAAATTACATTACCTGAAACACAACAACAAAAGCAAGGCGGGCAGCAAGAATATGCCAGTAAATCATTGGTCTTTTATATGGCCTTGGATCCCATGGTGGATTTCTGTACTCTGGATATCTGTAAAAGATACAAAGTCAGATAAGAACAAACACAACACACTGAACCAACAATTTATTATCTTAATGACAATAGCTACTTTTAGAAAGATAGTCAGACTGAAAAATTCAATGACATAGCCACGATTTGAACCACAAGTCTTCCGGTCTCATTTGATTGTTCGGCTCTTCTTTCTAATATGCGACGTGGCAATTTTATTCATATACCTTCACACTTTTTGATGTTTTTATATACAACTATGATTTTTAATATAATTTCTTTACTTTTAGCGCAATTTCGTGTTGACGGCATTCTTTTAACGTTATTGTTTGTTTACTTACTGTGTAATGTAGCCATACTGGAGAATTCAGTGCAGCCAAACTATGCTTGTTTTTTCACTGAAAGCAATGCTGCCAACAGTCTTACTTTTCCCAAAATTACACTATCTAGTACACTAAATGTATGAGCTCACAGACTGTATCAGTCTGGTTCGGCTACTCCCACAAAGTGTGCATGATGTCAAATGACACCAAGTATACTGCAAGGGGAAATTGGCGGTCCCGGTCATGACGTTCAAATCGACGAATGCAAAATAGGATGATGTAAGTTTCATTATGGGTGCTGCAATTAGACTGTAGAGCATATTTGCATCCCTCCTGTTGTTGGGACATATCGTCATCCGCACCTCATTCGTTTCCACATCAATCATTCCCAAGATCCAGTTGCCCTCTATGACGTGCCCATAATGAAACTTGCATCATCCTATTTTGCATTCCTCGATTTGAACAACATGGCTGGAACAGCCAATTTTCCCCGCTTGCAGTATACTTGTTGTCATTTGACATCATGCACACTTTGTGGCAGTAGCCGAACCAGACTGATACAGTCTGTGAGCTCATACATGTATTTCCTAAGGAGCACTCCATTATTGTCATGTTGTAGGATTGTTTATGTGCAAAGTAGTGCATGAGTAACAAAATTTGACCGGACGATAACTTAGCCTGCTGAAACCATGTTCGTTTGCACATGGACTTCTTCACATGTCTGGGGCATTTTTGCAGAGGTTGGCTACAAGTTTTACATATCTTTCTCAAGTTGGCTGCAACGCGAGAACCGGCTAGTCATCTGCTTGCACATGCATATACATGCACCTTTGGACTTAGAAAATATTCTCGCGTCACACAAAAGAAAGTTTCTCCAATTGTTCTAACCATTGAGCTACCATAGCACCATGCCAGCATGACATTAAATTCTCCAAATGACTCCCATTTTTCCCGGAAAACCACTAGGAGATCTCATACATACAGGAGATATACACCTTAATGGCGACTTACTAAGTCCCGGCCTTCAAAATTTAGACCACTATTAGGTCTTTTAGGGCCTGTATTACGATCCCCGGTTAATAGCAGAAGTTTGTTACCTTTCAGTTATCAGTAACCATTGGTTAGGTTCAGTTCCTCATATTACGAACTCGATGTACCTGAAGGTTTGTTATCCTGTGCATTGTGGTGGAATGTAAACGGTTGGCAATATTTTCCACTAGAATTTTACTGTGTTTGCAACGCTATCTTGTGTTTAGAATGTGAATTAGCGGGAAAACACATGTATCATCAGGCGTCTTGTTTTAACTTTTTATTACCTGCTTTCTGTATCTTTCCGTGGTATTTTCATTAATAGTTCATCCGCAATAAGGTCTAGCATAGTTCGTTTACAGTTTAGATTTTTCCATAGCGTTAGATTCTTTTTCATAGCGTTAGGTTAGTGTTATAGGTTATATAGGTTCCCTTAGGTTAGTGTTATGTGAGATATATGGAAAATATATGGAATGCCTTGTTAATTTATGAACACCAAGAGATTTCCAGTCATTTTTTTTTAAATAAGGCCACATAACTGTTATTAATTTTGATAAAAGCATAGCACAAATATAATTTGGCTAAAATCATTTGGTTAGTAGTTTATCCTCGTGAATAAATCACCTCTTCTTATATAAATTATCATTTCACAGAGGTATATGCAAAGAGGGAAGGTCCACAAATTATAAGTCATCCATGAATAAAAGCAAGGTTATAAAATATGCATTCTGGGACCAGTAACTTGGTACCTGATTTTGTAAACATAATATATTTGGCTAGTTCAGTCACAGCATTGTGCCCTTGATTGAAAAACGTAATTGAACAAATAAATGGGTTCATTTAACTACCACAGGATACAAGATGGGCAGGTATTAACATTTCTTTACGTGTGCATTTCGCAGCAAATATATTTATGTACTGCATTTGCACAATCTATAGTAGGTACGGCAAGAATCATAAGTAATACTTCAACTTGCATTGATACAGCGCTCACACTGCATAAATCGCAATATGATTAGCAAATAGTATTCATTAAGGCACATTGTAGGGCAAAACTATTATGGTATTGTACATATAATTAGCTACATTACATGTGTGAACAGCGTTTGCAATGACGATTTGGACATCGATACAAGTTACATAACCTAAAAATTTGTTTTATTCACTGTTTGCTTTACAGCTTGTTACTTTCCTCTGGTAATGCTTTAACGAAGCGCAAATTAAACATTGCACCCACTATTAGCAAAATCGAATGTTCACTACTTCAGCATGTTTCTGAACATTTATACCTACCCACTTACACATATAGTATTTCGTGTAATTTCCGGTATAGGTTTAACATGCTTTGTTTATTGCATTTATGTTCGTTAAAACATAATATGGTCACATAAAATATTGCATTGCTTGCAACACGTCAGTGACACCATGGGACACTAGACATTATCATTCCATAACCTATTACGCCAAGTTACCTAATACTCCTGTGGTTTATTTTATATTCAACATGTCAATCTTTCCGCATTCTAATTCTGTGAGCTCTTCTTCTATTAAATAAATACTGTTATAACATTTCATCCTCAGATTCGCTGTCAACATTCAATCTGGCCTGGAGGTGCGCCATTTTACTTTTTGTATGCAAAGCTAAACTCCAAGTTATCCCACTAACCCCTACTCGAGGTGAGGGTTAGTTTACCTCCAGAAATAACTCTCAGGTGGCCCTTAACCGAAGGTCATAATACCGACATCCGCGTGTAGCTCCAAGTTAACCGTTAACCGACACCTTAACTGGAGATCGTAATACAGGCCCTTTATGGAAATTAATTGTTCTTTCACAATAGCTGTGTGTAGGACAAGGTTTGGAAAGATACAGTCAGACTGAAGAATTCAATCTCATAACCTGGATTTCAGCAATTGTATGGTTGCTCTAACCACTGAGCTAACACAGCAACAAGCCAGCAAGACATTAACTTCTCCAACTTACTCGCATGTTGATATGACCTCAAGATGTTAAAGATGACATAAAAGTAATCTTTAACATAAACGTAGGGGAGGGAAGTAAATATAGTTAAAATAAACAAATAAAAAATAAAAAAAAATAAATAAACAAAAATGTTTCGAGATTTAACTGTATTGGAACACCACAGTGAAGCGAAATAATTATTAATTTTTAGATGAGTCGTATTTATTACACATCTGCTTCACTTTTGTACCTATTTTGAGGACCTGTTTCGCAAATCATCGTTTGCATCTTCTGCTCTTATGCGACATGATTTGCGAAACATGTCCTCAAAATAGGTACGAAAGTGAAGCAGATGTGTAATAAATACGACTCATCTAAAAATTAATAACAAAAATGTTGTTAAACATGCAAAACCATCACTACATTTAAAAAAAAGGGAGAGGAAGGGGGTTGAGAGAAAACGAAAACAGAAAATGTTATGTGGATATTCACTAAGAAATGGCCCAAAATTAATCCATTATTAAGTTTTAAAATACATTACCTGCATAGTTCAACACGAGGATCACTTTCTTTGTTTGGCACTTCAAAGGCACTTGTATTGAAATATGCTAATGAGTGATTGAGGAAACCTACATCTGTGTGATCTGGATTAACAGTCATCGTGTACACCAAACGAGGTATGAAGTTGGACGAAAATGCAATTATAAATGCCTGGAAAATTGTAAAGGAAAGATGTGTTAATAATGTAATAACAAATTATAAAAAACTGTTTTAAAAATATTATATTGATACAGTGAACCTCAAGGCAGTCTTGGTAAATTTCAATTAAACAATTTAACAATAACATTAATAACTATTGGAAATAATCATTTCTTCCACACTAGCCATGTGTAGGCTAAGGTTGAATGAGTAGAGCCAGATTGAAAAATTCAATGCCTTAGCCGGAATTTGAACCACAGATCTTCCACTCTCCGTGCGGTTGCTCTAACCATCTGAGCTACTATGGCCGACATGACATTAAATTCTCCAACTGACTCGTATGTTTCCTGGTAGACCACTCGGGGTTCTCATATGCTATGAGACACGCACCTTTTGTGGCGACTTATTATGCTGTAAGTACTTAAGTCCCAGGCTTCATAGTTAAACTACTATGTTATTCAGGTAAATTGTTGGAAATAATTTTTTTTTTTTTTTTTTCCACAGTAGCCGTGTGTAGGATAAGGTTTGAATGAGTAGAGCAGGATTGAAAAATTCAATGCCATAGCCAGGATTTGAACCACGATCTCCTGCTCTCCGTGCAGTTGCTATAAACCACTGAGCTACTATGGCCAACATGCCGACATGACATTAAATTCTCCAACTGACTCTTATGTTTCCTGGTAGACCACTCGGGGTTCTCATATGCTATGGGACACGCACCTTTTGTGGCCACTTATTATGCTGTAAGTACTTAAGTCCCAGGCTTCATAGTTAAACTACTATGTTATTCAGGTAAATTGTTGGAAATAATAATTTTTTTTTTTTTGACACTAGCCGTGTGTAGGATAAGGTTTGAATGAGTAGAGCAGGAAAAATTGAATGCCATAGCCAGGATTTGAACCACGATCTCCCGCTCTCTGTGCAGTTGCTATAAACCACTGAGCTACTATGGCCAACATGCTGACATGACATTAAATTCTCCAACTGACTCTTGTTTCCCGGTAGACCACTAGGGGTTCTCATATGCTATGAGTCACGCACCTTTTGTGGCGACTTACTATGCTGTAAGTCCTTAAGTCGGTTCTGTTGACAAATTTGTTTTATTTTAGTGGTGAATAATAAAACAAACAACAGTCACCTAGCAGTAGTGGTCCTTTTATTTTATACATTAATACCCAGAGACTCAAAAATGTAGGAATTGACTGCAGTGTTTTGCCTGTCTGCGACCTTGTGCTCATCGCCATCTGCTGTTTACATAGAAAGGAGCAGATGAAACCATGCAACATTTTTAAGACTACTTTTAAAAGCTTAACTTAACCATGATATTAAAGGAGATGCTCAAATTGGCCACTGCCATTGTCCGTACATGTTTGGCAACTCTTTAGGAAATATGCTGGCATTGCTCTATAGCACAGAAAGAGTTATAGGCCCAACTTTTTAGAGCATTAACAGATAAGGAGCGTGATTTTGCCTTTTTTCAGCAACACTCTGCAACAGATCACATAGCCAATCTTTCAGTGAGAACTGAAAATGTGTTTCAGGACAGAATTATTAATAGAGGTTTGTGGCCCTATCCCCTAAACTAATTATCTGCAATTTCTATCTCTGGGACAACTTGAAGCAAAAGTGTACAGGACAAACCCATACACCTTGGAAGAATTAAAACAAAATATCTGCAGGAAATTGCCAGCACTTCTCAATGTGAATTATGGCAAGCGATGGAGGTACCAAACATGTATGGACAATGGCAGTGGCCAATTTCAGCATCTCCTTTAATAACATGAGTAAGTAAAGCCTTTAAAAATAGTTTTAAAAATGATGAATTGCTTCACCCTCGCCCCTCTGTGTTAGCGGCAGATGGCAATGAGCACCGAGGTCGCAGACGGGCAAAACACCACACAGCTGATTCCTACGTTTTTGGGTCTCTCAATATGAAAAATAAGTGAAGTTTAGTCACCAATTATTATATTATTTTAATTATATTTGCATCACTGTCATTATTTAAATTGTTTACATTTATTTTACTAAATTTGGTATTTAAGTTCAGCATCTCTCAAGGATATGACACAAAAGTTTTGCAAGAAAATGTGATGAAAAGTAAATCTGATTTTTTTTGGAAACAGCCTCTTCATTCTGGATGACTTATGCATAACTGATAAACTGCAACAGACATAAGATGTAGATCTTGTTAAAAACACAATGAGATGTTTTAAACCACTGGGTGATTCTAATACACAAAACATGTTTTATTATGGGGTTATCTATCCATAACTATTGCATGGAATTGATATACGATGGCGAGTCAAATGAAAACCAGAAATATGTTTTCATAGATCCTTTGTTATAGACAGAGTTGAAACAAGTATACTATTTAGGTCAATTAATGGAAATTAATTGTTCTTTCACACTGGCCTAGTGTAGGCTAAAGTATGGAAAGATAGAGTCAGACTGAAAAATTCATAGCCGGGATTTGAACCACGGATCTTCTGGTTACCGTTCAGCCGCTCTAACCCTTGAGCTACTACGGCCAACGTGCCGATATGGAGAATTTAATGTCATGTCGGCACGTTGGCCGTAGTAGCTCAAGGGTTAGAGCAGCTGGACGGTAACCAGAAGATCCGTGGTTCAAATCCCGGCTATGGCATTGAATTTTTCAGTCTGACTCTTATCTTTCTGTAAGTATACTATTTTTCAATGTAGTCCCCCTGCCTTTCGATTTGTTTCCAAAACCGAGTCGGAGGGCATGGATACCTCAGGGAGGGGGGGGGGGGGTGGCGAGAACTTTTGGCTGCACGCGTAGTCACTCATGCACCGCCTATTTCACCTTTGTGTTGGTTCTGAACCTGTTGCTTGGTCTCTGGTTGGTAGTGATGGACCCAGGACTTGTCTCCAGTTACAATCTGCTTTAAAAATGTGTCACCTTGAAGTTTGTAGCGATACAGCAGCTCCTGGCAGACATGAACTCGCCTTTCCCTCAGTTTGGAAGTCAGCAGACAAGGCACCAATCTTGTGGCCACTTTCTGGTACTTCAGCTCATCATGGACAATATGATGAGCAGTGTAATTGCAACAATGTCATCAATGGCGACCTGTCTATTCTGCTGAATCATCTCCTCTGCCACTGTAATCACCTCTGCTGTGACAACATGATGTGCCTGGCTTGGCATAGGCAAGTCCGCCAAACTTATGCTGTTGCTGAATTTCATACACCATTTGTACACTTTTGAGTCTGCAATTAACATGCAGCCATGTATAGTACCAACATGCGATGAGGATTTCTATTGGTTTCATGCCTTCACTGTGTCGGAAACAGTGCTACTCTGCTTTGGTGCATTCCAATAGAGGGGCCATTATATTGGACACTCCTCTATTGCGCTGCTGAGTCACATGCATGGGGTCACGGGACTCTTGCCAATTGATGGCGGGAGAATCCATGTGTATGCATACAAGGTCTCATCATAATACGAGCAGTTTTAGATTTTCTATGACAGTTTTCCAGTTTTCATTTGACTCACTCTGCTATGAAGAAGTTGTCCAATAGTACATCTGGACAGAATATTCATTCTCCTGAGGAAATATATTAGATTAATTTTTAATTTAAAAGCTTCTGACTTTTGTTCCAACACACGTGCGCACGCACGCACGCATGCACGCACGCACGCACGCACACACACACACACACACACACACACACACACACACACACACACACACACAAAAATAAGATGTTCATATTTTATTCAGTATATTTATACTTTCATTGTGAGTAAGCTGAACTTAAATAATGGTATACATAACTAAAATATCAGACACAACAATAATTATTTAACATGTAAACAATGTAACAAATAAGATCAATAAAAAGAACATCTTAAAACGCCTAGCAGGAAAAAAATGGGGTGGAAATATGGATCTCCTTAATAACACATATAAAACATACATAAAACCCAACTTACTATTTGGAGGAGAACTGCTGGCAACAGTAAGCAAGAAACTCAAAAGGAAAATAGAAACCTCACAAAACAATTCACTAAGAATAATAACAGGGGCTGTGAAAACAACACCAATTGCCATACTACAGAGCTTCACAAAAAATATGGCCATAGAACTGGAACATGAACTAAAGGCAATTACCCTAGCACAAAAACTGCTAGTTAACAAAAATAGACACAAGTGGTACCACACAGCAGATAATATAAGCAATCTAAAAACCCAAACAAGCTTCAGAACATACATCAATAACTCAAAACACAAGAACATAATAACAACAAATATAACAACAATAGAGGAAACAAGCCCAACAGAATATATTGACATACATTATAAGAATGACCTGTTATATACAATACATAAGCAAAACAATTTACCAGATGAAATGAAAGCAATAGCAATAGCCACAGAAAATGAAAGATATCCAGAAAAAGAATGGCTCTGAATATATACAGATGGATCCTTTATAAACAAACAAGATGCTGGTGCAGGAGTATACTGCAAACATTTTGCACAGTATCTACACTAGACGAAACTTCAAACCATTATGATGGAGAACTAACAGCCATAAAAGCAGCACTGCAGAATGTCCTGTACAGACCGTACATAAAGCAAAACATAGTTATCTTAACAGATTCAAAATCAGCCATAGATGGGATTGTAAATTATAAAAACAAAACAACAAGAAACATCAAAGAAATAAGAAGTTTAATTAAAGCTGTCGAATCAAGAAACCATGTCACCGTGCAATGGATTCCAGCCCATGTTGGACTTTTAGGTAATGAACATGCTGACCAACTAGCAAAAAAAGGTGCAATTCAAAATATAAAATCTGTAAGACAAACTGAAATTAATAAACAATTAAACAACACTAAGCTACATTTTAAAAGACAGCAGAGACTTAATAAAGAAGATAAACTAAAAGACAAGGATTATAAGAACATTGGAGACAAAACTGACATACAAAAATTACCAAGAAAAACTGCAGTGGCCCTATTTAGAATGGAAACTGGCCATGGTTGTCTTGCAGAACACCTTTATAAAATACACTGCATACCTACACCCAAATGTACTATCTGTAAAGAGGATGTCATCATGAACAAACACCATTTGGACAAATGTAATGGTCTCAAAAGTGGGAACCTACAGGCTTTATATTGGGAAGCTAGGGGGAAAATGATGCAGATCAACTAATCCCCAGTGCCATTAGTCAACAACAACAACAACAATAATTATTTATAAAATAAACCACCAAGAAATTTATCAAGGACATTTATGTAAAGGGACAGATTTTGTATAACCAACTGCCAATGAGAACTAAGGCATTAAACAAAGTGAACAATTTCAGAGAAAATTAAAATACTTTTTAAAGAAAATAATTATGTAAGTATAACTTTTATAAATATTAAATCTGTTGTATATTCTTAATTTTGATGTCAGAATCTTGAAGTATGTTGACAGCTAATAAATGAATTGAACTGAACTTAGTTTCAGTTGTACTAACAACAAATGATGGTGATGATAATGTGGTGATAGAAATATGGATAACTGCAAAAGTAAATATACAAACTCAGTATCAACCAAGACTTACATTTGTTACTACTGAAATGCGTCCCAAAATATCCAGAATGCGGAACCATACTCCTATACTCTTCACGCGATGAGGAACTGGACGTCGGTAGAAACGCAAAAACTTTTTTGCATCAAGACGCATTTCCAGCACATTATTTAGCAGTGCAAAGAATGGTGCTAAAGGAAAAGCTGCTACAAATATCGTGACAAAGCCATACTGAAGTACTGTAAAATAAAATATTACAAAATACAGTTATACAAAAAATGTTCTACAGAATCTGAAACCAAATCAGGAACTGCAAATTGCTTAGTTTGTGTATAGTAAAAGGAAATGCTGCGCAAAATTTCCTACTATAAATATAAAATTGTTTTTAAAATACCCACTGTTAATCATAAGTATGTTAAATATCAAAGCAGGAATGAAAGTAGTTTATGAAATCCTTTATGGCTATTTTGCTCCATCCAATTTTCTTAATTAAACTTTTCAGTGCAGAAGGACTAAAATTGCGTCATACCTTTTAAAACTTGTAACTTCAGTCACGTCCATTTAAAAAATCAGGAATGTTTTTGAGACTGATTAGCGACTACAGAAAATGTTCCTGATTTTTTAAATGGACATGAGTGAAGTTACAAGTTTTAAAAGGTATGACTCAATTTTAGTCTTTCTACATGAAATTAGCTTAACTGTTAACAATGCTTTTATTTATAACTATTCAAATTAATATTTTTAGTTTTAAATTTTAATACACACATTTTCAAATCTGTCTGTTCTTAAAGTGATATTCTGAAAGAGTATTCTTCCAAATGCATATATATTGTTACATATATGGCTGAGGAATAATTAGGAAACTATCAAATTTTAGAAGGCTTACTCTGGGCACTTGTCTTATTCACATGTTTTGAAGTTCTGAATTCTGCTGAGTGGCTAAATTAGCAGTTGGCGTACTGCTCGTGTGTGTTTAACAACAGAAGGTGACCGCACATATTTTTAGAACTATGATGTACGGTTACAGAAATTTGTCTTAATATGATTGGGGGATGGCTACGTAGTGTTCTAATTCGGGACCATCGACGTAATGCCGAGTCGACGCAATGCCGAGTCGATGCGGTAACGTCATAGATGACCCACATATTTAAGATCACTGATTCCAACCATGGGGGTTCAATATGAGTCAGTCAGTCAGTTCAGTACAGTACAGTCCAGGGTCAACTCACGCCATGCTGCCTTCAAGTGATGGTGACACCACCCATCCTCAGCCATACATGAAACACTGCACCATTAAGGTAAGTTTTCATAAATCAGTAATATGTTGTAGTATCACTATTTTCACTCCTAAACCCCTTCAGGGCTAAGGAATGTGTTGTAACCCATTTGTACTGTCAATCAGAATTAGTATCCAGTAAACGGGATTAAAAATGGATCATACTAACTTGTACTGTACCCGTCTCAGGAGTTCTATCCTCTACCTCTTCCCTACTTCCTAGCTATGCCCCTAGTTACTGGGTGGGTTGTACACCCCCTTTTCCACAACCAACCCTAACGTAGCAATATTTAATTGAAAAAATTATTTGTAGCTGGTTTTTAATACTTCGCCACTTACATTTTTATATTACTGAGAGACCTTCAGATGGTCTAAATCTTCGAGGTTGAAAATGGATGCAACAGCTTCTGAAACTAGTCCCTCAATAATATTAAAATATAAGTGACAAAGTGTCAAAAAACCGACTACAAATAGTTTTTTTAATTAATGTTAACATCACTGTTATTAAATTCCTCCGATCACACATAAATGATTAAGCTAACAAATCTTGAGGAAAAGAAAAAGGAAATCAGAGGTTAAAGTGTGGAACAGATAGAGTACAGGTTGAAAATGGAGATGAAGGTTTCCGAAACTAGTCCCTCAATAATATTAAAAAGTAAGTGATGAAGTGTCAAAAAACCAACTACAAATAGTTTTTTCAAATACAAAAGTTATTTAAAATCAAAAGGAATTCTTCATTGCCAGAAAACTAAAGATATTTAATTTGTCAAGCAAAATAATTTGAAGCATATGCAAAAGTAAATTATTGCAGATAGTATATGATTGCAACATCACATTGGCCTTTTCTTGGTTTGGTTCGGAACCTCAAACCGTGTAATTCTGGCAAAATTTTTATATCAAACTTTTGACTGGAATAAACCCAACAAAGTTTAACTTACCCATTTCCAAATATTCTGGAAACAGTCCTCTTGGGCCCCAATCTAAGAGTTTGTAATCTTCAGTCCACTGATTTGTCACTTTTGTACTTTCCTTCTCTTCAGCTACCATTCCTGTCTTTATTTTGAATGTGTTCCATGTTTTAAATGCAAACCTGAAAAAATAAAATTCCCCATGCTGTATGTAATTTCTACAGACAAAGAAGAATTGAATCTTAGCAACAAATGTGTATCATTCATTCATTTTTATTCATCATTTTGAAAAATATACATGTTTCTAGACATGTCAAATTTACAGAATAAATATAAAGTTAATAAAAAAACAAGATACCATAAATGCAGCAACATTAATAATATTAAACAGAAAGTATTTACACAGACCACAAACATGAGGTGTGGTTATAATGAAACTGGACTAATTTTTGTACACATTTCCAGCTTTGTCAATGACAGAGAGAAGGACGGCGGATTGACCTTGGGACTCCCTGTGCATATAAAATTTCCCACTGCTGTGGTGGTTAGTCTGGCGGCGAGCATAAATGGGTCGTATATCTGAGCTCCATTGGAATTACATCAACAAGTTAACATCAAATTCCTATCTCCAAAGAAACTTTCAATTTGTTCTGGGGTCCATGGAGCTAAGAGTTACCCGACATTCGTCTATCAGGATAAGGGAAACCCACAGAAAATAACCATATCCAGGTAATTCACCCTGACCAAGATTCAAACTCTATTCATAATAATATACATTGTTTTAAAAAAAATATATCATGCTTATAATACTTGAGCAATTGAACTAATACATCTGCACCAACACAGGTTGACCAGAACAATCAACAGTATTTCCTACAAAGATGTAATTCTGTACAAGATACCCAAATCTGTCAAGCCATTCTTAGGCAAAATGTTCAAGAAAAAAAGTCAAGCATCTTTTGTTAAAACAAATTTTATAGTGCAAATGATTTTCTGGAATTCAAACTGTAACCTGTTTATTGTTCATGCAATTTCTTCTGTTATGTGTATACTGTAAATATTAGTAAGATTGACAAAGCCATAGATACTTATTGTACATCAATCGGTGGATATATTCTATTCTATATAGGACATGGAAAATTCGGGGACTACTTGCAATGATTCAAGATTTTGGTAGACCCTACATGTGTCTGCAGAGTAATTTGTAATTTATTTCTCATGTTTCCCTTTACAACATCAAATGGAAATACAAAATCAAGATTACAATTATAAAATCCATAATGGAAAACGCCATATATTCCTAAATCCTGAAAATCCTACCATGTTGCTTGCCATGGAATAATAATTCGGTCCCCATACACCTAACCCTAGGTTTTTGTGTATGAGGCCCTCTACTCCTTTTTACACATTTTGCCATTTCAAGTATCCTACTCTACATTTTTCTTAATTGTTCTTAGCCATCTCTCTTTAACTTTCCCTAAATAATTCCCTATATTTCTCCTGTTCTTTTCCCCTTTTACTAACAATTTTTTTCTAATAACTACTTCACTCCCCAAAATGTCCCATTTACGTAGCCAGGCCTGCTCTCTCCATATCTTTGTTTGATTACAGTATAATATACAATGGAAGTCTGCATTCTCTTCTCCATACAATGGACATTTATGTAGCTCCCTCTCTTGACCTATACCTTTCATGTTTCTCACTCCTGTTCTCGCCCAAGCAAAACCTTCTCGCCCTAACTTACTACATATATCTATATATCCTTCCCTCCCCTAGGTTGTTTTTATTCCTCTATATAATCTCAGTGAGCTTTTGTCACTTGTATTGGCGAAAATGTCTTGTCTGTCAATATCTTCAAATCTTAACTTCTTTCCAGAAGCCTCTATACCCATACTCTGCATTTATCCAAGAATGACCCATACCTATCTGCTTCAACATGTCATTCATTTTATGTGTCCAAGACCCACCCCAGTTACTTCTCTTTTGAATATGAAAACATTCTTTAATAATATTACCATCTTCCAAGTTTGTGATTCTGTATAAATGTCTGCAGAGTAAATGATTGCATGCAACACCACAGTGAAGCGAAATATATATTTCAATATATTTTGTGGGAGTACGTAAGAACGAAAAGTGAGAGAGAAGCCCTTTGGAAAAGTGTAGTGAAAGTTGGCGGGCGATGTCCAATAGAGAACTGTGAACTGATGGGAAATTTTTAAAAACAATTCCTTAAATTTGTTAGTAGTATAAACTTTGATATTTTATAACCAAACATATGATTGAATGCAAACCAGAGAACACTGAAATTATGTGTTGACACTATATTACTTGGTATCTAAAATATAAAATAAATGAACATCATTGCATGTAGTATTTCACAGTAATGTAATGCAGCATGCAGCACTAAATAACTGCTCTATCTAAATGTGTGATGAAACATGGATATTCCAATATGCCCCACAGACTAAGTGACAATCCATGCATTGGAAGAGCCCTCAATCCCCTAAGAGAAGAAAGCATGCATGAGAAAATCAAAATTCAAAGCAATGATGATATCCAAGGGGTTATCTACACTGATTGGGTGTCTGCAGGTCAGACTGTCAAGAGTATTATAAAACTGTTCTGAAGATCCTCCATGAACATGTGCTACGAAGGAGACCAGATCTGAGGAAGGATCGCTCATGAATTCTTCAGCAGGATAATGCACCAGTCCATAACGTGATGTCTGTGAAGATGTTTTTGGCGATAAACATTCCAGGGATGAAACATCCACTGTACTTGTCTGACTTAGCACCACACTTTTTCCTCTTTCCAAAAGTGAAGTACACACTCAAAGGAAAGTTTGAGTCCATGAATGCAATGAAGGAAAAAGGACGACACTCCACATTAGCATAACAGAAGACTTCCAGCACTGCTTCCAACAGTAGAAAATTTGCATGGAGCAGGGCAGGGATTGGGGATGGAACTACATTGAAGGGGACAAAATTTTAGTTCTTGTTTTTCGAATAAAGATTTAAGAGCATCAGTCCAGTTTTATTATTGCTGCACTTGGAACCTTACAGACCCAGGTTTATCCATTTTTCATTTCATAGTGTGACGCAGAAGGCGAACTCGCATTGCCGATCGATAATGCGTACCGGCGGTGGCGGGGGGGGGGGGACGCAAGGGGTGGCACCTCCTCCTACCGCGCGAAGGCGCTCGAAGGCTCCAGAATGATTTCCCCCTCCATAATGGAAGAATCCAGAGGTTTCGGGGCGATCGATACAAGCGAGGCGACGGTTAGTTGAATGGAGGACGTCGCGGTGTGCGGACGTGTAGTGAGTTGAGTGAGTGACCGTGAGCCGGGCGGACGTGTAGTTGAGTTGAGCGGATGTGTAAAGACGAACTGGCAAGGTTGAAGGGTGTAAATTAAATAGCAATTGTGTATGTGCATCGGAACGGTAACGGACAAACTGGTAAATCGTAATTGTGTATAGTAATTGGAATAAGGTGGAAATAAAGAACATTGTTGAGTTTGTGTAATTGGACTTTTCATTTCGCGAGCCCACAAAGTCACAATTGGTGTCAGGAGTGGGATATAACACAATGGAGGCAGCATTAGAAAAGATTTTAGCGGAACTGAAAGAAATGAAGACGGCAAATGAAAACCTCGCTGCAAAAACAGAAGCGGCAAATAACAGCCTGGCCGCGAAGCTGGAGACTACAAATGACAACCTGGCCGCGGAACTGAAACAAATGAAGACGGCCAACGACAACATCACCGGGAAGATGGAAGAAATGAAGCCCGAATTAACAACAAAAATAGAAGCGGCAAATAACAACCTGGCCGCAAAGCTGGAAGAAATGAAGGTTGCGAACGAGGCCCTCGCCGCCAAGTTTGAGGAACGGTTGGCCGGCGTGAGGGATGACGTCACGAATCCGGGCAAGCGGATGGGTCAAGTAGACGACCGCTTTAATGACCTAGAGCAAATGGCCGACATCGCCAAACCCCTCACCCGCCTGACAGAGGAACACCGACCTTATGTGTGGACGGAGGACGCCGAAGATCCTTTCCAGCACCTGAAGGAAACCCTGTGTAGTGCCCCAATTTTGGGTTTCCCACAACTGGGTGGCGCCTTCGTTGTGGACACCGACGCTAGCGACCATTGCATTGGAGGTGTCCTATCGCAGATCCAGGACGGCCATGAGCGGGTGATAGCCTACTACAGCAAGATGCTATCCAAGGCAGAGAAGAACTACTGCATCACCCGACGGGAGTTACTGGCGGTAGTAAAGACATTGGAGCACTTCCACAAGTACCTGTACGGTCAGCCATTCCACCTGAGGACTGACCATTCCGCCCTAACCTGGCTATTGAGCTTTAAGAACCTGGAAGGCCAGACAGCACGTTGGGTCCAGAGGCTGCAGGGGTACGACTACACCTCGGAACATCGTAGAGGGAAGAGCCACGGTAACGCTGACGGCATGTCCCGAAGACCCTGTCCAGAAGAGTGCGGCCAGTGCACAAGAGTGGAAGAGAAGGAGCGTGCCGCAGCAGTCCGAGTAGTTGTGGCAGTGCCTGCTGAAGGCTGGGATAGCGCAGGCCTGAGGAGGGAGCAGCTGGCAGACGCAGACTTGGGGCCACTCTTGAGGGAAGTGGAGGCAGGGACGAGACCAACCTGGGAGGACATCGCACCGAGGAGCGCCACCTACAAGTCGTACTGGGCCCAATGGGACTCGAAGACCAGAGAGGGCGTGCTGTTCCGGGTATGGGAGTCACCCGATGGGAAGATGCAGAGAGAACAGTTGGTACTTCCCCGAAGTAAGGTACCGGAAGTCTTGGAGGAAGTGCACGCCGGTACTTCAGCTGGACACCTGGGAGCGAACCGAACGATTGACAAACTTCGGCAGCGCTACTACTGGCTGAGACTCCGAGCAGATGCTGGTGGTGCACCTGGACCGTCTAGCCCGCTACGATGGTGCTGTTCGGGACGACCAGCCTTGAGGAGGGAGCAGTGTGACGCAGAAGGCGAACTCGCGTTGCCGATCGATAATGCGGACCGGCGGTGGCGGGGGGGACGCAAGGGGTGGCACCTCCTCCTACCGCGCGAAGGTGCTCGAAGGCTCCAGAATGATTTCCCCCTCCATAATGGAAGAATCCAGAGGTTTCGGGGCGATCGAAAGCAATGTGTTACACTTCAAAGATACCCACTTTCCGCTCGTTTCTATGTCATCAGTGTCAAGGATAAGCGTTAAGGGTTATTATTACTGAAATAGAGTGATGATGATGCGAGGCGACGGTTAGTTGAATGGGGGACGTCGCGGTGTGCGGACGTATAGTGAGTTGAGTGAGTGACCGTGAGCCGGGCGGACGTGTAGTTGAGTTGAGCGGACGTGTAAAGACGAACTGGCAAGGTTGAAGGGTGTAAATTAAATAGCAATTGTGTACGTGCATCGGAACGGCAACGGACAAACTGGTAAATCGTAATTGTGTATAGTAAACTGTAATTGGAATAAGGTGGAAATAAAGAACATTGTTGAGTTTGTGTAATTGGACTTTTCATTTCACGAGCCCACAAAGTCACAATACTTACTTGTAGAAAGGTTTTATATAACATTAAAGTTAATGAACAAACAAATAAAATATAGAATAGTAATTTCAGTGAATAATCATGTAATACATAACACACATTCATATTGAAATACTTAACTAAACAATTTAAAGAAATTCGTTCCCTGAATAAAAACAACTATATTGTCGCGACTGGCGGCCGACGCACACAAAGGGACAGATAGTGCAGCATGGAGATAAAAGGCTTGCAGAAACAGATAAAGTTAGATGACTAGAAAGTTCGTGTTTCGTCTGGTGCCGTCTTACAGAACATTCCACAGACGTCTGGAATCATGAATGGTCGTATAAAAGGAGCCGCGATCGCCAGTTAGAGACAGAGTGTAATCGGAACTGAATTGTATTCATGCAGCTGTTTTTTTAAAGTGAACGCTTTTGTTTGTGGACAGCGACCTTGGAAGATTGTAATTGTGTATGTGATGTAATTCTTCTACTGCATGGGTTGGCCAAAGTGTGTTTCTACGGAAATAAAGAGAATTTTGAATTTCTGCAAATTGGACTTTTAATTCTACGAACCCACACAGTCACTATATTGAGCAATAAACTAAAACAATCATGCGAGGTATACTGAAAATTGGAGCTGAGCATAATTCAAAATGTTTAAGATGTTGTGACTTTGTGGGTTCGTAGAATTAAAAGTCCAAGTTGCAGATATTCCAAATGTTCTTTATTTCTGTAGAAATACACTGTTCAATTCTCACGTAACAGTATTACATCACATACACACAGTCTACCAAGGTTGATGACAATAACAAACAGCGCTCTGATCACATCAGCTCTTGTTACAACAACACTCTACAGCTTTTTATTGCAACTCTTGTGACAATCTTGGCGAGTCATCGCCTTCTTAAATACCTCATTGATAAATTTTAGATATTTCTGGAACAATAAAGAAACCGAAAAATCTCTATCAATCAAGATGTCACCAGAAATTTCCATTTATCTCTGTTTGTTTTGGTAGACCATTATCTTGCGTTATCTTTAACTGCTTATGCAAGCTCTTTATTACCGTGAAACACTATCCGTCTGTTATCTATTTGCACCAAACTTTTATGCCCGTTGCCACGACAATATTATATTACTTCTAGCAACTCATTTGTCGATACAGAGTACTGACTGAACTTCTCAACTGAATAGAACTGATTTAAAAGCAAAAATTTATTTAGTTATAACTAAATATAACTCAGATTCGATAGTAAATTATAATACATTTTAGATTTTTAAATATAAAAAAATTATTCCGTTGTTTAAGGACTATGATACAATGAAGCACAAAATTAATACAATTTTGAGTCGAACTAATACTCATGCTCCATTTATTGCTAGTATTTACCTAGAAAGCGTTTCGTTAGGATCTTCCTAACATCATCAGCTGTTGTCAGCTGTTGAGTATTAGTTCGACTCAAAATTGTATGAAAAAATTAGTTTATTTTAATGAGTACAGATATGGAGCTTAGTTTTATCCCACATGCTACAAGTATGAATTTCTGACAAGATTGTTGAGATTAGATTTAACATATATTAATATTACTTTTACGTCAACACAGGGTAGAGTTAATATTAATTTTTTTAATGTATGCTGCAACTTTCTCTTTATGAAATACAATTTTCAGAGCTGCTTTTTGCAGCTTGAAAATCTGTTTGCTGTTTGTACTGTTTTCCCATAATATTACTCTGTATTATAAACGTGAGTGAAAGTAGGCAAAGCAGTGGCTTTTTAGCATATCTAATGTAACACGCAACTTCAGTACACAACAAACCTTACTTAATTTTGTAGTCATATGTTCTTTATGTCTATCCCAACACAGATGAAATCTATTCATAACCCAAAGTATTTGGTTTCAGATTTGCAATTGGATGAAAGTTTGACACAAGCTTAATCTGATACTTGCCATTTTTGTGCTGCAAGTTTATTGGGACAGTTTTACCCTCATTCAGTATAAGTGTTAGCTCTGAACCAAGAAAATATGGTATCTGTTACTATTTTCAATTTCTATTTAAGCTCAACAGAAGGCTTGTCATCTGCAAAAAGGGTACATATTACATATATATAACAAAAATAAGAGAGGACATAAAATATACTCCCAGTAATACATTTTTTTTTTATCTGAAGCAGCCTTTCTTATTGCATTTTTGAACTAGTCTCTAAATATAAGTTCAGCGGAATTTTCCCTTCCTTCCAAATAACGCAAACCAATTCCAATGAGTAAGGACTATGATACAATGAAGCACAAAATTATACTAACTCATACCAATTTAATGCAATGCCACTTAATCCACCAATTTGAACATTTATCTAGCATATCGAAAGTTAACTGTATTGGAACACCACAGTGATGCGAAACAATTATTAAATTATAGATCAGTCATATTTATTACACATCAGCTTCACTTATGTACCTATATTGAGGACATGTTTTGCAAACCACCGTTCGCATCATCGACTCTAATGTGAGGAGAGCAGACAACAAAAGATGCTAGTTGGAAAGAGGTTGAAAATGGAGGCAATGGCCTTTGAAACTAGTCCCTCAGTAATATAAAAAAAGTAAGTGACGAATGTTAATAAAGCGACTACAAATAGTTTTTAGGATTACGATTAATTTTGATGTCACTGTTATTAAATTCCTCCAAACACACGTAGCTATCAACATAGTTCATTATTTCTAAATAGAAGATGGAGCTGGAGCTGGGGTTTATTCAAAACTTTTTAGTTTTTACGTTGCAGTAGGGAGAAATTCCACCCATTTTGACGGAGAAATTCAGGCAATAGAACTAGCACTAACACACCTAGTATACAGAACAAATGCATTTCAGAGAGCAGTTATACTAAGTGACTCAAGTTCAGCTATACAAGCTATAACAACAAATAACTTACCAATATCCAGTAAAATATTGGAAATTAAAAAGATCATAAGAATTTTAAATAACCAAATTAAAACTATCCAGCTCCAATGGATCCCCTCTCATTGTGGAATTCAAGGAAATGAAATGGCAGACCTTCTGGCAAAAAAGGGCACCAAAATCTTACAGAAACCTAACAAAACTCTGTCCTATCATTCGGCAAAAATTATAATCCAAAGAAAGTTTCAGAAAGAACTGATGGAACACCTCACAACAGAAAGCAATGAGAAACCATGGGCAGCTATCCTACACAAGAAAAACTTGATACCTGAACACCCAAGACATGAAGCAGTAGCAAAATTCAGATTGATAACAGGTCATGACTGTCTGGCTGCACATCTTCATAAAATTAAAATCTTTAAATCTCCAAATTGTATCCTGTGTCAAGATATCGATTCCATAATGAATAAAGACCACCTTTCTGTCTGTCCGGCTCTCAAAACATCACCCACAAGTACAATAACTGAACTATACTGGGAAGCAAGAAAGCAAATGGAATATATCCAAGCTAACGGGCATTAGACTACTACTACTACTACTACTACTACTACTACTACTACTACTACTACTACTTATTTCTAAATTAGCTGACTTGTTAGCTTGAAAGTCATATTTGCATTTATTGATTACACTGTATTTATTCAGAAATTTAATTAGTTTTACATACATTACTTTCTCCAATATTTTGGAAAAGGCTGATAGCAGGGCTATAGATCTATAATTAATCAAGGCTTCGCGGGTGATCAGCTGTGTCATGTTATTGATTGGTGAGCTTTCGGCCATTGTATACTCCATGGCCTTCTTTAGGATCTGAATGTCAATCAGATCAATCAGGACCATTCAGATCCTGAAGAAGGCCATGCCAAAAGCTCGACATTCAAGAAACCTGACATGGCTGATTAGCCACAAAGCCTTGATTAATAACGCTCGCTGTGAAAGCTTCAAGTCTTACTGATCTATAATTATCTCATCCTCCTCACCCTTTTTAATACATTGGTTTAATTTTTGCTATATCTAGTATTTTAGGGAATAGTTCATTTTACAGAGAATTATGGATTAAAGGAGAGAGTGGTTTAATTAGGAATCGGCTGCATGTTTTAATTGGATAATGTCATCCAAACCATAGGATTTCTTATGTTTAAATAAGCTTCCGCAGCCAATGTTAAGATTATCTTGGTCCAATACTTCTCGTGTAGACAGCGTTTTGAGGCATAAGCTTGCCAATGGTTTGCTCATCCTATGATGTAGCATCCTCAGGGCTGAATACATCTGGATCAGTTAGGCTGCTTCTCCTATACCATGACTTAAGCCCTCCGGTGTTTCCATTGGCTGACATTGAAGTTACTGCTGGTTGCTGGTGCTGAGATGTGGCCTTCTCAGTAGATGTTTCCAGATGATGATCAAGTTTTTTATATCAACTCTGTTGATTTTTTTGTTCTTCTTTAAAATTCTCAATGCATTCGCATATAACCTAATGTTTATAATCCTCAAAAGAGACCAGTAATTTTATTTTGTCAAAGTCAACATGGCGGCTAGTCTCAATGGCGTGTTTGGCTAACGTACACTTGTCTGGTTAATTGAGCTGAAAGCTTATCCCCCAGTCTGACACATTCAGAAAGCTACAGTCCATGCTTAAGCTAGTAGAGAACAAATCCGATCCATTACTTAGCCCAGGGATTTATAAAATACCATGTGACTAGCAAAAATCATACATTAGCAAGATGTTCATATTAGCCAGCGAACAGCATCTTTCTTGGTGCAAAGAAAAATTCTCTTATGCCTAACGAAGTTGCAAAGCCTCTGTTAAAGGAAACAGACCAATGATACTGCAATACTTACGGAATAATCATTTCCAGAACTGTATTCACAGACTGCTTACCAATCATTATAATAGCAAGCTGTATACACAGCTCCATTAAACATCCTCCGGGACTACACTGTAAACAAGCAACAATATTTATTTTATGGCAAACTACATCAAATATGTACATGCATTTTAAAAGCATTTCTGGTACATACCTCTTCCTGACGGAACTTCAATATGCGATTATATTTTGAGGGATAGCCGACAAATTTTCCTTTAAGGAATGCAATATAAAATATCGATGTATAGTAGTTCACAAACTGAAATAGGTAAATTTTGAGGGTCAAACTGTCATCAAATTCAGTTTGTGTGCGAAGGAGCTCCATTTCTGTAAGTTTTACAGCCAACCAGTCATAGAACTGAAAAATCAAACATTTCAAGATGAACACTCTCAGAAACAAGCAAGACAGAACAAGAATTCTACAATACAATATTTAGAACTGTAATGTGATGAAATTTCAGTGTTTTATTCTTAATAATCTAATGATCTAATGTTCTGTAATACTTTTTCACTGCATATTGTTAGTGTTATAAAAAATCAGTATTAAAAACAAGATCTTAAGATTAACTCTATCAAAATCAATCTTCTTTATTACAAAAGTAGTACTTTTCAAGAATAAAAGAATTACAATTACAGGTTAAGACTTTATGGTGATCCTTATTTCCAAATTTTAAGTACATTAAGTTGCAAATAAGGTCATCCTTTGTGACAAATAAATATACAACTATACCTTGTTTCACGTAAGCTTGCCCGGTAATCTCTTAACTGTCACGTGACCTCATCTCCTCTCATTGGCTGCTGTTTGGTAGAGACTGTTTTGCGGTAAAAATTAGTTCGTTATTTAACATGGTGATATATCTTTATATGTTGAAAGAGAATTGTCAAATATTTACTTTCATAACTGTTTCAATTAAATATATTACGCAACAGAGTTAATTTATCTGAAATGCATGTTAATTCTTAAACAAAGTAAAGAGGAGGTTCCTTTGCATCTAGGCCTGCCTTTCTGATTACACAAGAGCACGTGCTTTAGCGGTAGTGAATTACATATATTTGTTTATATTTGTTTATATGAGTTTTATCACTGACCTTGTTCTGAACTGGATTAGTCATGTATAGTCATTAGAAGGTGTACTGTGCGCGTTCGAGAGATACGTTATTTTATCCATCGTTTATTGCGCATGTACTTATTATATGTATAATGGCAGAGTCTACCGCCAGTTTTTCGCTGAAGCATCGTAAGGGTAAGCCATTACAAAGCGGTGAAAAAAGAATTGTGTTGCATGTGTTTAATGCACTCACAGAGAAGAATCCGTCTTTGTTACTGAGGGAAGTCGAACAGTTGTGCTCCGAACTTACAGGTGTGAGTGTTAGGTCCATAGGAACATCCCGACGTGAAGTTGAGAAAACAGGAAAACTTACCACTCCAGGCAAACGCAGGAATAAAGAAAAGCGTGTGCTCGGAGAATGCGATGAGTTCGTTAAAACTGCTGTACGTCGTCATGTGCATAGTTTTTTCTTTAGAAACGAACTCCCTAACATAAATAAAATTTTGTCTGCTGTAAATGAAACAGCGAAACTGTTACTGCAGAATCAGAATCCGAATCCGAGATGGAGGGGATTACTCCATTACCAGATTCTCCATAACGCGTGAGTTCAGTTTCATTATAAACTTGTATTTTTGCATGCCTTCATATACTTATTTGCATGATTTTAGCTATCTTCCTGGCATTTGACGTTTACTGCAGTTTTAAATGTGATGGGAAGGCACTGCCTATGGCGTATGACGCGAAAGCATTAGCCAATTAGGGCGAGGGGGAGGGTTGTTGAACGCGGAGTGATACATTTCAGCCGGGCAAGGTTATATGAAACAGAGAATAGTGGTATTTTTATCCTTCAAAAATAATCTTCTGCTTCTTAAAATTGAAGTAAATTTAGATAAAAACTGAAGAAAATTTAGAGAAAATTCTCTTGTCAGCATTTCATGTGTTATCAAAGACACCAAAGAGATTTTTTACAGAGCAAGATGGCTCAGGCAGTATCATCTGTGTGTGCATTCGGGAGTCCAAGTTCGATTGCCATAGCTGACCTACCCAAACTGTGGGTTTTTTCAGGGGGTTTTCCCAGGTCACCAGAAGAATACTGGGTAGTTTAATTTATCCCCTCAATTTGCTGTCCCTCTATTTCATCTCCATTATCATTTCACATAATCTCTTGTGTGGTGTCTTTCAGGGTAGAAGTGTCGGCGTTGCATGGCAGGATGATATGCTTTTGGTAAAACCTCCTCCTCCTGTAGGACAGTCTCTGGTCTCTGAACCCAGTCTGGTGGGGCCATGTCCAACTACAGCAGGATGGGATGTGTTAATGCCAGAGGTTCTACTCCCATTAGTCCTGGACCCGTAGGACCAAGGACCCGGGCCTCCTTCTACCAGGGAGTTACCGAACTGTCCCAAAAGGGCGCCCGGCACCTCCATGGGGCTTTCCATAAGGCAAGACCTAGAGACTAACAAGCCCTCCCATCTGGTCCTGTGGACTCAAGACGGGATGGAAATGGATACACCACTTACGTGCGCCAACTCCAAAATGGGAGGGCTACCGATATGACCTCGGTGGGGCTGCCTGGTGATCTAGTACACCTTCTACTAGCTATGCTGGCTAGTATGTGGGAATATTAATGGCTTCCCTCAACCCCGTCTGGAGACATACCCAATCTCCCACGGATATCGGGAACCACTGCCCCCTCGGGTCCAACCCAATCCGAACAACTCCCAATCAGGGAGGGGCTTGAATGTTCGGCCCGAGCTTCCTCTAGTATTGTCAGAGGTATCACAAGTGCTAGGGGTCCACAGCACCCGCCTGGTAGCTTAATGGGTAAGCGCAACTGGATGGAAACCAGGAGACCCATGGTTCAAATCCTGGCCGGGCATTGAATTTTTCAGTTTGACTATCTATTCAAAACTTTAGCCTATACATGGCTAGTGTGAAAGAATGATTAATTTCCATCAATTAACTTAAATAACATTTAAATATTTCCATTACCTTAATGGAGCAAAAATATCACTGGTTTTGTTGCCTATTCATTCAAGTAATTAAAAGAAATTATGCATTAAAGTTTAGCTCCCAGCATATAATATCAATGGTTAATGCGATCTACCAAGAAGTTCCCGAGGTCACAGGTTGAAATACCGCAATGGTCAATGAATTTTTTCAGATGTAAAAATCCTTACCATGAAATTAATATTATTACTTTAATTATGAAAGCTAAGTACTACTTACATAATTAAGCAGCATGATGCACACCAGGTTAATAACTGCAGCTGAAGCAGGAATGAAAATTATAAGTTGTGACTCATCACTGAGTAACTGAGAACCCAGTACTGCTATGCGATACAGAACTACACCAAATACTGCTCCAATTGCAACTATTATCTGAAACATAAGTTTGTTTATAAATTCTGGTTGACAAAATAAAGAATTATTTTGAGACCCAAACAACAATATTACATTAATCATTTTCACATTAGCAGTATTTAACCCAACTTGGCACATCAGTCGAAAAAACTATTTGTAGTTGGCTTTTTGACACTCTGTCACTTACATTTTTATATTATTGAGGGACTGATTTCGGGAGCCATCGCTTCCATTTTCAACCTCTATTCAACACTAGTTGGATAAAAATGTGATGAAGTGTCAAAAAACTGACTACTTTTCAATTAATTTTGATGTCACTGTTACTAAATTCCTAGAAGCATGCATAATTAGCACATCACATTTAAAAATCTTGATGTGTTACTTAGTGCTGCGCCATGGCCAAGCAGTTAGTTGCTTGACTGAAACCGAGACGACCTGGGTTCAATCCCAGGTGACCGCATGCAAGATTTGTGGCGGACAACATGGTACATTGGGAAGGGGGTTCTTCAGGATCTGTGGTTTACAATACAATACTTTGTCACATTACACTTACATAGTTGAGCAGATGCTCGTAAGTTGGTGACTCAAAGATTTTTAGTTTAAGGTTAAAGACTAGAAATAAAGACTACGATATTTATCAAGTATAATAAAGCAAAGAAGTATCATGTATGTGCAATACATACATTTCCTAAAATTATACAATGAGATTCATTGAGATACAGTTCATCATCCATGTATTGATTGACTGAGATCAGGAAAACCTTACTATGAGAATCGTAACTTACCAGCATAAAAACCACTGAGAAGCTAAGAAGAGTTGCAGGTACTCTAACTTTCCAAAAGGGCACGTAAGGTTCTTCTTTAAAGGTGACCACATTTAGTCTTCGTTTTGCATTTTTAAGTCTTGCCAAATATTCTGGTCTTGGATGTTCCGCTTGCACATCAAACCCCGTTAAGCCCCAATGATGCGTAATATCAGCAGAATAACGTTTCCAAAGTTCCAGAAAAAGGGTCCCTGAGAACAAAAAATAAACAAAAGAATGCAATTTAACTTAAATTTTCTATCTAGAAATATTATCACTGCTTTATTTATTTTATTATTATTACTAATATAAAATAAAAAATTACAGATATCCTAGAACATATTTTGTCAGTGTTTCAACAAGAACTCAATTGAAATGCTCTAATTTTGTTCTGAGAACTGAAAAAAAGTTTACATTGAAAATGCCCATCCCCCTCTTTATTGATGTGCTTCAGTATTCATTTCATACTGTTTTACGTTTACATACAAGGGATATGTAATTTCATAAACGTAATACAGAAAAGCTTGCCTGCTTCGGTAGCGTAGATGGTAGCGTGTCTGCCTCACATTCAAGAGGTTCCTAGTTCGAATCTCGGTTAGGGTGAGTTACCTGAATAAGGTTTTCTCAGAGGTTTTCCCTTATCATTAAAGATGAATGTCAGGTAGCTCTAAGCTCCATGGACCCCGGACTAATTTCATTTATCGTCCGATATGACTTAATGTTGGAGGACGTAAATTACAAAAACAAAAACAATACAGAAAAGCTAAATTTTACATTGCTTGAAAACTAGTATATTATCTTAGTTAATTGATGGAAATTAATCATTTCTTCACACTAGCCATATATAGGTTAAGATTTTTGATAGAGTCAACATGAAAATTTTTTTGCCATGGCCGGGATTTGAACCATGGATCTCCTGGTTTCCGTCCAGTTGCTCGTAAGTACTTGAGTAATACTTATAGTAAGGTGACCTAATATGGAATACTTTTTATATGTACTTAATTTATTGCCCTTAAATTTGATATATAAATCTGATAACTGATAAAACAATTCCTCGTTAACTTAGGAATATAGTATTCAAAACACAAAGCAGACAGTCTGTAAAGTTAATCATAACAAAACATATTCTAGAAATGCACACTTGTTTCCTATTGGGCACATAGTGATCCTAATATGGAATACTCTAAACAACATATGAGCAAATACAATATCAACCAATTTTGGTAGAAATGGTTTTGAAATATTTAAGTTAGAGCAGAAGAAAAGAAATAAAGTAATGAAATAAAACTACAAATTTATTCTGAGCGAATTTCGAAGTGATAAATGTTTACATCTCATTAATGCATCCTGACCACTAACTGAAGGTGGTGAAATTAATACTATTTAATTATTTTGGCTTCTATGTGCAAAAGCATTATAACAATTATTACCATATAAAGGTGTTCCCAATATGGAATATTCAACATTGAGATCAATGCGGTATTCCACATTAGGAACATTTTTGCCATTTTGTTTTAACCATTCAGCACATGAGCCAGTTATAGCAGCCTTTTAGTAAATTATTCAGGTTATTCCCACTATGATTCATATATCAAAGTATAAAAAGTAAATGTTAATTATACTTACTTTATCCAGCTGCACTGCCCATTCAATCGCCAAGTCAGAAAAACTCAAAACTTGGGCAAATCTTTATGGTGACACAGAAAGGCCACTGAACCTTAGCAAGGAACAAAGAGCACTGCCTTCTACACTAGCGTTCCTGCGGTAGCAGTTGCACTCTTTCCCAATAAATGTCACTTTCATACAGAGTGAGAACTTAGGTATTTCACATTAGGGCACCTTACCCTACTTATGATAGTAAGTCGCCACAAACAGTGTATCTCAAATTGCGAGAGCCTATGGTGGTCTACCGGGGAAATATACAAGTCAAATGGAGAATGTAATGTCAGGACGGCAAGTTGGCCATGGTAGCTCAATGGGTTAGAGCGACTGGACGGAAACCAGGAGATTCGTGGTTCAAATCCCAGCCATGGCATTAAATTTTTCATGTTGACTCTAACTAGTACATTATTTAAATGTTTATACTCTTCCATACTAGAAAATCCTGGCTCTATTAATATTTTATAGTCTTGATACTACACTGTTTTATTTTTTTGGCAATCTACTTTATATCTCCTTTCCAACTTTCTAAAGATTTGTTATTTAGTGTTCCCCTAAAAGAGATTCTGCAATAATCTGCTCTATTTCTTGCATTATATTAATGTATACTGGACCTTTTTTGTATATATCCCCTTCTATTTAACACTTTCATATATAGGGCGGACCATTTAACTTGAGACAGTACAATATCTACAAAACTAAGCGCTGTAGAAAGAAATGTTTTGACTAAAAGTGGCTTGATATTATGGGGGAAAGTAAATGCCGTTAGTCTTTTATTTGGAAGACGTTGTGATGGTCATGAAGTGAGAGACAAAATAAAAAAGGTAAGTGTACATTTAAAAAAGTTGAACTGACCCTAAAATGACCATCACAATGTCCTCCAAATAAAAAACGACTAATGGCATTTACTTTTCTGCATAATATAAAGTGACTTTTATTCTAGACATTTCTTTCTACAGCACTTAGTTTCATAGATATTGTACTGTCTCAAGTTAAATGGCCCACCCTATATATGCATGGAACACTTAAAAATATTCAAGTTCTTAAATATATGCTGACAAATAAATTTTTCATCCACAATAATTCTGATGGTCCTTTATGTAATAGGAAAATGTTTATGATAAAAAAAGTATGTTGGATGAATTTGTACGAGTAGACCCAGACTGAAAAATTCAATGCCATAGCTGGGATTTGAACCACAGGTCACCCGGTTTCTGTTCAGTTGCTCTTAACCACTGAGCAACTATGGCCAACGAACCGGCATGACATTAAATTCTCCAAATGACTTGTATATTTCCCAGTATATCACCCGGAGCTCTCATATACAATGAGATATGAACCTTTTGTGCCGACTTTCTACGCTGTATGTACCAGGATTCATTGTTAAATTACTATTTATAGGTTTACTGATGGAAATTAATTGTTTTTTCCATGTTAGCCGTATAGGCTATGGTTTGGATTTAGTCAATGCATTTTTCAGTCTGATTCTATCTATACTAACCACAGCCTACACACAGCTAATGTGGAAAAATGATTAATTTCCATCAATAAACCTAAAAATGTTGGATAAAGATGAAATAAAGATTAATACTGAAAGTATTCCTGAGACACACCAAACAAATTTCTTTTGGGTTAGGTATTGAAAACACTTTGGCTGGAAGCAACACATAGAACACATATCAGGAAAATTAAGATATTTGTGCAATAGACATGCATAAAGAATTATGGTTAGTAAAACTTTAAAACCATATTTTATTAAGCTCTCCATTTGCATTTATATTACCTCATAGAGAAATTACATATTTTATATCATTTCACCCATTTCAGTCAATGCCCAGTAAGGTTAGAGAATGTAATAATGATGATAATGATGATGATGATAATGATAATGATGATGATAATGATAATAATAATGATAATAATAATAATAATAATAATAATAATAATAATAATAATAATAATAATAATAATAATAATAATAATAATAATAATAATAATAATAATAATAATAATAATAATAATAATAATAATAATAATAATAATAATAAGTTAGTTACTAACACTCCCCACATGGCAACCTTGGCCTTCGGGGTAACCTCACCCCACCAAGTGATGACCGGACCCATTTCTCAGGTGGAGGCACCCAGAGGGCGGTGTCCACTACCTCCAATGATAGGGTGATAGTGAAGATGGCGGTGAGGTGAGAGGACCTACAGTTTTTACCGTGGACTCCGAACCACGTTGGGCATAGGGGATACTTCACGTGTGCTAGACAGAGGTGAAGGCGTGGATAGGGCCGACTTAAAATCGCCAACCCCAGAGCCGGGAATCGAACTCGGGACCCTTAGAACGGGAGCCGCGAACGAAACCACCGCGCTACCCCGGCGCCCATAATAATAATAATAATGATGATGATGATGATGATGATGATGATGATGATGATGATGATGATGATGATGATGATGATGATGATGATGATGATGATGATGATGATGATAATAATAATAATAATAATAATAATAATAATAATAATAATAATAATAATAATAATAATAATAATAATAATAATAATAATAATAATAATAATAAGCATGGCCCGGATTTTGATGAAAAGTCATCTTTTTCCTGAGCAGTCTCAGACGATGCTTATTGAAAATTAAGTGCATTCTGGAACAAATACGTTAGTTATATAGGGTTTTTATAGGTCATCAAAATGCATTTTTTTCCACATTTTTATAATAAAGTCATTTTTTAAAATTTTAATGCATTTTCTGGTAATTTTCTTTCTTTTTGACGAATTTATTGGGTATTTGCAACTGTAGCCCGCATTCGGGAGGCCCGGGTTCAATTCCCATGGCCGACCTGACCCTGACCCATGGGCTTTTTGTGGGGGTTTTAAAATAAAATGTGATTAAAATTATTTATATCATCTTTTCTGAAATAATAACTTTGTAAGTGTTGTAAACATGTAATTAACGCAGATCAGCATCCCAACAGTGCTGATGAAGTTGATTGAGTTAGTAAGGAATGCGGAAAAGAGGATATAAAATGTAGAAGGTGAGATTGGGGACAAAATTAGACATAAACTAAAATTTGTGTTGGACAAAAATAAAGGATATCAGTTTGTCAAATTTCCGATTGTAGTAAGGAGAAAACTTCAGAACTGATAACTTTTAACTGGATTTAACAGACAGTGACATAGTGTTCCTCAAATATGCACCTATAACATCTGTGGAAGTGGAGAGAAGTTTCTTAGTATAAAACAGTTTTAGCTCACAACCGTCGTTCCTTCACTTTTGATAACTTGAAGATGACCATGGTGGTGTACTGCAATGCTAAGTTTTGGCTAATGGGTACAGTTACTTATTTTTTCTTATTTTATAAAATTTAAAATGACCTAATGAATTTTGAATTTATTTATTATTTAGTAACAATACTGACATTATTTATTAAGAAAGTTAATTTTAAAATGTGGTTATTCGAACCATATATTCATTATTTGTCTGTGACAGCTATTAATTTATTATTATGAAAGAAATTAAGTTTTTTTTTTTTTTTTTTTTTTTTTTTTTTTTTTTTTTTTTTTTTTTTACATTTTAGGTGCATTTATACTTTAAGGGCATTCTATAGCTCATTTTTAGAGAATTTTTAGGTCAACAACTTCCGGGCCCTAACAACAACAATTATAATAATAAAATGCATACACACGTTTATGCAATTATACTTTATTATAACACTTTACCCATTTTAGGTATTTCAAGATTCAAGATTTGAATATGACTGTCATTATTGTCAGTGTCACTTGAAGCTTGTTCCCTTTTTTTTTTATTCACTACCATGTTTTTGCCACACATCCACAATAATCTCCTCACCCTGTAGTTACCCCAGGTCTGTCATCAAAATACACAAAGATATCGAAATTTGCACCCTCCTGTAGAGTTAGCTTACTTATAGGCAGAACTTCATCACTACCAGTACATCACCATCCTTAAGATACCAGATTTAAAAAAAAAAAAAAAAAAAAAAATTCCTGAATCAGTTTAGCGTTAAATGCTGAACCAGCATTTTTCTATAATAAGCTTTGAAATTGGCAATGACACATAAATCAAGTGACTGTAGACAAATGGTACAGTTGGGAAGAAAAAATTCCACTCAAACATTTTCCAAAATCATATGAGATAAATGTGCTGCATATCAACCCATAAAAATCAAACTTCTGTATCTTTTTCATTCAAATGTCCAGTTTCCTTAACCACAGTCTTAAAATCATATTCTGTAGGTTTCGTTTTGTAGCCCTTAAAACATCTTGGATTCCTGGATTTTCATATCACAAATGGAAGAAGAGGTTCCATCTGCACTGGTAACAAACAGAACTGTTACACGAATTTCACTTTTCTCCCTTCCGTAGCATGAGTCACCCATTTCAGCTAATGTCTTTCTGGGAATTAGACTGTAGAATAGGCCAGTCTCATCAAGTTGAGTCACCAAACAGCTGAGGATGAGATCGAATGATCTTGAAAACGTTTCAATTATACAACAAGTAATTGAAGTTTGAGTGTAAACATAGTAACTCATAAATCAAACTCAAAAATGAAGAATACTTCACTGTTAATAATGCTTCTGCTTTTAATATTTATGACAGTTGTAGACGTTTTGTGGCTGATAATCACTTATGATTCCTGGTAGAACCTCTTTCTTCCAGTGCTGCAATCCCATCCAATTTTGTTTTGCTCTCTTTACTATTTCCACTTGTATTTTCCTTTATACACTGTTCCACAATTTAAATAAATATTCTGTTTACTGCTATTTTGTCCAGTTTAACCTTGTGGTTAATGAATTTGTTTTTACATTCAAACACAGTGTATTCTAAGTCTTCTTGCCCTCCCCAATGGACATTCACTCTGAATAACACTACTGTTTCTTTAATTTTACAACTCACACTCGCTTTTTCTTTTCCATGCTATTTTATCTGTTTCCTAGTTATTTAAAACATATAATTTTCCCTTTCCTATTCACATTACAACCTAATATGAGTGAACCCTTCTCTGCTAAATTACTAAACAATCAAATACTACATATACTTACCCCAAAAGGACATGAAGAAAGCGAAGAAAACTGTGAAAGGATTGTCAAAGAGGTATGTTACTCTGGAGTAGCTGCAGGCTTCCGTTATATTCCAGTAAGGACATGTGTCACATAGTGGGCACATTGGTTCTATTTTAAGATTGCATATATCCTCACTGTAAAAACACAACATTAGTCATTAAGTATCTACATGCTTACCAATATTAAGAGGAACAAAATACAAAATCAAACATGTCTTAAATATTGTCGCATATGTGGTTGAGCAAGATTTAGGAACATACCAAATTCTATAATCTTGTCATTTAATACTCATTTCCTATGCCGTGACTTTGGCATAGTTTGCAGTTTCTAAACAGTCTCAATTTTGCTAATGAAAAGATGTAACCAGAGATTTTACATGAACTCTAGACTATGGCATCAGCTTTCTGTTGACTCATGTTGACCATGTACAGGTGGTTGGATAATGAATAAGCATAATCTAAGTCACAATAGACGTTGATTGGTGGCCAGGATATTTTGGAAAATATCATGTTTAGTTTAGCTAGTAAATGTTGAGTTACTTCCTCTAACGTGGGAAATGCTGACTTAACTGTGAGCTGGCATTTTGGTAGGACCTATATTTAAGGCTGGTTAAGCCAGCGCATGGGAATTCTTGAGGGTCATTCTAGTCTAGAGGGTTGACTCTAGTTTGGTTATTTGGATGCCACACTGATCTTAGATTCAGGCTCATCATGCCGCTGTTCAGCTCCTCTGCATGCATCCTCAACTATACACATGACAAATCCTCAAGGTAAGCCTGTATAGGATTTTAATTATGTAACTGCTATCACTATAACACCCGTAAGTCTCCTCAAGACTTAGGAGGTGACTTGTACTTTAACATACTAATTAGGATATGGTAAACTACCATTTTATAGAACTTGGTGTTGTCTGTTTACCTCTACTTATTTCTAATCTACGAGGGCTGTTTTTTTTTCAACCTCTGATCGCTCCATGCCGACGCTACGCGGGCAGCAGAAAGCGGGTATGCGCTGTCGGCGACTGCGCAGCTCTCGCACTACACACTCCGCCATTGTTGACATTCAGTCGTCAGTCGGGGTTGTGCTACAGCCACGTAAACATGGCCGCCATTATTGATGCTCCCGCCAAGTGCAAATTGCGAAGTGTAATTCGTTTTCTACAGGCTGAAGGCCATGGTGCTGCAGAAATCCATCGGAGGATGAGTCGTGTGTATGGCGAAAACTTCATGAGTGCTGGTGTTGTTCGTGAATGGTGTCGAAAGTTTAAAGATGGTCGTAATGATGTGCATGATGAAGGGGGTCAAGGACGCAAATCATCCGCCATACAGTCCTGACTTAGAACCCAGTGACTTTCACCTTTTTCCTCAACTGAAGACGTGGCTTGGTGGGAAGCGATTTCAAACCAATGAGGACCTTCAAACGAACGTCAAGGACTACTTGAATTCACTGGCGGCAACTTTCTTTGAAGAGGGAATTGAAAAGCTTGTTCACAGATATGACAAATGTCTCAATCTCTTCGGTGATTATGTCGAAAAGTAACCATAAGTGTACTATTCTTTTGGTAATACAATTATTGTTTTATATGAACTTGTGTTTTATTTATAGCCTATCGGAGGTTGAAAAAAAAAACGGCCCTCGTAGCTCCTACCTTGCTCCTATCTTTAGCTCTACCATCTGCTCCCCTATCCTTTCAGCTATGATCCCAGTTGCAGAGTAGATTGTAAACCCTTCTGGTGAAACTACTTTAAATATACAATTTATTCTGTTTTGCAACATTTAACAAGTGTCAAAGTATTTTCTTATTTAAATTATCTTCAAGTTATACATAACCCTCATTTGGACATGTGGTCAATGAGAACTTTCTTGTGCCGGGAAGCACACTGTTTGCAGGAGTCAGATATTTATTGTCTTCACATAGATCTCTCATTAAAATAACTATTATAACCATGTAACCTTGTCACAGAAGATTTTTGGAAATTATGTTCTTGTGTTTCTATGCCTTTCTCATACCTCTTAAGATAATTTGCATTGACACTCACTCATTCTTCATGGTTAAGTAAAACCATTCTTTGCTCATAAAACAAAAATTAAAGAGCAATGTATTACATTATCCTAAATCCAATTAAAAATTAACTTACATTGTGTGGTTGCAATTCCTGAATTACGTTATCTATGAGGTTTTTATTTTAAAAGTTTAGTTTCATTCCCAGCGGAGGTTTGCAAAATTTCTAGTTACCATGCAAGCTTTCTCTGAGATATGTTTGGACTTTGTTCTAACTTTTCTCTGATGTCAGAGAATGTAAGTGATGTAAGTACACAGCAATTTAAATTTGGTTTCTTCTCAAGAATACATCCTGTTTTCCTAAATTTATTTATAAGATTACCATTTGTTGCTCTGTGAAGTACATGAGTAGCAGAGAATCTGTCTATAAATTGGTACCTCACTTCTATCACAAGAGTTTGCTTTCACACAGGAATCGTACATCAAGATTGTGTGTGCTAAAATATTTAAGATGTTTTAGCACTATAACACTAATACTAACCCCCCCCCCCTAACCTGTGGCGTAACAGCCCTAGTGGTGCAAGGAATGCCAACCTGACTGCTGGCCTCACGCCTACATACACAAGAAACCGATATGGGGAGGAGATGCGGTGAGCATCTCAGTTCCCCCAGCTGTAAAGTTGGCTTTTGCAATCAGGGTTTGCTACCTATCGTAGCTCCTCACTTTGCTCACAATGCTGAGTGGACACCGGTCCTAAACCCAAGACTTAAAATCCACACTCCATAACACTAACATTAGAACACTGAAACAATTGGCCTCACAATGTATCAACATCAATCATCAGTTGTGTCAACTTCAGCTGGCACACAGAGAGGAAGTGGAAGTGGAAGTGGAAGGGGAACAATCAGTTAGGAACAAACAGAGGACAAACAGAGGAGGGCAAACATATCCTCGTAATACAGCTATCCAAATGAAGCCTTAGAACGCTGTTCCTTCATACTGGTCAGGTCTGGTTATGTGTAAGCTGATTTGAGTCAGATTTCAGAAATGTACTACCATGGCTGGAACTTAAACCATCAAAATAAATAAAGTTTTTATTTGTGGACACTATTTAACTGCTGTAGTTAACATTGAATCCACTTAAGAAAAACACTAAGTAGGGGATTAACTGAATGCAATACATATCACTATAGGAAGAAAATCAAAACTATTCTAATGAAGCACACATACTACTCTGTAAATGAGGTATTAGTGGGTATTTCCTCCTAATTTAGACGGATTCAAATGGATTAAATTGGTTGTAATTAATGTATGAATAAACAGATGTATTTAAATGATACTGAACCACATGGTTACATTGCAAAACTTACTCTAAATACTGTTTGTATGTAGTATCTTGTAAATAGTATACATATATAATTTTCTTGTGTTTTTTGCTTTCTTGACAAAGCCAAAAATTGTATAAAAAGGTAAACACATTATGAAGCGTTAATGAATGCTTACATTTAAAAAAAAATATTTACCTGAGTGTGTTTGAATACAATGTAGCCCAGCCATAGATGAAACATATTAATCCAACGATGGCTGCCGGGATTAGCATATGTGTATAAAATCCAAGCCATGCAAAATAAAGACCAAATTTCACTCCAAAGTAATCTTTTACATGGTCTATAGGCTGATACCTTATCCATTTACGAACAGATGCCCATTCTTCATTTAACAAATATCGAAGACTACCAGGTTTACGATAGTCTCCCTGAAAATAAACATATATTTGGTAGCTGAAGTGCAATGGGACACTTAGGTACACTTATACTGGTTTTTGTTGTTTTTGATGTCTTATCTGAGGACACAGTTAATTTTGAGTTGCACATAAACAAATTACAAGTGATGCTTTCATTAGAACTAATGCTCGGTGAACCTGAGGGAGACAAGATGCACATTTGTGTCGTCGCGACTAGAAAGTGCTCCAATGGTTGTTCCATGTCATGGCCACCATGAATATTTTCTGCAGTTAAAGATTCCGATATGCATTATGTGGATCTAATATTACAACCCAAAGAAGAGAAATTAGTAATCAAAAGATAAAATAAAAATTAAAAGGTTCAATGCCATAGCCAGGATTTGAACTACAGATCTGTTCTACATGTAACTGCCCTACTAACTGAGCTACCATGGCAACATGCCAGTACAACATTAATTTCTCCAACTGACTTCCATTTTCCTCAAATTGTCCTTACAAATTAAAAGTCAACACTGGGGTATACAATCTCAAATGTGTGTTTGAGATTCTATGTGGTCTATTGGAAAAAGGCAACTCAGCTTGAGAATTTAAATTACCGGCATGTTGTCATGGTAACTCGGTTGGCAGAATAGAAGTTCCATGGTTCAAATCCTGGCTATGCCGTTGAATTTTTCAGTTCTTATTCTATCTTGAAGCTGCTTTTTCATATAATTTGAGAAATTCGTTAAAATTTCCATATATGGAGATGTAATGCAAACCTGTCCCTCTAAAATTGATGAAAAGGTTAAATCAAGATGGTTTTGTTTGTGACGCAACAGATTGCCAAGAAATTCAAACTTTGATGTCAAGCCAATCAAATTTAAGTATTGGTCCCTTAGCATCAAGACATGGTAGAATGAACCAATCCCAGTTCAGTAAAAATTTTAATTTGATTTTTTTTCACTTGAGAAAGCTCAATCCTTAAGTTTCTTTTGATCTGGTCAGACGTGTTATGGCTATCATCTCGGACACAGACGCGTCGAAAAAGAGCATACTTAAATTAACGCATGCTGTTGCGTTTACTACACCATTAAAATCAAGAAAGATGTTTACAAATGTTGTTTCAAACCATCGGCTGTGTAAAAATACAGGAAGAAAATAAATTCTCAAAAAAAAAAGTGACGCAGTGCTTTAAAATCAATTTTGTTGCCACCATCCACCATTCTGTTGCTGGCGCGGTACCACTGCCTGAGATTACAAAATTCATCACTCATCGACAGAGCTGCCGGAAATTCATCCAGACTACTTCATTGCAGTAACAAGGAAGTTGAAAAAATCTTCGACTCTCCATACAGAGGAAGGTAAGTCGCCTCACCGAGGGAATGTAATAAGGAAGCTTATTACAATCTTTAAAAGTTTGCATTCACACTAGTATGTGTTACAAGAATCATCATCAATTGATCTTGGAAGTGGAAATGAAAAAGTTAAAATTTGACAAGTCTTCTTTTTCATTCCTGGGAAAGTTTTCTATTAAGTATATATGTATTTTAACATTGCTGTTCTTGATAGATTGAGTCAACAAGAAAAATTCACTGCCATGGCTGGGATTTGAACCACAGATCTCCTGGTTTCCATCCAGTCGCTCTAACCCATTGAGCTACCATTGCCAACGTGCCATCCTGACATCAAATTCTCCATTTGACTCGTATATTTCCCCTGTAAACCACTAGGGGCTCTCGCATTCGAGATACACCGTTTATGGCAACTTACTATTCTAAGTACTTGAGACCCTGGTTTACCAGGGAAATATACGAGTCAAATGGAGAATTTGATGTCAGGATGGCACATTGGCCATGGTAGCTCAATGGGTTACAGCGACTGGACGGAAACCAGGAGATCCATGGTTCAAATCCTGGCCATGGCATTGAATTTTTCGTATTGACTCATCTATCAAAAACCTTAGCCTATACATGGCTAGTATGAAGAAATTATTAATTTCTATCAATTAACTAAAATTACTGTTCTTGTTTTGGTTCCTTTTCTTAGTCATTGTGAACCAGGCTTAATCTGGATGATGATGTAACCAATTTCTTCTTCTTTTCTGACCTTAAATGCTTTTGTTCTAAGGGGCTTTTACTTTGAATTATAATAGCTGCACTTCTGTATGGTGTAATTCATGCAAATTTAAAATAAAAGGCCTGTTCAAAAAGTTCCGGAACTTTGTCCATAAAATGTTTCTACACTTACCTTTTACTTATTGTGCATGGTCTCCTTCGAAATACTCCCCTCCACAATTGATACACTGCTCCCATGCCATTTCTAATCCTGGAAGCAGTCCTGGTACACATCTTTGTAGATAATGTGAAGCGCCATTTGCAAACTTTCTTTTATCTTGTTGTCGTTGCAAATCTTCGTCCTTTCAACAGAGGTTTCAATTTTGGAAATAAAAACAAATCTGCAGGGAGACATCTCATTCTCATTTGTGTGATCCAAAAGCTCTTCACAGATTGCAAGGTGATGATCTTTCTGCTCTTGATTCAAGAGCCGTGGGATGAACGTGGTGGCAACATGATGCATTCCAAGTTACTGTCAGGATTTCATGACACGATCCAACTGAAATGTTACATTCTTCTGCATTCTCTGGCACGCACAATTTTGTTGACGTTCCTGACATGAATATCATTGGTAGAAATCAAAGGACATCCTGAACGAGGGTCATTTTTAACTTCCACCAGCCATTTTTAAACTGCGTGAACCATTCGTAACACATAGTATGGCTTAAGCACTCATCACCATAGGCTTCCTGCATCATTTGGTTTGTCTCTGCAAAAGTTTTCTAGAGTTTCACACAAAATTTAATGCAGACGCATTGCTCCTCTAACTCTGCCATCTCAAAATTCACAAACGTGAATTCAGTACAGCACTGAACAATAACAGACATATACAATGAAACTTTCGGCATTTATACATCAGACATAGGTGCATGCAGGTATGCCAACAGTATTTAGCTCCAACACTCCACTGGCGGAAAATTAAAAATATTCCGGAACTTTTTGAACTGACTTCATATGCTAAATACAGAGTTAACCCTTTCACCGATATGGACGTCATATGACATCCAAGTTAAAATGTCCCAAATCGATATGGACGTGTATAGACGTCCTGCGCATACATGCATTTAATGAGCATTAAATGCCAATTATTTTAATCTTCCTATTTTACAATAACTTTAAATTAGTTCTATATGGGATGTAAACATAGCCTTAAAGGTTTCTATTTGAATTGTACACCTGCAAACTGGGATAAACACCCAAGGGCACATCTGCAGTTTCACACCAAATAATAGTGGTTTCCTTGCGAACTTCTTTTTCGCGAAACACTAGACATTTTCGAAATAGTTGCAACTTTTTTGGTTGTGGGTGGTATGCTTTTAGGAAAGTGTTTTCTCTCAAGTATGAGGGGTGATGTCGTGGTGAATTTCTTACCCCCTAGTATAAAGAGGCCTTTGAGTATTATAATACTCAATTAGGTTACGAGCTATTTATACGCCCAAGTACAGATAGATGAATGTCTTGCATGAATTTACAGCTCTGAAAATTACTAAACAATTGTGAATAGTTACATCCAGTGGTATAAAAATACTATTTTTTACCATTTAACTGTTTTTCGTAAAGAGGAATAGCTATAGTAATAGCTGATCCGCATCACCCATATTTGACCCGCCACTTCCCCAAACAATGGAGTAGCTAACATGCCATCTGTAGACCAGTACACGTCGCTGTTACCTATATCCTAAACATCTTCATAATCACACAACAAATATTCCAGATTTTCTACAGTAATATCAGAAGCCTGTATACATCATACGCAAGGTAATTTATTTGCTACATTATGGGGATAAGCCATGGCTAACATTTAAATTTAACAATTTCATATGTGCCGTTCATTTAGCTCTTGATAGCTATAAGAAATCACTCTGAACACCAAGAGAGTATAAATAACTAAAATACTGAGCGAAAATAGCTGCATAAGGCTACCAGAAGCCTTGGTTGAGAAACACTGTAATAACAGATGCTGACAGAGTTTTCTTTTCAGTGTAACGCAACGTATACTCATATGACTATCGCTTGGTATAGCATAAATAAACTAAACTTGAATCAGAGAAGTCGCTTGCGTAGCTAAACAAAATACATTGGTTCGCATACACACAAAACAAAATGATTTAAATATTAGGTGCGTTCGGCACAAATAATGGCTTTTGCTACAGTGAAACAAAATACTGAAATTTCGACGATTTATTAATGTAGTCCCTACTTTATTGTTACTGTAGATGTATACTGCCTTTAATGGGTTTTAAACCAGTTTTTGTTTCGTTTAAATAACTTAATAAATACGGAAGATACAGAATTGTATTTATGATGCATTTTTACAGCATTTAACAATTTAAATGTCCTGTTCTGTTTATTGGGTATCCGTTTCGGCCCCTGAAGGGTTTAAATGGCCATCGGCGAAGCGGTTAATAAACAATGGAGACTATTTTTTGGAGTGAATGAATATATGAAAAATTATAAAACCAAAATGTATAAACATTAGCCTGCCTTGGTAGCTTAGATGGTAGCATGTCTGCCTCACGGTCAAGAGGTCCCGAGTTCAAATCTCGGTCAGGGTGAGTTACCTGGATAAGGTTTTTTCCGGGGTTTTCCCTTATCCTCACAGACGAACGTTGGGTAGCTCTAAGCTCCATGGACCCTGGACACATTTGAGCATCACTTCGCCCCTTTCATTCACCGTCCGATATGACTTAACATTGGAGGACGTAAAATTACAAAAACATTACATAAAAAATGAAGGTAATAACAGTGAAGCAACACGTACTACACAAATATAAATATTTATAATAAAAACTTCACTTTTCTTTGAAGAAATTGATGAAAATTTCAAGAAAGTTTTTGTTACAAATAATTATATTTGTGTGCTATGTATAAACACCCACAAATATACAATGAACTTATAGAATGAATATTTCAGATGCTCAAATGGCTATCATGAACAACAGGGATTGGCGAATCAAATTTCATGAACACTAGTTGCATCAGTTATAACTTTACCACAATAAATTGTTAACCATCCAAGTTTAGATATAATTTCAACTGCATGATGCCTGGTAATTAGCTTTTAGCATTTAACTGGAATTAAAAGTTTATATGGGAGTGCATTTAAGAGATAAAATATACATGGTGTTCATTTTTATTCATTATTTCCTGCCCTCCGATTGAGCAAGAATGACGTCCTAGTTAACTGGTGAGTCTATCTTGGGAACAGTAACAAATTACAGCACTCTCAGTGTGGTTGCTGTGGTAACTAATACAACCAGCTTCCCCTGGATATGAACACAGACCACTGTATCTTCATGGTTGAATTCTACTTTTGTACTGGCATTAAAATTGGTGTGACATATAAACATAGTTTAAACCACTGCATAGAGAAGTTTATGCAACGCTATCCAGCATTCAGACAAGTTCCTCGGAGCGTAATGTTGTCAAAATTGTCCAGGTACTGTACAATTGACATACTTTTGTTTGCAACATAAATGTCTTACACTTTATTGGTATATGATATAAATTTTTTGTCATTAATTAAAATGTCTATTAATGATAGTATCCTTATGTCCTTTAAAACCAATAGGTGCATCAAACATTTCCAAGATACAGGATCAGTTACTCGCAAAAAGAGACACTGGACGCTATAAAGTGACTGGTCTCAATCTAGAAGCAATAATGTTATGACAGAAAGGCCTCTAGCATACCTTCTCGCAATACAGACAGTGTTTAAGGGGAAGAGAGAAAGGAAATATAAGAAAATGGACACATAAGACTATGTACTAGAGATATTTTCTTGTTTAGACTTGGATAAAAGCTTTGTACATATTGTAACACTAATTTATTTTTGATTCCTAGAGCATGTTCTGCTAATTTTCTGATTTGTAATGAAGTTACACTGTGAGGAAACTGTGGGTGTTAGAAAAGAATTGAGATCAAACTGAAACATTTCTATTTTATGTGACAGGTTTGTAATATGCATATATGTCTAATATAACAGAAAAACAGATATTATTTGAAGCAAAAGGTTAGAATCAGTGATGTATTTAACATTTGAAAGTAATGAGTCGGTAATTCAAAAACAAACATCCCTTAAATTATCCTTACTTGGACATGTTTCGGAGAACGTTTTGTCCTCATCGTCAGCAGTTATCCGACTGGTTGGATCCGTGGTTTCTTGAAGTGAGCTGGTTGTCTGGCGGCATCTGTTGTCTGTGAGATGAACTTCCAGAGTTTTCAGGCGGCAATTCGAAATTTAAAGTATACTTTTTTTAGTTAATTGATGGAAATTAATCATTTCTCCACACTAGCCGTATATAGGCTAAGATATTTTTGATGGATAGAGTCAACATGAAAAATTCAATGCCATGGCCGGGATTTGAACCACGGATCTACTGGTTTCCGTCCAGTCGCTCTTAACCTTTGAGCTACCATGGTCAACGTGCCTTCCTGACATTAAATTCTCCAGTTGACTCATATTTCCCCGGTAGACCACTAGGGGCTCTCGCATCCGAGATACACCGTTCGTGGCGACCATCAATTAACTAAAATAATAAGAGTTAAATGATGAAGCCTGGGACTTAAGTACTTACAATAGTAAGTCGCCACGAACGGTGTATCTCGGATGCGAGAGCCCCTAGTGGTCTACCGGGGAAATATGAGTCAACTGGAGAATTTAATGTCAGGAAGGCACGTTGACCATGGTAGCTCAAAGGTTAAGAGCGACTGGACGGAAACCAGTAGATCCGTGGTTCAAATCCCGGCCATGGCATTGAATTTTTCATGTTGACTCTATCCATCAAAAATATCTTAGCCTATATACGGCTAGTGTGGAGAAATGATTAATTTCCATCAATTAACTAAAATAATAAGAGTTAAATGATGAAGCCTGGGACTTAAGTACTTACAATAGTAAGTCGCCACGAACGGTGTATCTCGGATGCGAGAGCCCCTAGTGGTCTACCGGGGAAATATGAGTCAACTGGAGAATTTAATGTCAGGAAGGCACGTTGACCATGGTAGCTCAAAGGTTAAGAGCGACTGGACGGAAACCAGTAGATCCGTGGTTCAAATCCCGGCCATGGCATTGAATTTTTCATGTTGACTCTATCCATTAAAGTATACTGTTTGTTTTTTATAATTAGCATCTTTTCCCAAACATCGAGTTCGGCTGCATTACTGGCTGATTTTAATATTTTTATATTTGGTACAATTTCATGATTGGTAGACCAGACATGGTGGGCTATTGCTGATTTTTCTATTTGTTTCTATTTCATACATCTCATATGTTCCTGTAACCTAATATGCAAACTTCTTTTGGTTTTTCCTATGTAGAACTTATTGCAATCTGAGCAGTTGATTTTGTATACACCTAAGTGTTGTTTAGTGTCATTAATCGACTCCCAATTAATTTAATTTATACAACACTGTTTTCAACACTTCCATGAAAGGATTTACCTAATTTCTTGTTTTCAGGTACTGGGTCTTTCAGGTTGTTGCATAATAAGTTTTTTAAACTGAATTTATTTATTGGGGCTAGGGTGATGTTGTACTTCGTGAATATCTTGTTGAATTTATGATGCATTCTGGGATGATATGTGAATTTCCTGAACTGTGTCTTGGTTTTTGATTCTGTTAAATTTGTGGTATCCAATATGTGTTTCTGTTTCTTGAATTTCCAAATTTTCTTATCTATTAATTGTTTACTGTATCCATTAATTGCAGCTATGTTAATCATGTGGTTATATTCTTTGTTGTATTCATTCTTTTTCAATGGGATGTTGACTAGTCTATATGTCCAAAACTGCATGTTTGTGGGGTGTAGGGTTGTAGCTATCATTCTTGATGTAATTATCTGTTTGTGTTGGCTTCCTGTAGATACCAAAAGATATGTTATTTAATTCATGGATTATCTTCAAATCTAAGAAAGGTAAGTAGCCATCTTTATTTATCTCTATTGTGAACTTTATTGCTCTATTCTGTATGTTCAATAGTTTTAAGGAATCTTGTATGAATTTGTGTAGAACAATGGCAAAAATATCATCAAGATATCTATACCAATGTTTGAAGATGTATGGGAAGGATGATGTAATATGTGCTTCAAAGTAGCTCATAAAGGGGTTGGCTAGGAAAGGTGAAAGTGGATTGCCCATTGTTAGGCCCGAGGTCTGTTGATAGAATTTACCGTTGAATATAAAGAAATTTTGATGTATGCATAAATGAGTAAGTTTTGTGAGATCTTCAATTTCTTCTGCTGAAATGTTAGTTTGTATGAGCCATTTCTTGAGGAGTAACATGAGTTCAACTGTTGGAATACTGGAAAAAGAGAGGTGACATCAAATGATACTAGTTTGTCTTCTGTGTCCAAATGCAATTTTGAGATCCTGTCTACTATAATGGGTGCATTTTAAGTTGGTGATTGACAGTTGAAGGAGTGGGGAAAGAGAGGGGATAGCAGCGTTGCCACTTTACCGTCCCTCTCCACGTGCTAGGCAATGAAGGTGAGGGGTAGAGGGGAGGTGGAAGTTCGGTTGCAGTCAGTTGCAGTAATGCACACGCACATATTCCTAGAAATTTGCATACTGCAGTATTAATCGTAAGATTGCCGTAAGACTGTCTACACGTTTAAGTGAGCAGTTATCTAAATACAGCATACGAAATCTTCGGAATGAACAAAAAACAAATGGTTAGCTACATTTAAGATTTAGAGAAATAAAAGTGCCATACCTGCACAGAATTATGTATTCTAATCCAAGGGAATATGCCTCTTCTCTCAAGAGTCGCTGCTGTCATTGCTACTGCTTTTCTGATGATCGTCGTCGTTGTCACCGCCGCCGTCGTCGTCGTCGTTGTCGTCAGAGCTACTGCAAACTCCCACGGAAATTACGAGTTCTTCCACACTTTCTTCCAAAACGCCTTCGTTTTCCCATGCTGACACTATAACTTTTTTTGTGTGACAAATTGCATCTTCCCAATTTTTACCACTTATTTTTGCTATTGCTTCTTCTGTTAGTTTTATAACAGATGTTATACTGAAATCTGTATTGTTGCGCGCTACATATCCCTTTATTTTGTCCCAAATCAATTCTATTGCATTAAAATGGCAATGGTAGGGAGGAAGTCTAATAATTTTGTGGCCTTTTTCTGCAGCAATTTCATCAACTATATATTTTGGGAACTGCGGTTTGTTTGCTTTTACCAGTTCAAGCAATTCATACTTTTTAAATGGTCTTGAACACGCACATTGTTGCGAACAAGCCATTCCAAAATAACACTCTTCCTGGATGCCATTGTTGGAGCTTTGTCTAAAATAACCGAGTGATATTTTGCGTTATCCATGACAATTATGGAACGCCTCTCCAAATGGACTAATAACTGCTCTTTGAACCAGTTAAGAAATTTGGAATGGTTCATTTCTTCATGATAATCTCCTGTTTTCTTAGATTTGAAGAGGAGGCAACAGTTCGGAATAAATCCAAAAGAGTTTCCCGCGTGAAGGAGGATTATTCTTTCACCTTTACCTAATGGCACCCGCATTGTTGCTCCCAAGGTATCATCAGTCCAGCCCTTGTTAATGCAATGATTAGCATTCACACAGGTTTCATCAATCCTTACAATAATCTCAAAATCACAAGAAATAATTTCTCGTAGGAACCTACAGCGCCAGGCACATATGTCCGGTTTCTCCAGCAAGATCTTACGTCCATTTAGCTTTTTATAGCGAAATCCTAAAGTTTTAACTATTTTTCGAAGTGAGGTATTCCCACCTGTAAAAAGATCATCCATTTGTAGAGATGAGTGCAGTTTTGAAAGTGTAGGATATTGCTTCCTGGTATAATACGCATAAATATGGCGGCGAATGGCATCTTGTTGAAATGGATCCAGGTTAGTGACCGGGTTATGTCGCTTCCTCTTCTTCCCTGGAGTTTGTAACCGCGATGTACATGCCTGATTATCTTCACTAGCGTATTTCTCTTTCCCTACTCTAACTATAGTATTCTTACTTACACCAACAGCAGCTGAGGTTCTGTCCAGTACTTTTGAAACGGGAATTATTGGACCCCCATTGTCTCTTTCATCCTCAAAATATTTTCTTACGGAACATATAATTTTCCTTGCTTGTCCTTTAATTGGGATTCCGTGCCCAAAAACATTTTTTGTGGTCTTCGCAGATAGTTTCTTTCTGTCTGTTTCTGTAGCACAAGTGTTTGCGGTAGCCATGAGTAACGATAATTAGCTAAATATTAAAGCACTGAAACACAAAAGTTGATCACAGAAACACTAAAGTTGATCACAAAAACACTGAAGTTGATCACTGAAACACACGAATTATATTGCGAAAATGTAAAGCTGTTTACACTCTGTGAAACATACACTACCTGAAGCATTACACTCTTAGTTTGGCAGTGATGACAGGGAAAATACCCTAAGTAAGGGTTGGTCATTAAACTGTAAAGGTTGGTCATTGACCCAGAAAACGTCATAAGCCATTCCTTGAAACTAAATCCACACCTGTTCCCTTCCAACGACGCATACCATCTCATACTAAAGGGCAACGAACGACGACGGTATTGTGATTCATAAGCGAAGCAACAATAGGAGCAGTGTCTGTTTACTGAAATCCTCAACATGCCGATAGAATAGCGTCATGCATAAAGCATGTGATGTAGTGCGATAGAGTTGGCAACATAGGATAAGCGGTTCGGGTTGTTATGGCAACAGTTTACTTTTGATTGGTGGATTGCTGGTTGCTAGGCGACGGCAATGACGTGTCAGTGACGTGTTTATCTCCTCTCCTTGTTTTCGCAGCTGAACAGCACGTGGAGGGAAAACGTCAATCACCAACTTACAATGCGACTACAATAATTCTAATGAATTTTTAATGGCTAGGCTGTGTAACTGTGGCAGTGATGCAAATGTATGTGCTAGATGTTTGGCTAACTTGTAGGTAGGTGCGTCTATGTTGTTGATTATGGGTCTCAAAGTGTTCATTGACTTATCATTTCATATACTCTTCATGGTCTACTTTTATGGCTGCATAATTAGCTTTGTAGTGCACTGCATTGCAGTATATAGCTTTTTATAAACAGCTATCGTATCTATGCACCAGGCGAAAATACACTATATTACACTATATTTATATTACACTAGCAGACCCTCTCTCAAATAGTATATTTACCTGCCTGTAGAGGGAGCCTCAAAGCTGCTGTTACCACATCTAATACGATCGCATACTGCTAGGGGAATCGTATATAAACTCGGTTCATCAGCAATGCTATTGATGACGTCAAATTTTGCACGGTAAAACTACAGATAAAAATGAACACAGTGCATAATAATCATTTTAAACATTTGATTTTTAAATAATACAATAATAGATGATTTTATAGCAGATACACATGAAGTTTGGAGCTGTTATCAAATATCATATGCTTTCCTTGTAAGGTAGATTGCAAACAAACTGCGGTTGGTGTGCACATGCGCAAGGAGAGCCTTCTTCCCTTCTACGCCATCCAAGCATCATGTGACTCCCACCCCTCCCTTCCTGCATTCGACAGAGCGCAAACAACACGAAATGCATGTATTTTAATGCTGTTTTGATTTTCAAAGTTAACAGAAAATAATTACCTCGGACATGACTTCACAAATAGATAGAATCATATCGAGATGTAACTAGAATCATAGTTTCTTTAAGCCCTGAGGAACAAAGCAGTGATTCAGCAGAAAATACAAAGAGTGAATGTAACAGTGAACAGGAAAGCGAGTTAAACAGATAACCAGTGCAGCCCACACGATGTAGGAGAGGCAACCTAGAATAATGATGGAGGGGAAATGCTAGAGGATTCCAATGGTGGTAAGCCACGCCTCCAGCTGCATTTTGTTTGCAGTCTAGTTATAGTTTAATTATGTCATTAATATGATTTTACACTAATTATTCATTCTTTCAATTATGCAGGCCTGCAACCTGCCTCAAAACTACATTTTGACACTATAGCTCTACTACAAAAATCACCAAACCTGCAATATGCAATTTCAAATGTCAAACTCTGAAGGACAACAAATAAATAGCCTATCAAAAGATGACCAAGTGCTTCTGCCATTTTCTGCCCAATTATGGCCTTTTCTTTCATTACTTTCATACAAGTCTATGAGAGAACCATTCAATGTTCATGCTTTACAGAAAATAGGGGCCATTTGATTAATCACAGATCAGCATTACAGAAAGCAATTCTGACAAGAAATACAAATGTAAGCTACAGCTTACAATGTTTCCACATTATGCTTACAGTTAATGCTCTATCTAAAATGTATGCTACAAGTAGTAATTTTATATTGTTATAATATACATACATCATGGAGAGGATAAGCTGCGTTGTATGTGCCATCATTTATAAGGCGATGGATGCCCAAAGCAAATTGATCTGCTTCATCCTCAGAAAATCTTGTACGATCAAGAATGAAATCTACAACTGTTGTGCGAACTGCAGCTGAGAAGAAATTTTCTGCATCAACATCAAACCTGAAACAATATATATCAGCCTTGCAGTTACCTATAAACTATTTCACTTATGAAAAGAGAGACTTAGAATATCATCAATATAAAAAACAACTTATTCTTCTTTTCATTTATTTTCTAAATGCACTTGCTTCAAGCTCAAATTGACAGCGAGGACAAATCATTAATTCAGGATGAATCTCAAAGAATTTTTAGTTTCCTATTTTATGTTAGACTGACTCAGTGATCGGAGGAATTCAGCAAGAGGATGTAGAGTAACTATTTATTATTTCTTGATAAGTTAGAGGACACAAAATTAAACTTTTAATTAAATAATGGCCAAAAATTCTAAGGTTTCAAGGAAAATGTCTGATGTGTTGGACACTATATGCCGGCCTTAAAATTCCAAACTTTTTCCATACAATTGCAAAATATAATTAAATATTAACAAACTTTATAAAAAGCACAAGGTACTGAACAATTCAAACTATTAAAGTTGTTTGCGCCATTATCGTCATTTGTTCCGGCGGGCGCATGAATATTTCACTTGGCGCTGGTTATGCGGCCAGCTGATCATGTGACTCGCCAGCACGCAAGAAAAGAGGCTTCTTCTTCCTTTATAGTTACAGATATGTTGAGACATGTGATGTGCTTCGTTGTGTGGCTGCGTGCAGCTGTTGTTGCAATGAAAGAACCGTTTTAGTTTATCTCAAATATTAAATGTATTGTTGTCTTCTTCATGATTATTCACATAAGAAATGTAACGTGTGCAATAAATTTATCTAGTGATATGAATACAGCTCTATCGAGTACAGTCCACAAAATCAGTTTCCTTGGTTACAGCTAAAATCAAGGTGGTCCTCTGCATTAAATTAAGCACGACACGAACAAAAGTTATCTCAGAAATGGCTTAAGCCTAAAAAAACTTATTTGAAACAAATGTTATAAAGGGTGTATATAAATGAATATCGGGGTTTTAAATTTCTCCCCAACTAAAATACAAAATATTTAAAAAAAAAAAAAAAATGGGTGCTAAGTACTGCATCCTCCCCTTCAACCCGAAGGTACTTTGGTAACCTCAAAATTAACTCCCAATCAAAAACCTACATCACCTTCATCCTACATCTTTCAATAAAAATCCTACCTGCGGTAAAACCCTTAATGGGTGGGCACGCAGCAAAAACCTTCTGGCTGTATACAGCCAGCCAGCACGAGCGAGCGAGCGAGCGAGCGAGTAACTCTATAATATTTATTACATTGAACTTGGTTATAAATGATACATCAAAAGAAGTAACTCAAACAGTTTTGTTTGTTGGCACCAGTGCATATGTGCGTGCAATGTTTCTGCCGCAATCTGTTAGACAGCGGTAGTAGCAAAGATGGCGACTAGTAAATAGAAAGTATTTTGTGTTTTGCAGTTTGCAGACGGAATCTGTAGTTGCTGTGCAACGTGCGTTCCGCATTAGTTTCAGTTGTAATCCTTCTAGTGATAATAACATTCGTAGATGGTATCATCAGTTTGAAGATACCGGCTGCCTTTGTAAAGGGAAGAATGTGGGACGACCAAGAGCAAGTGAAGAGACTGTTGAGCGAGTGAGAGAGTCGTTCACTAGTAGCCCAAAGAGCTGGTGCAAATGCAACGAGATTCCTCTAAAGTGAATGTTTTTTGTGCTGTATCCCGGCAAAAAGTTTATGGGCTTTTTTCATTTAGTGAACCTACTGTAACTGGCACTTCTTACCTTGATGCACTTGAGCAATGGCTCTTCCCTCAGTTGGAAGAAAACGAGCAAGAGAACTTCATTTTCCAGCAAGATGGTGCGCCACCTCACTGGCATAACGAAGTATGCGATTGGTTGAGTGCTGGATAGGCCGCAAAAGCCCCAATAACAGGACTTGCAATGCATGGCCTCCACGTTCTCCTGACCTAATGCCATGCGATTTTTATCTCTGGGACTTCATCAAGGATCGTATGTGCGTACCTCCGCTACTAGCTGATCTTCCTGAATTACGAAACCGGATTGAAGCAGCTGTTGCTACAATTACTGAATACACACTTATCAACGTTTGGGAAGAACTCGGCTATAGACTTGATGTGTGCCGTGTGACAAAGGGTAGTCACATTGAACATTTATAAATTGGTAAAACTTTTTGAGTTGCTTTTTCATTTGACATATCATTTATAACTAAGTTGGATGTAATAAATATTATAAAGAGTTACAACCACGATATTCATTTATATAAACCCTGTATTTTAAAGAAATTTACATTTTTTTGCGCAGTATCTTTTAGTTCATTACTAAATGTTTAGCAGTAATACAAAATTATACAAAATTTCTTCCAAATGAAGAGGACTTCAGAGGCTATTATTTATTAATAAACTGACAACTGGGAGAATATTTACATATGGAAAAATAAGGACCGAGTAATGAACTTTGAAATCCTGCCAGTAGATAGTTTGACTATGAAATTCATATTCCACCGCCAGAGAGAAGAGAGCAGATGGCAACAGACAGTTGGATATAGTAGAGTCAACATGAAAAATTCAATGCCATGACCAGGATTTGAACCATGGATCTCCTGGTTTCTGTCCAGTCACTCTTAACCTTTGAGCTAATCTCTGTTCCATATAACCTTGCCCGGCTGAAATGTATCACTCCGCGTTCAACAACCCTCCCCCTCGCCCTAATTGGCTAATGCTTTCGCGTCATACGCCATAGGCGGTGCCTTCCCGTCACATTTCGTAATAATTGCCGGGAAGATAAATAAAATCATACAAATAAGGATATGAAGGCATGCAAAAATACAAGTTTATAATGAACTGAGCAAATTGAAACAGAATGGCTGAGCAATGAAACTGAAAGAGTTTATAATGAAAGGCCTTTGGCCTTTTCCACTGAGATTTTTAAACCAGCACACATACCTTTCAAAAATGCTTGTCTTTCAGTCTTAAAAGTCGTGTCACACCATACTTTACTTTTCGTGTGTTCTCCGTGTATATTTAGCGATTTGTATCTCGGTGCAGTGTGGTTGTCAAATAACGTCTTCGCCACACAGCAATATCGCCTCTGTCTTTTAGCACATTTTTCTTGCCTCTTTTTTCATTCACAAATCCCAGCTGTATAAGCAATCTGCTGAAATTTGGTAAAGCTGCAACCTCATTTACAGCAGACGAAATGTTACTTATGTTAGGGAGTTCGTTTCTAAAGAAAAACTACACACATGACGACGCACAACACTTTTCACGTATTTTCTCCGAGCACGCACTTTTGTTTATTCCTGTTTTTGCCTGGAGTGGTAAGTTTTCCTGTTTCCTCAATTTCATGTCGCGATGTTCCTACGGATCTAACACTCACACCTGTAACTTCAGAGCCCAGCTGTTCGACTTCTCTCACTGACAAAGACGGATTCTTCTCTGTGAGTGCATTAAACACATGCAACACAATTCTTTTTTCGCCTGTTTGTAAATAATTATCCTTGCGATACTTAAGCGAAAAACTGGCGGTAGACTCTGCCATTATACATATAATACATGCGCAATAAACGATCAATAAAATAATTTAGCTCTCGCACTTTCGAATGGCGATGCATGACTAATCCAGTTCAAAACAAGGTCAGTGATAAAAGTCTTATAAACAAATGTCACCACTACCGCTAAATCACATGGTATCGTGCCATGTGCTTGAGAGCAAAGGAATCTCCTCTTTACTTTGTTTAAGAATTAACATGCATTTCAGATAAATCAACTCTGTTGCGTAATATATTTAATTAAAACAGTTACGAAAATATAAATTTGACAATTCTCTTCCAACATATAATGATATATCACCATGTTAAATAACGAACTAATTTTTACCGCACGACAGTCATTACCACAACAGCAACCAATGAGAGGTGATTAGGTCACGTGACCGTTAAGAGATACTGGGCAAGCTTACGTGAAACAAGGTATAGCATGGCCAACATGCCGTCCTGACATTAAATTCTCCATTTGACTCATATTTCCCCGGTAGACTACTAGGGGCTCTCGCATCTGAGATACACCGTTTGTGGCGACTTACTATCGTATTTAAGTCCCAGGCTTCATCATTTAACTTATTATTTTAGTTAATTGATGGATATTATTCATTTCTCCACACTAGCCATATATAGGCTAAGGTTTTTAATAGATAGAGTCAACATGAAAAATTCAATGCCATGGCCGGGATTTGAACCACGTATCTCCTGGTTTCCATCCAGTCACTCTTAACCTTTGAGCTACCATGGCCAACGTGCCGTCCTGACATTAAATTCTCCATTTGACTCATATATTTCCTCGGTAGACCACTAGGGGCTCTAGCATCCAAGATACAATGTTTGTGGCGACTTACTATCGTAAGTACTCAAGTCCCAGGCTTCATCATAGCTACGATAGTAAGCCACCACAAATGGTGTATCTCGGATGCGAGAGCCCCTAGTGGCCTATTTAGGAAATATATGAGTCAGACGGAGAATTTAGTGACATGACGGCACGTTGGCCATGGTAGCTCAAAGGTTACGAGCAAATGGACGGAAACCAGGAGATCTATGGTTCAAATCCCGGCCATGGCATTGAATTTTTCATGTTGACTCTATCCATCAAAAACCTTAGCCGATATAAGCCTAGTGTGGAGAAATGATTAATTTCCATCAATTAACTAAAGTTGGATATAGGTTGATAATGGAGGCGATTACTTCCAAAACTAGTCCCATAAATAAATAAAAAAAGAGTTTCCAACCTAATAAAGATACATTTTTTCAGATTTTTTTTCCAACATAGTCTCCTTGTAACTCTACACACTTCTCCCAGTGATGCTCCCATCTCTGTAACCCATCCAAATAGTACTTGGCATTTTTCTCTGCAAAATAATTGTTCGGATGAGGGAACAAAAAGAAGTCGCTTGGGGCTAGATCTATTGACTCAAGTAGTTCAAACCGTAATTCATGGATTTTCGCCATTGCAACTGCTGAGGTGTGAGACTGCGTTGACTTGGTGAAACAGGATTTTCTTCTTCTGCAAATGTGGCCGTTTTTCCTCACATTCTGCCTTCAGCTTGTCAAGTAATGTTGTGTAGTATGCTCCTGTAATGGTTTTTCCTTTTTGAAGATAATCGATTAAAATAGCTAAATGACTATCCCAAAAAGCAGTCACCATCACTTTCCCAGTTGAAAAAGCAAGTTTTTGCTTCTTTTTGGAGCCGGTTCCCCCTTTGCAGTCCACTGTTTGAACTGTATTTTTGTTTCGGGCGTATAATGGTGTATCCAAGTTTCATCTACAGTAATTAATCGGCGCCAAAACTCGGATTTATTGCACCTAAACTGCGCAACAGAGCATTGGAAATTTCATTTGAACACGTTTTTGGTCTAACGCGAGCAAACGTGGCACCCAACATGCGGACAACTTTCTCGTGTCTAAATGTTGATTTAATACGTGACAAACACGTTCTTTTGACATGTTCATAGCCTCTGCTATCTCTCTCACTTTAATTTTCAGTCGTCTAGCACCATTTGGTGAACTTCGGCGATGTTTTCGTTGGTAATTGCAGTTAAATTCAGCTGCCCAAAATTTTACTGTGGTAAATGATGGTGCAGAGTCCCCATACACAGAATCCACCTTATCTTTGATTTGCGTAGACATATTGCCTTTTCAAAAACAAATATTTAATGACAGTTCGATACTCGATATTGTCCATTTTCATAAAAACACTCACATAAACTCACTCAAATGACTGTTACATAACAATTGAGCACCCATAATGGCTGAAGCTTTGGTGAGTAACTGTCAACAAATGAACGAGCTTTTATTTACATGTTGAGGTCGGAAACTTTTCAGACTACCCTCGTGTGTATGTATATATAAGTGACGAAGTGTCAAAAAATCAACTATAAATAGTTTTTCAATTTTTTCCCTTATCCCAAGAGACGAATGTTGAGTAACCCTAAGTTCTACGGACCCTGGGTCCATTTGAGCATCACGTCACCCACTTCATTCACTGTCTGATATGACGGTGGAGGACATAAAAAGAAATCACTTAAGTGGGATTTCACTGTAAATAATCTCCCTTTTACAAATATCCAAAGATACATTCACTTACAGATACAATTTATTTCTACTGAATTCTGCTGTCAATCTGTGCTCCTGAGGACGAAATATTTCAGGATCTACATGAACCCAATCCATAAAACGATGGACTAGACTCTTCACCTCTTCCATTACATCCAAAGAGGGTTCCTGAAGCTCTTCTGGCATTTCAAACTGTAAATAATAATATGACAAACGTTAAATTTGTTTACATTTTTAAATCATGCCCTTTAGGAGTACTATTTTAACAAAGAAACGGCAAAATTGAATTATGGCCAATGCAGAATGAAATAAGTGTGGGGATACAAGGATTTAGAAAAGGGTTGAGAATAAGGTAGGGTATATAGAGATACAGGAGCATTTCGGCAAGGCAAAAATATGGCTATTAAGGGTAAATTACAGAAAAAAAAAAAGTAAAATGGGGCTGCGAGAGGTAGAGGAAAAGATAAAAGCAAATATGATGAAGTAAAACAATCAGAGAGAGGACAAAAGTGGCTTAATAATGTCACAGGAAAAGAGGACACAAGAAAATGGGGAGAAATGCGAGTGAGAACATAAGAAAATAGTGAAGTGATAGTAATAAGTGGATAACAGAACATCTTGCAGGCCATCATTCAAAAAACATCAAATATTACCTCTAGTATGTATGTATATTCTGCAATTAGTGATCCATGTAAAACAAAATAAACTACACATACAAAATTACAAAAATGCCAATATTCACAAATACAATACATGTCAGAAAGATGACTTTCACATTCAAAGTTGTAGAATTGAAATCTTCAGGTCTAGTGCTATCAATAAAGGTATAAGATTATACAACAGGCTACCAGAAAATATTAAACAAATGCAAAGCATTATACATTTTAAAAAGGGAGTAAAACTCTTTTTACTGCAACATTCATTTTATTCTGTAAATGAGTTTTAAGTGATTGTAAATAATGACAATAGCCATTAATGTAATTTTTATACAATGACGTGTCTGATATCAATCAAAAGGACAAATTAAATTGAATTAAATCATGAAGTAGAGTAAACTCCACATTTGTGAACAATTACTTTTATATAACATTTCTCTATGGTCTTTATATAGTTTATATTGATTTGCTTTTTCTACTTTAGACTTTTGTTGGATCCTGTATGTGTTACAGTTGTTAGTCTTATGTAACTTTTTATATTTATCTTTGTATCTTGAACTGACGTATCCTATAACAATACAATACAATAAAAAAGTTGAAACAACAGATAAATAATAGTCAGGGAAAGTTAAAAATGTTTGCAAACAGTGAAAAGTTAATATGTCTATACAAATTGCAGACAGGGAAGAGTGGGTTTGTGAGAAGTAGAGGAAAAGGGAAAGAGGATCCAAGATAAGGGAAGACATGCAATTAAGAAATATTGAAAAGTGACGTTAAGTTAAATCCAGACCCAGAAACAATAGTAATAAGAAATTGAAATAAGTGGTAATAGTTAGCAGGGATAGATGAAAATTTGTCAAATAGCAAAATCTTGGATAGATAGACTGAAAAATTCAATGCCACAGAGCTCTGGGTCTCTGTCCGGTTGCTCTTAACCATTGAACTACCATGGCCAATGTGATGTCACAACATTAAGTTGTGTAACTGACTCTTATGCTTCCTGGTAGACCACTAGGGGTTCTCATATACCATGAGATATGCACCTTTTGTGGCGACTTACTATGCTGTAAGTGCTTAAGTTCCAGACTTTATAGTTATTACTATTAGGTAAATTGATGGAAATTTAATTGTTCTTCTACACTAGCCATATGTAGGCTAAGATTTGGATAGAGTTAGAATGAAAAATTCATGATGGCACATTGGTCATGGTAGCTCAATGGTTAAGAGCAAGCAGATCGAGACCGGAAAATCTATGGTTCAAATCCCGGCCGTGGCATTGAATTTTTCATGTCTGCTCTATCAATCCAATACCTTAGTATGTATACGGCTAGTGTGAAGGAATGATTAATTTCCATCAATTAACTAAAATAATAAGAGTTAAATGATGAAGCCTGGGACTCAAGTACTTAAGATAGTAAGTCGCCACAAACAGTGTATCTCAAATGCGAGAGCCCCTAGTGGTCTACCGGGGAAATATATGAGTCAATTGGAGAATTTAATGTCAGGATGGCAAATTGGAAATGGTAGCTCAATTGGTTAGAGTGACTGGACGGAAACCAGTATCCGTTGTTCAAATCCTGGCTGTGGCATTGAATTTTTCATGTCGACTCTATTAATCTAATACCTTAGCCTGTATAGGGCTATTGTGAAGAAATGATTAATTTCCATCAATTAACTTAAATATGTAAGGTTTGTTATCCTCCATTTTCACTTTGAACAATGTTTTCTCTGAATTACATTTTTTAATATATTTTCCTAGAAACTATTGAAGGCAGATGATTAGAATAATTTTGATGTGATAGAAACAGTGGGTGATATGCATAAAACTCAGCAATTGCTTTTGCTTGCACTCTAGCAAATGATCGAAGCAAAAGCAATTGCTATAAATTGTATGCATAAAGCACGTGCTTTTGCTTGAAAGCATTTACTACCCATACCTAGCAATTGCTTCCTGCCTACCAGACCACTGCAAGTGATAAATCTCTTAGCGTGCATGCGCATGTTTCGCTACGTCATGAAAGCAGACGAACTGTACATAGTTTTTATCAGTTTGTATACACGTATTGTGCCTATTGGTGTGTGCTTTTGAATCAGTTACTTGTTTTGTTAAAATCTGCAATATGTCCTCAGATAGTTCTGATACGGAAGCAGACAACGAGTTTAATGACGTGTTTGTTAGCATAATTAAAAACAAGACAGTGTTATTAAACAAATCTCAAGTTCCCAAAATAAAACAAGAAAAGGAGATAGCGATTGGACAGGCAATTACGGAAATTGAGCAACTTTATGGTAAAAGAATGGAGACAAAACAAATCACAAAGAAAATCAGTAATATGAAAGCTGTAGTAAAAAAAAAAAAAAAAAAAAAAAAAAAAAAAAAAAAAAAAAAAAAAAAAAAACGGACGCGAAGGCAACAGGAAACAAAAAGATTAAACTGAATCATTGGCAGCAACAACTATTTTCGCTGTCATCAGATAATAATCCAACCTTAAACAAGATTCCAGGTGATATTTTGAAATAAATAATTTTCCTCATATAATAAATGCATTTCTATTTCATTATATGTTGCATACTCTATAAAATTTCGAAGGTAAGGAAGGACATTTTGTAGTATTTCATTCTTTTTTGTGGTACAGGTGCATGTGAGGGAGGTGTGCCAGGGAAAGAGGGTCCTTCTTTAACACCAGTAGTATCACTAAGCAGGCCTGAGAGACCTACAAAACGTCAGCACATGTGTGATTTTGAAACTGAGGAAAGTAGAGGTCTGTCCACCCCTGAGTACCAGAGGCTACTGATCAGTGAACAGCTAAAGTTAACAAGATTACAAATTGACTATTTTTTTTTAAAAAAAACTAGAACTTCTGAAAAACATTAAAGCTGCCATATTGTTACACTTTATTATTTGTTACACTACATGTAGCTTGCACATTTATGGAAGCATAACCTTTGCGGTTAATGTATTCATCTCTGTGATGATTTGGTTTTGGAATTTTCACATGTGTACAGTCAAGAACACCAAGTTCAGATGGGAAATGGTACTTCCTCTGCCACTGAAGTTTAGCATCGTGCATACTCTGTTGATCCGACATCCAAAAATGAGTTTTTTCAACTATTTTGCTTGCTACGTATGTGACAGTTCTTGACACTGTACTCTGGTGTATACCCATGTCTTCTCCAACTCCAACCTGGAAACCCAGGTCTCCAACATATCTTAAAAAAGTCCTCATTTTCTGCTGACCACTCAAAGCTCCGCTGCGCGTTTTGTGATTTTCTCCCACAAAATAATCACTTAACCACGTAACATTTTCACTGCTAAATCTATATAACATTTTGAAATCCCATTCTTCGGGGTTCCTCCTTTGTCTGTAGACCTTTCTTTCCCGAATATTCATAAACGCAGCCATTTCTACTTCCGATAAACCTTTTGCTAAGCTAGCGAAGTCAGCATTGAGGCACACTTCAGTTTTTCATAGCAATTGCTATGAAGCAAAAGCAATTCCTAGGTGTTATGCATACCATTTCTAGCAATTGCTACTCGTCATAGCTTTTGCTTAACTTGGCCTACGTGACCTAGCTTTTGCTAAAGCAAAAGCAATTGCTAGATATCATTATGCATATATATCGAAGCATTAGCTAGATTTTGCTACAGATTTGAAGGAAAAGCAATTGCTTAGTTTTTATGCATACCACCCAGTACCTCAAGACTGTTACTGATCTACTTCAATGTTAAAAAGTTGGTTATGTCTTAAAACATTAATTGCTGGCAAATTTAAACTTTTAGTCAGAGTGAGATAAAGGGCAATGAGATGGGGCCTTTAATTTCTCCTTAAACTTTCAGAGCATATTCTACCACATGTTTCTAAGCTATTTCTTACCTTTTTCATTGGCATTCGAAGTTTCAGTATTTCTATGTATCTCATAAGTACTTCACGAGGTGCATGAATTTTCACAAAGTGTAACAACTGGTTTTTCTCTCGTTCAATTAGCAAGCCTTCCTCCTCCAAATTTTTCTCAAATATTTCTCTCTTTTTAAATGCTGCATCACTGCTAGTGGTTGCAGACCCTTCTGCCCACACCATGACAAAATCCACAGATTGCCCCTCATCTTGAAACATAGAAGGACTTGTAAGATTCTGAAAAAGAAAAGAAGACAGTAAATATCCCATTAAGGCCACTTTTAAGTCACGTAAAACTTATTACATAGAAAATGAAGCTAGTTACAGTGGAGTAATAAATATTACACAAATAAAAAATATTTGTTAATGAATCTCCACTTATCTTAAGAAGTTGATGTTAATACTTATTTCTTCTTTTTAAAATCGATTTCGAAGGCAAGTTGCATTCATCCTCAGTTCTTCCAAATAAATATTTGGAATAAAACTGCATGAAGTCAGAGAGCCAGAAGAGTCAGAAAACTGAGGATGAATGCAACTTGCCTTCGAAATCGATTTTAAAAAGAAGAGAGAAGTATTAACATCAACTTCTTAAGATAAGTGGAGATTCATTAACAAATATTTTTGTGTAACAGGTAAAACTTAATCTTTTTCCTTTCCTTTAAATTTATTATCCACGATCAGCAAGTATGCTTTACAGATGTCTGTTATAGAGAAACATAACAGAACGCTTATAAACTGAGGTAGCAGTGAACGGCTCTTCTAACTAAATATGGCAGGATAACCCTAACACAAATTGAGTAAATAAGTCTGATGATAGTAATCACTCGTCTGGATCGTCTGTGCCGGAGAGCTCACTCAGGAGAAGATCTTGTGGTAGTCTCTGCTTGAGGCGAGTTGGTTGGTGAGTGCAAGCATCGAGAGGTCCCTGGAGCTGTTACTTACAAACTTAATCTTAATCTATACAAGAAATGAGCAAACTAAAAACCTTTTACAATGTCATTATTGACAGTACATTGTAAGCATTTAAACATCTGCACATGAAACTAAGTTTGCTAGTGTTTATCTAGAATACGTTTCATTAGGACCTTCCTAACATCCTCAGCTAATGTTGACTGTTGAATTTTGATTTGGTGAACTACTTGGAGACGATAGGGGCATCTCTGTTGGTATCTTGATGAACTTGAAGTTTAGCTTCTCTTCAAAGGTGGTGTCAAAATTGCAGTTTTCCTTCATATTTCTTTATGAATATCTTTTCCCAAGTGGTTAATGCAGTTGGACCTTAACACTTTTTAATAAATGGCTTTTCTGTTCTGTATTGTGATTATCATTCCAAAAATGGTACACTACTGCTGATTTATCTATTTATTTGTTTCTGATGTTCCTAAACTGCTCTTAAGCCTAATGTTCAAATTCCTTTTAGTTTTGCCAATTTAAAAGTTGTCACAGCCTTTAAAATTTTTCTGGTACACACCCGAGTTTTTGTCTGTGGGTTTCTCTTTTGTTTTATGTGTGTTGTACACTGAATTTGTTTTATGAGGCCAAAGTAAAGTGGTCTTTGAAGACTTTTTGAAAAGGTACGTAGCTCTGGGATGAATTGTAAATTTTCTGTATGAAGTTTTATTACTCATTGGAGAAAGAGTAGTTACTAGTCTGCATCTCTTTTGTCTTTTGAATTTATAAATTTTCTTTTTGGCCAATTCAGCACTGAACCCATTGTATTCTGCAATGTGAATTATATGATAGTATTCTTTGTATATTCCATCTTGTTTAAGTATATTCCATCTTTTAAAGAATCCCACAGTAAATTTAAAATTTGTAAGCTTTCACGGCCGGTGTCAGTATAAGGTAAAGTATTAACCGGGTTTGTGGGCCGTGGTCTACTGGACTCCTTCATCCTCCCAGACGTTTTGTCTACCGCAGCTGCAGACGAAACGTCTGGAAGGATGAAGAAGGAGCTCAGTAGACCATGGCCCACAAGCCCAGTTAATACTTCATCTTATACCACAGTAAAATATTCCATAGAAAAAGAAAAAGATAATGAAAACCCTTTCTTAGCCTTGAAACTAATCAGAAAACATATAAAACTAGAATTTGGCATATATAGGAAAAAGATAGACAAAGAACATTTCATAAAATTATATGGATACAATCCAAGACAGTACAAGCTTGCGCTATCAACAGTTTAACTTGCAGGCTGATCAACGTCCCTCAAACAAGTGGAGAAAAAAAAAAAGCTAATGGTGAGCATATAACCGAATGCAAGAAAGTAAAGAGCAATGTTAATGTATTAAAGACATACTTCAAGATGTTCAAGTTCTTAGGAAAGACACCATGCTTTCATTGTTCTACCAAAGCCACAAATGGTCAGCAAAGAAAAAAAGAATGTTTCTGCACTATTAAAGTACCAGATGCAATCACTTTCTAAATAGATATCCTAGGAGACGACATCTAACTATTAATATGTAAAAAATAGAAGCTAGTAACAGTGAAGCAACATATATTAAATAAAATATAATTATTTGTACTAAAATTTCACTAATTTGAAAATTTTAAATTGGAATTAACACTGAAGTAATTTAAGTGAATAAATAATGAAGTAATAAAATTATACAATGAGTTGACTGAGACCTCCATACTTCACATACAATAAATACAAATACAATACACATCAGAAAGATGACTTTCACATTCAAAGTTGTGGAACAGAAATCTTCAGGTCTAGTGCTATCAATAAAGGTATAAGATTATACAACAGGCTACCAGAAAATATTACACAAATGAAGAGCCTTATACATTTTAAAAAGGGAGTAAAACTCTTTTTACTGCAATATTCATTTTATTCTGTAAATGAGTTTTTAAATGTTAATTAGTTTTAAGTGATTGTAAATAATGACAGTGGCTATTAATGTAATTTTTATACTATGATGTGTCTGATATCAATCAAAAGGACAAAATAAATTGAATTAAATTGAATTAAATCAAGAAGTAGAGTAAACTCCACATTTGTGAACAATTACTTTTATATAGCATTTCTGTATGGTCTTTATATAGTTTATATTTATTTGCTTTTTCTACTTTAAACTTTTGTTGGATCCTGTATCTGTTACAGTTGTTAGTCTTATGTAACTTTTTATATTTATCTTTGTATCTTGAACTGACGTGTCCTATAACATATGTATTATGTTCCAAAGGATGAAATAAATACAATACAATACATACCACATTTTCTTTCAATGCGTTTTGCGTCCATTTGAAGGCATTATCAAGTGACAATTTCTTGATAATGCCTTCAAGTAGAGGCAAAACGCGTTGAAAGAAAATGTGGTATGTGAAGTACAGAATGTCTCAGTCAACTCAATGTATAAGGGGCATTAAAAAAGAACAAGTCAGAGTCTGGTATGCACAAACCAGGTAACAGGATGGTAATATTGTGGCATGTGTAACAAAGTGTTGTTCCGATCAGAGCATGGAAGCTCACAGCCAGTTGCTAGAAGGCACTTGTGCACACCATGTGACTATACAAAGCTAGCAGCAGTAAGCATCAATCGTCCAATGCTGCCAGTCGCATTGCAAACAGTGAAATGCAGGCGTCAAAATAAGAGCAAAGAGGTGTTGTTCGTTTTCTGAAACGGAAGGAGTAGGGGGAACAGACATTCATCGACGAATGTCACAAGGTACGGTAAACACTGCATGTCCCTTGCAAGGGTCAAGGTGTGGCACAAGCGCTTCAAGGGAGGACGAGTGCCGTTAGCCGATGATGCATGGTCCAGAGCACCACACTGCATTACCGATGACATCATCCAGCTGGCTGATGCATTCATTACCCAGGACCGCCGAGTGACAGTGAAAGCCATAGCCGCCGAGGTTGGATTAAGTGTTGGAAGTGTTCACACCATCATGAAGGAACAAAGTATGTGCCCAATGAATGCCCCTTAGTCTTCAGCTACACAGGCATGTCGAATGGCTCACTGTCTTGGTCATCTGCAGCACTATGCTAGGGAATGGAATGAGTTCATGGCACAAGTGGTGGCTGGAGAAGAGTCATGGTGATCACTTCGAACCAAAACCAGAATCAAAACGACAAAGTCTCCAGTGGAAGCATCCAGAGTCATCACCACCAAAAAGAGCCAAGGCTATCCACAGAAGTGCAGGAAAGATTATACTGATTTTCTTCTTTGACCAAGATGGCCCCCTTCTGATACACTTCCTGCAGCATGGGACAACAGTGAATGCCCAGCGTTACTCGCAATCCTTGACTAAACTTCGCCAAGCAATCAAATCAAAACGACCATGCAATCTCACCTGTGGAGTCATTCTGCTCCACAACAATACAAACTCTCATAAGGCCAACACAGTCGCGGCACTCCTGCAGAAATTGAAATGGGAGGTTCTCGGCCACTCTCCCTACAGTCCAGACCTCTCTCCCTTGATTATGCCATTTTTGGTCCCCTTAAAAAGGCCCTGAGGGGCAAATGGTTCACCTCGGACATCCAGCTGTACATGTGGAACTGGCTCACATCGCAGCCCCATGACTTTTATGAGGCAGCCATTCACCGCCTTGTGTCACAGTGGGACAAGCGTCTCAACAGCCAGGGCCAATATTTCTAATATACAGGTACTGGTTTCTGTAATTATGTCTCTGGCTCATTTCTTTTTGAACACACCTTATATAATTTTAATTAAAACTTCACTAGTTTGTGAAACTAGTCTCCAATCAATTCTTTGAAATTTTCATCAATTTCCTTAAAAGGTAAGTGAAGTTTTGTTACAAATAATTATATTCTATGTAATATCTATGTCTATCAGGCTATGAACACTTAATTTTCTACAATGATACAATGGCTTTAGCAGCTCAGATTATTGAATATAAACACAATTAAGGATAGTTAAATCAAAGCATGTTAGCATATTAATTTTTTGTTATGCTTATTTCCAATAAACTAATTAAAGAACAAATGTTAAATAAATAATTGGTAAGTAATAATGTAGGCAATAATAAATGAAAGATACAAATAAAGAACAAAAACAGAATTATAGTGCATAATTGGAATAAATTTTTTTCTTATGCATACATGTATTGCCGAACTACTGGGCCGTTACCCTATGTTCCGGTCTTTACGGATGGTTCTCAGTTAGGTAGCACTACGGGTTGCGCGTTCTTCATTAACGGTGAGGCTCATAAATTTCAACTTCTGGACTCCACTTCGGTCTTCTCAGCAAAGCTGTATGCCATTTTTTATTTGCTCCTTTTTATTTGCAAGTTAGCTCCTGGCTTTTTTATTATTTGCACTGACTCTCTCAGTGCTCTTCAGGCCTTGCAACAGCACACTGCCGCTCACACACTTGTTTTAAAAATACAGACCCAGATATCGCAAATGCTCAGTCGCGGATACCATTTTGTTTTTACTTGGACCCCAGGCCATGTGGGCATTTCCGGGAAAGAGGAGGCGGACGCGGCTGCTAAGTCCGCTTGCCGTTTTCCCCGGAGTTTAACAACTACAGTGCCATACCAGGATGTGCAACGTTTTTTCTGTCGCCAGCTCCTATCTGCTTGGCAGCAATCCTGGACAGCTTTAGAAGGCACACAACTCCGGGCGATAAAGGAGAGCGTACAACCCTGGCCAACTTCCTGCAGGGATAACCGGCGAGCCGAGGTGATACTCACCCGGCTGAGAATTGGGCACACACGAGCGACTCATGGCCATCTGTTAAGAGGGGAATCGGCCCCTGTGTGTGCTCTGTGTGCAGTACGCCTCACTGTGCGGCACGTATTGCTTGATTGCCTGCAGTACACCCGCGTTCGCCAGTCTTTGGGCTTGGGGACTAACTTGGTCGATGTTTTAGGGGACGACCCAGTGGCCGTGGTTAAGGCACTGCGGTTTGTTGCTCAAATAGGTTTTAATAAACAAGTCTGACTTGTATTTTATATTTATTAATTTTAGAGATTTTAAATTATTAGTCTTTAGATGATTTTTTATGTCCTTTTAATAGTCGAGGGTTTTTATTTTATTTTACCTTTTTAGCTAAATTTGTGTAGGTTTTAGGTTTTAGTGTTGACTTCGGGCCCAAATGACCTTGTTGACGATGGGCCCTAAAACACCACACACTCACTCACTCACTACATGCATTAATCATTTTAAAAAACTGAATAAATCCTATAACTTACACATATTTATAATAATCTTCCTTCCTTCAGAAAAAAAGGTTGGTTGGATACCAATACTGATATTTTAGTTCAGCTGTTCCAAGAATGCTATAAAATGATTTTCAAGTCTCATAGCCCAAGTACCCTTTATATGGGAATTTTATTATTTTAGGTTTTCTTAAGAAATGGCTCTAACAATTTTGATTAGGATGTGCATATTTAAGACATTGCATGTTCAGGGAATAATTTGTTAAGTCAGTCTCCATTCTGAAGTTAAAGTGTAAGAAACACAAGATTTTATAACATAAAAATGTAGATGGCTGGCCCTGTAGCTCCATCGGTAGAGCACCTGCGTGCCGTGCTAGGGGTCCCAGGTTCGATTCCCAGCAGTGGGGGTGGGGATTTTTCTACAACCAAGATGATTCCCCAACTTCCCCAGAGTCTGGAAGTATGAATGAGAGTGTGAATGTGTGCATGATCTAATGATTAAAACCCAACAAATATGAGTTAACACCTTCAATATGTTCCAAAGTTGAACGGCTGCCGATATGGCAATTGCAGTTAAAGGCGGGGTATAAATGGAACAAAAAAGAAAGTAGATATCTCATTAAAGCACATAATTTATGTTAAAAAGACATTTTGTGGTGCTCACTAGCTTTTATATATTTGTTATTAATTTAAATTTTTAAATACTTATACTTGTCACAAGTAGTCCTCTTTTTCAATGGTTGTGCAAATAGTATGGAATTCCAGAGACATTGCTTTTAAAAGTCTGACTATTGCTTTACCAACTGCATTTTTTGTATGCTTGAAACAAATCTGTGCCAGTGTAATGAAAGTTAGGTGGTGTAAATAGAGCTGGGCGGAGTGAATTAAGGGAAAGAACGCACATTGAAATTTTGATATAGAATTTTGAACTTAGAAGAAATAAATTTGTTGAAACAGTATCTAAAATATCAGGAGAAAGGTTTCAAGAACAATGGATGTGTAAACTGTCTTAGGAAAATTTTAGAAAGTAATGGATTAGGAAGCATATGGAAAAGAAAATATTAAATAGTTTTTGGAATTGGTAAGAAAGATTTCAGGATATACAAATAAAAAAGTTTAGTAAATTAGCCAGTAAGAGATCATTATTTCTCTATAAACCAATGAAAATTAGCTGGGCAAGGGTAAAATACACAGATATGACAAATACAAGAGAATTAAAAAGCTTATTATTGTAGTTCTTGTTCTTTTCATGGTTTATTACACTTTATATCAATTTTGCCACTTTTCTTGGACAGTGTTGGTATTTTCAGTCACTGAGGCCACAAGCAGTAGATATATGACGCCTAGTCGCTACTCTACAGGATAACCAAACAATGTGGTGGAAAGGAAGGCCTTGAACATATAATATTTAAATGCAAAGGAACTAACATTTACAAAAGAGTATATCAATAAGAAATGCATTTAAGTAGAAATACTGCTATAACAAAAAGTTTTATGATAGTACACAAGTAGGTCAATCTTTAAACAAAGTGAAGAATAAATATGAAGAGTAAATAGAGTCAAACAATAAAATAATAACAGAATTAAGGAATTAATTATACTATAAAATGTGAGCTTGACCACAGCTATATTCACCTGCATATATAACTTAGTATTAATAAATAAGTGAAATAAAAAGCAAGAAGCAGATACAAGTTTTACTTTTGTACAGATATTTGCAGAGGGAGTGAGTACAGAAAGTGTGTGAATGCAACTTAAAAATGTTTCACTGTTGCTATGTGTGAGCATCCATGGCAACAGAATGGCCCAAACAAAATTGAAACACTAAAGGCTTATTTATACACATTCTACTGTTTTATACTTCAGAGAAATTAACATGAATGAACTTCCAGTTAAATTCCAATTAATACTTTTTGGTTTATATGCATGACCAGTGAAAGACAATAATGCAAAGTAAAGAAATGTGCAGAGTATGACAAGAATTGAAGAATTTGATACAACTGCTATAACGATCACTGAATAACATTTCTCATACTTACATTAAGTTCCACATGCACTTGTTCTGGCTCAACTGCTGGTGCTACTGAAGACATTGTTGAAGTTTCTTTTGCCAATTTCTCTTCGTCAGTTAACTGTAGCTGGGAATATTGTGGAATATCCTGGGCACTGTGATACACTGTACAGCGGGATAAACTGATATACTCCTTACCCTTTTTCCAAACTGAATCTGATGCACCAGAATTCAAAGAAACGGCATCTTCAAATAACTCCGTTTCTTCATCCATGACAATTAAGACCTCTCAGATGAATGACATCTGCAAATCTGAATAAAATACATGTTATTAATAAATCAGTATGCGATACACTTAATACGTTATAAAAAGAATGCTGGTCAATGGCATAGTTTCTCACGATGACATGATGTGCAAATTACTCAAAACCGGTTTGTACTTGGCCTTCATCAGGAAATTATTAAAAATATAATTATATAAATTTATAACATATACTGTCACTTAACTTACGTACGTCATCCAGTCCATAACTGACATTCTTACAGATATGTAAGAATCTGAAAACTGTGCTAATTTAACATAACCTATAAGCAGCATGGGTCATTACTTGACGGAATGAAGAGTATTGTACATTTCCGGGGATGACATCATAGTCTCTAATGTTGTTTATGCGAATAAAACTTAACTTAAAACTTTTAGTGTATAGTGGCACATTTTTCTAAGGTTTCGCATAAATCTCCTGGTTCCGGAACTTTTAAGGTACTCTGTTGACATTGGGAGTGAAATGTTAAATTAAACATTGAACTGACTACTATTATTCCCGATACGCCCATTTTACGATAGTGAATCATGTGTGAACTGTTCCATAGATGTTGCCTTCAGTAAACAGATATAAAGGATTCGTTCGTGAGATTCGGAGGTGTTTAAAAAGGGGCATTTCGTTCTTTAGAAATGTAGAGTAATCATTGCACATTGTGGAACTGGAAGTTCGTCTAGAAATGTTCAATAAGGCCGGTTACATTACAATGTAATAACGTTATATAGTCGAACACGTTCGTTATTGGAACTATTTTTGTCACTACGTTTTTATTTTCTCTTATGAGAGTAATTGCATTATTTTAATACGGAGTGCACCTGGAAGAGCTTCCTCCACCAAAAATATGTTTATATCGGCCTTAGCAAAAACAGTAAAAAATGAGACTCAATGCTTCACCCCTAGTTAGGGTAACCATGCGTCCTCTTTTTCCCGGACATACGTTCTCTTTACTGATGTAAAAACAAAGCGTCCGGGTGGAATTTTGGAAATTCGGCGAATGTCCTTTTTTTTTTTTTTTTTTTTTTTTTTTTTTTGCTGGCCACTGAGACATCGCATATCGGTACATTAGGTACATACAGGGTACATTGTAGAACGTGACAGGTTTGAGATGAAATAATTGTGTATATCTTTCCTATATTCAATATCCAGAAAAATGGATGATCCAATATAATGAGATGCGCGTGTTTAAGTGGATGAGGGCCAAAGCATTTCCATCATGGGAGGATGTTGAGACAACTGTAGTGTATCTCAGATATTGTGATTGATGATGTGAAATGTTTTGATCAGTTTTCAAATTTCTTAAGATTTTTAAGGTCTTCTGAACAAAACAAAAGCCCATCAAATCAGGTTTGTGCAGTTATTTCAATAACGGCCCCTTAAAAGAATGTCACTCAGAGGTATTGTAAATAGCAGATCTTTGTAGTATTCCTAGCCATAATACAAATGTGGAAAGGTTATTTTCTTTGATTAATGTTCAATGGACCAAAGAGAGGAATTTGAGTATATATACAGTAAAGTAATAGAAACTGTTCAGTATAATTTCAGAAATATAAATTGTCAGGAATTTGTCAACTACTTGATATCAAATAAACAAATATGTTCAACAATGCAAAGGAAGAGGAAGGTTGTAATGTTAAAGTGAAGCTGTTGACAGTTGTGCCACTAATTCTGTGTGCTGGATTATTATAACCTTTTAAATGAAACAAAACAAGTACTTGTATTTTTTTTTTCATAACCTCTTTAATGGTGGCTGCTTTTTTAAACCTTAATCACGTCTATCGAACTATACGTCCGTATGTAAACTTTAAAAATCCCTATACGAACATCAAACAGTTCGTGCTAAAACTGGAATGGGGCGATACTGAAAGTGCCCTCTTTTTCTGCCCATGAGATATGGTCACCCTACCCATAGTCTAATAGACAGTTGGTTTTCTTGCATGCAAAATAGTTTATGAAATGGAATGCGCAGTTTTACACCTGCTTTTACTACATACGACACTGCAGGGAGTGGCATTGATGATACATACGATGAAGATGGAGCACTGGTGGAATGAGCTGGCGGGGGAAACCGGAGGTCCCGGAGAAAACCCGCTCCAGCGCCGTGTTGTCCACCACAAATAGTTTATGCAGTGGTTTGGGAAATAATAATGTGACCATTATATTAAACGATTTTTCAATTAATATAGATCATTATGATGGAAAATAAACTTAAATTTGCTTGTAAATAGCAACAGGTTTTTATTTCATTTAAAAGTGAAAAAGAAATGTTTGATATGTAGGTAACAAAACAAAGCCTATCCTTTATAATCCAATTGAGATAAACATTCATTGCACATTTACATAGTTCAATGTAGACAAGTGATTACCATTCTAGTTCTCGACCCAGAAGTCTTAGGTTTGATTCCTGGCTAAGGCAAAGACATTTTCTTCAATTGGAATCACTTCCTACCCACCATAGGATTTGGAAGTGCGAATGATAAAGTTTGAAAACTCAAACCAGTACAAGGAATATCTCGAAAATCGTCAACTGCATAAAATAAATAAAAGTATCGGTAATAGAGCATGTGCTTAAAGGAGATATACATTTTTTGTGTAGCAAAATTTTGTGTATCTCTTACGGTTTGCCAATATTCAGAATGAAGAGGATCTCAGTTGCTACTCTCAGAAAATTCAACACATACATTTTATTTGCATGCAAATATCTTAAGCATATTTTTTAAAATAAAATCCCTAGAGTTAATTTTGAAAAAATCAAGAATAACGACTATTTTTCCACGTGAAGGATGGTTTGGGGATGAAGAATTTTCTTGTAAAATCATGTGGTGGATACTTTGTCACACCTGTTCTACCAGCTGATGTAAATTTATAGAAAGCTTTCTATCTAGTACGATATTTAACAATTAATGTTGTTTTGTTACAACTAGTTTCCTTCTCTTTTATAAATTTCTTCCTTCCAGGTCTGTCTGGACGTACCCTTACGTCTCTTTCCTTCAGTTCTTGCTTGCCATTTTGGGTTTATCCAGTGGTGGCTCGTGCTGAAAGATAACAGCGTGCTGTGGGGAAAAGTTTCGAAAAATAAAGTCCATGCGCCGATGTTTCTTCATAATATAAACAGAATTTCTACCTCCTTTCGCTTTTTGCTCAATTATTATATTGGGCATTGGTCATCTTAACATTTTTATACCAACCCTTTCTTCTAATGCTCGTGTTGAAAAGAGAGTTTTTATAAGTTCATTAACCGTGTTCATTATTTATCTGTTAAAGTTTTCGTAATATTAAATTACTCATACACTGAATAAGGTGAATTTATAACACGTTTCACACTGTCACACAAAATAAAGAAACTGATATCAGACACTAAATAACGTTACACAAAGAAATACTTGGATACAATGTGAGCATTTTTTTAAAATTTATTTATTACACTGCATGCTCCGTTACATCGTAACACTACATGCATTCCTTAAACTTATTACAACGAGTTGTAGTAATTACAATTTTTACAAGTGTTACAAGTTCTCATTATATGATACAATTTTTTGGTTATGTTTTTACATTTTTTCAAAGTCTATTTTGTTTATGAATTTTAAAAATTGTTTTTGGTAGTGCTTGATTAGATGCATGTGAACCACATTCACTTGTTATGGTCGCGGGAATGGAGTATCGTGCCAACATGATAGGTGCATCACAAACAATCTGCCCTACGATTTAATAACCATTAAGAATTGGATCTGTTTACGTAAGAAGGACTTAATTAATTTCCAGAACTAAAATATAAAGCAAATGTTGTTGTTAAATGATATTCAAATTCTACAGCTGTAACCATGAGTGTTGGTGGCCCTGCTTCACCGTGCAACGAATGATACCGCCCAACATCCAGCTGCAGCACGCATTTGTGCGAAAATCTAGGGAACTTTGGACATCAGGGAGGCAAGAGGGGAAGGTTGTACGCATGCGCAATAATTGATTATCGCGCTTGCTGGCTCTCAGCACGTTGACGTCACGGATGCATTCCATTAGTTACGCAGGTGTTTTCCATGCATCAAGAGTTCATTACTGGTTGTACTCGATTTCTTATACTTATAATACTGTATTGTTATTTACATGATCTTTTAAAATTTCTACAGTGTAATTCATAAAACAGAAAACAGCACTGTAAGGACGAGCCACCCCTGGGTTTATCCATCCTAACCGAAGTTCATACCATCACAATTGGTTTGATTCAGTGATGTCTACCCTTTATCGTATTGTTTTTTTCGTATCCTATCTCTTCTGGTTTTACTCTTTATCTTCTTCTGATGTATCATTTCCATAGCTTAAAGTTGAGGTTGATTTCTCAAAGATTTAGAACCATAAACTGTAACCGGCACATATAGAGCTCCACATGGTGTTAATATTGTTTTGTTGTAACTTCTTGTTTTATTAATATGGTTTATATTTAGGACATGGAATAATGTTCCTGTTGCTGAAATTCTGCTATTATTTTCTTCAATTATTTTTCCGTTCCAATAATAAGAAGCCTGAATGGTCAAACTTGTTCCAGTCTGATCAACCAATTTAATTTTAAGACACTTCACTTCTTTGCTCATGATGCCAATTTTTCTTTTACATCTAAAGAAGGGTTAGGCCGAAAAGTGTATGATAAAATTGTTTCATGAAGATATCTGAATCCTGAAGTTACTCATTGGAAAGTTAATATCAAATTCTGTGAGAGTGTTTTTTTCAAAGCAAATGTTTTAAACAGTTGTGCATCGACATAGCCCTGGAGAACTAGACTATACATGCAACCAATGTAAAAAGAGCACACAAAGAGTAAATTACAATTACATATCATACTAAATCCATTAAGATGTTAACGGAAACATCAAACAGATTTATTATTACTCTAAGATATTTAATGTCACCCCAAATAGGAAAGATTTATAACGTTCTGGAAGATCCAAGTTGTGGAATATTGAGAATGCAAGCAGAGCTTTAGAACAAAATTCAGAAACACACGGAGAAAGAGGCTGACATTTATCAAAAGAACTTGGTGCTTCAAAAGATATATCGACATGCTACGATACTTAAAAATCGTTCAGAAGCTCTAATTTTTATCACATGACCTGTCTGAAATTCCAATGTGGAGTAGATATCTGCCGTCAGTTTATCGCTACCTGGAATGATAGATTATCAGGAAAATTGTCATATGATGAAAAGTGGATGTATTGTCGCAGCCCTGACACATCAAAGCACTGGTTCGAAACCCGTCGGCCCTAAACATTGTTAAGGCAATCGGCTCGATCCCAAAACGATGTAACATGTGGAATTTTGAATTGTTATTCAGAGTGAATTTGTTTTAAATGGAGGTGCTGTGGATTTGGTTCTTCCTTTCCAACAATTTAAACGAATTCACCAAGTTTTGAGGCAGTGATACCCGGTATTAATTAATAAAGACAGGTTTTGCTGTAGCAAAAATGGGAAACCTCATATGGCTGAAAGAACAACGGGCAATGTTCAGCCCCTGGAAGGAATGTGTTATCACACCCAACATTGGTCCTAATCTTGCGCCATCAAATTACTATAGAGATCCGAGAAAGAAACTTTGGATGATGTAAGGAGACATTATGAACTTATTTTGAGAAATTTTCAAAATTTTAAAATTGTCATTTAAAAAAAAATCTTGAAATTTTCCAAAAATAAAATTTTATTTTTTCTTCAAAACAATCCCTATTAAGAAGCACCTCATATGAATGCTCATTTAAAGAGTTTTTAAATAATAGATTACGAGGTCTGACCTGGAATAACCCGCACTGCTCGCGAGGTCAAAACTGCCCCAGAGCGATAGCTTTTAATTAGTGCTGCAGATCGATCAAAATTTTTAATCGATTAACCGTATTACTTTAATCGATTAATCGATCGATTAATAGAGATATTATCTGTTCAAAAATTAGGTGTAAGGATTATATAAAGTACTTTAATACTCTGTACATTTCATTATTTATGAAACTTGTAAATATTTAGATTTAAAATTTATGTTTGCATCAAGTGCACATGCTTTATATATGTATTGAATTAGATCTACAATATTTTTATAAGTAATTATTTAGTAACGTATTATATCAATATCAACTAAGATTTGTGAGACTGACATGTAGTTGTTTTTTATAACTTTTTCCTTATTTTAACCTTTTTAACACAAAACTTTCACTCACTGTCACAAACTGCTTACTGCAGTTTACAGGAAAGTTACACCACCACCAACCCTGAGAAGAGGGATCAGCTATTGTTTCCATAGCTGCGTAATCGAAGTGTTCGACTCAAGGTTGTACAGCTCAGTTTATGCTAGCAAGCGATAAATAATCAGTTGTATACGATATTTTTTTGTTATTTACGTCCTCCAACGTTAAGTCATATCGGACGATGAATGGAATTGGTGAAACGATGCTCACATGAGCCCAGGGTCCATAGAGCTTAGAGTTACCCTACATCTGTCTTTCAGGATAAGTGAAAACCCTGGAAAAACCTTATCCAGGTAACTGACCCTATTGTATACGATATGTTGTCACACACAAGCTGTAAGTAAAGAAATCTCTCTGTCAGCATCTGTATGTAGTTTGTACCTCTTAGAATATTTCACAGCAGAAATGCTATTTAGACTCTCTCGGGTTTAGAGTGATTTCTTTTAGCTACCAGGAGTTATATTATCTCTAAGTTGGAAGAACATTATGTGCCTAATGAAAGCTTGATGCGTTGGAAAGGCTGTTAAAGTTGGAAGCAATATACCAAAACAAAGAGGACCAAATTTGGCTAAAGGAGTTTTTATTAATATTTATTGTAATCGATTAATTGATTAAAATGTTTAATGTTTAACCTAAAATAAATAATTAATTGATCAATATTTTCGGTTAATCGATTAAATCACGCAGCACTACTTTTTATTACAGCGTGCTTAAAAATAACATGCCCATGTCAGTATAAAGAACTCATGGTGGATAAAATTCGGCTAAGTTGATAATTACAGCGTCGTTAACAATTTATTTGTTCGTTCTCCCGCCCATAACGGGAGTACTAATACTTTATCTAAATCTGAAGATAAGCTGGGCGCCAGCGGCCCCATTTCATTCATATTAAATGAGGATTTTGCAATATTTTGGAGTCGTCAACATTCACGCAAACGTATTATCTAAGATAATCTAACCATGTGACAAATGTCGTGCGTCAGAATTTGCTCAAGTGCGTCAGCTATTTCACTTGAAGCGTGGAAAATAAATATTTTGAATGATAATGACTGCAAACAAGGGCCGAACATCTGCAAGCATTGCGAGTAATCTGTGAAGAAGCATTTCCTGTACGATAAGATGGATAATCACTGTGCTTCTCCTTGATCTAACAATTTATTGCAGAAAGCTAAAGTTCTCAAATTATTTTAATTTAAACATTAATAAAGTTTCAGCAGCAAATTTCTATGGCGGAAAAAATAACAACACGTATTTGAAAAAAAATATCAAAAATAATGAAAATGGTAATAAAAATAATAATTATAATGAAATAATAATCCCATATATTAAAAATAATCCTAAATTGGTACACTTTGAGACATAGAAGAAGGGTGGCCATCCAATTATGAGTTCGAGTTACTATGACTGAATAACAAGGCAAGAAGAGGATTTAGCACCTCGAGCTATGTTATTCACTTATTCTTTCTATTCACTTCCTTGTTTTCTGCTGTGTTACATGAATTTTTCTGCCCATTCATTCAGCTATTCTTATAGAAGCTTCTTCTACCAGTGTATGAGGGGCACTATTTTTTTTTTTTTTTTTTTTTTTTTTTTTTTTTTTTTTAGCCTTGGCTACCCTGAATGTTGTAGGAGCCATCTGACGTTTCCAATGGACAGTTTGCCTTTGTTGACCATAATATACTTCAGACATTTAACCTATTTACTATCTTTTAACCTGTGAGCCCTACCTGCCGGACCCACTACACAGAAATATTGGAGAGCAAGAGAGCTGATGGCTTCATTACCAAAGCCTAGCATTTGACAACAAAGAAGAGCAATGACTGAATAACATCTTCTAACCTGTGAAGCCCTACCTGCCGGACCCACTACACAGAAATATTAGAAAGCAAGAGAGCTAATGGCTTCATTGCCAAAACCTAGCATTTGACAACAAAGAAGAGGAAATGACTGAATAACATCTTCTAACCTGTGAAGCCCTACCTGCCGGACCCACTACACAGAAATATTAGAGAGCAAGAGAGCTAATGGCTTCATTGCCAAAGCGTAGCATTTGACAACAAAGAAGAGGAAATGACTGAATAACATCTTCAAACCTGTGAAGCCCTACCTGCCGGACCCACTACACAGAAATATTGGAGAGCAAGAGAGCTAATGGTTTCATTGCCAAAGCGTAGCATTTGACAACAAAGAAGAGGAAATGACTGAATAACATCTTCTAACCTGTGAAGTCCTACCTGCCGGATCCACTACACAGAAATATTGGAGAGTAAGAGAGCTAATGGCTTCATTGACAAAGCCTAGCATTTGACAACAAAGAGGAAATGACTGAAGAACATCTTTTAACCTGTGAAGTCCTACCTGCCGGACCCACTACACAGAAATATTGGAGAGCAACAGAGCTAATGGCTTCATTGCCAAAGCGTAGCATTTGACAACAAAGAAGAGCAAATGACTGAAGAACATCTTCTAACCTGTGAAGCCCTACCTGCCGGACCCACTACACAGAAATATTGGAGAGCAAGAGAGCTAATGGCTTCATTGCCAAAGCGTAGCATTTGACAACAAAGAAGAGGAAATGACTGAATAACATCTTCTAACCTGTGAAGTCCTACCTGCCGGATCCACTACACAGAAATATTGGAGAGCAAGAGAGCTAATGGCTTCATTGACAAAGCCTAGCATTTGACAACAAAGAAGAGCAAATGACTGAATAACATCTTCTAACCTGTGAAGCCCTACCTGCCGGACCTTCTACACAGAAATATTAGAGAGCAAGAGAGCTAATGGCTTCATTGCCAAAGCCTAGCATTTCACTACAAATAGGAAATGACTGAAGAACATCTTTTAACCTGTGAAGTCCTACCTGCCGGACCCACTACACAGAAATATTGGAGAGCAAGAGAGCTAATGGCTTCATTGCCAAAGCGTAGCATTTGACAACAAAGAAGAGGAAATGACTGAAGAACATCTTTTAACCTGTGAAGCCCTACCTGCCGGACCCACTACACAGAAATATTGGAGAGCAACAGAGCTAATGACTTCATTGCCAAAGCCTAGCATTAGACAACAAAGAAGAGGAAATGACTGAAGAACATCTTTTAACCTGTGAAGCCCTACCTGCCGGACCCACTACACAGAAATATTGGAGAGCAACAGAGCTAATGGGTTCATTGCTAAAGCCTAGCATTTGAAAACAACAGCAACACTTCAGACATTTTGTCAATAGAGAGTCCTTTGTTTTGTTTACATTAACTTGAAAATTGTGTCTCAAGAGCATAGAATAAACTCGTGAAAAACTTCGTGTGAAAAACTTCGTGCAATGAGTTATTAAGACTTTCGAGGTGGATTATCAGGACAAGAGAGCATCGATCAACTAACTTCCACATTTGGTGACGAAGCTCCATCCTTTGGCACTGTGAAACGCTGCTATAACGAATTTAATCGTGGCTGCTGTTCTCTGAATGAAGTTCGTCAAAAATCAGTTGTTGTGTCAGAAAACATTGATGCTGTGCAAAAACTAATAATACAAGATCGTCGTGTAACATATTGTGAGATTGAGGCAAACCTAGGCATTAGTTCCACCAGCATATATAAAATATTTCATGATTATTTAGCAGTGGAAAAGGTTCGCTCTCGTAGGATCTCACATAAATTCACGTAATATCAAAATGATGCTCGAGTCCATTGGTGTATAAAAATGTTCAAGAAATACAATGGCGGTATCTCAAAAGATGTATATAAGATTGTAACAGCTGATCTATGCGTAGGAGGTGGAATGTAAGCAGTAGTCGACTGTATGGATGTTTCAAAACGAAGCAAATTCAACAAAAGTTGCTCGCACTCGAAGCAAATGGTCAGCTGCTTTTTCAGCAAAACTGTCCATGCGTTAACAGTGTCTTTAGAGGAACGAGAAGCTGCCAGTGCGAAATGTACACATTTGTTTGTCGGAATCTTCAGTGATGTAAGGAAACCCAACAAGAATTGTAGGATCGTTCTTCATCAAGACAATAAGAGCGCACACACATCCCGTCGCGTCTAACAAGAGTATTTGAAGGCTCAAAAACCGAATTGATGGGTTATCCACCATAAAGTCCTGATTTGGCACCCAATGACTCCTTTTTGTTCCCGAACATCAATAATAAATTACGTGGACGACGATTTTCGTCGGTAGAAGACGCCACTGTTGCCTTCACAAACCATGTTTTGGAAATGTCTCAACAAGACTGGAATAAATGCTTTGACAAATGGTTCAAACGATTGCAAAACTGCATTCTTCATAAAGGAGAATATTTTGAAAAATAATAAAGCAGTTTTCAATTTTAAATTATTGGACTCAAAATATTAATAGTATACCTCGTATTATGTATCCTATTGAATACGAGAACACCTAGTGGTTTACAGAGAAATACGAGTGAGTTGGAGAATTAGTGTCATGCTGGCATGTTGGTTATGGTAGCTCAGTAGTTAAGACTAGGGATGGATACTCGATATCTGCGATACGTCGATACTCACGATACTTGCATGGTATGGACATCGAACGATACTTTAGAAAATTAGCTCGATACTTTTTCGATACTTCGGTGGCGATTCCGTAATTTTTATTTTAAAGTTACAAAATATTACTGTCGCAAGTAGAACATTACAAATCCCGAGAAATTTCCAGGAATGTGGTACATGTGCAGAAACATTATACACGAAAATAATCGTGTGTCAACTGTCAGTTAACAGTTCGCAAAAAGAAATCACTACATATCTCCTGTCACCTCCTCTTTCTAGTACACTGGATTACTGGAAAACAAATTCAAAATGCCCATAATAAAATAAAGATTAGCCGCTAAATATCTGTGTATTATAGCTGCAACAGTTTTCTCTGAAAGACTATTTAGTACAGCAGGACTCGTATGTGACAGAAAAAGAAGTAGACTTGACCCCGAAACAGTGAAAATGCTAGTATTTTTGAACAAAAACTTATAAAAGTGGACTGTTTCGCTTTTAAATGTCTAATATAGAGTTTAAAAATAGGATCACTGACGGTTTTAAGTTTTGTCTCATTAAATATGTACACTTATTTACTTTTATTGGCATTACAGTTCTCCCAACATTATATTTTGTATTGAAACTAGAAGTAGAAATGACAAGCATCAAGTATCGAAGTACGGGTATCGAGAAAAACTGATATCGACCTATTCCTAGTTAACAGCAACCGAACGGAGATCGGGAGATACGTAGTTCAAATCTCCGCTATGACACTGACATTTCAATCTTACTTCCAAGACGTTTTTCTGCCGAACACAAATACTTCCTTGTAGGTACAACGGGAATACAATAAACTTCAAGCGACAGTCAAATTTTTTAAGAGCTGGTGAACGTTTCCTTTACAGGATCAGCAACAAAAAACAATAGACTTCCCATTTCAGAAGAGTATAAACATTTGAAGATCCAAACCAGTAACAGAAATATCTCGAAATGATATTTCATATAGTTTGTGTATTTAGTAAATGAGATCTGTATTTTGTGTGTGTCTCTTATGGTGTACCAGTTATATAAAACACACCCAGAATGAAAAGAAGGGCACTTCAGCTGTTGTTCTCAGAACATTCAAAATATACATTTCATTGCCATAAAATTGTCTTAAACGTATAGCATTTTAATAATTATTAAATTATTGGGCAACAATGAAAATGTTTCGGGCTCAAAAATAGTCAATTAATATGTATTTCCATCTGCTGAATTAAAAAATCACCATAAAATGAGAGATTAGCTCTTGCTTTGGGGATAAAGTGACATTTCATTTTTTATCTGTCTTTTAATTTCTAGTTTTTCATCATTTTCAATCTGGGAGAACTTTTTTGTGGGAGTTGGTACACCTGTGAAATAACAAAATACAAATGCAAATATGACAGCCCTCTTCGACTCAGTGAAATGTTATGAACACAAATGGAAAATCTGTGGTGATCTAAAAGACATTGACATTCTCCTAGGAATGCAACTGGAGTACGCAAAACATTGCTGCTTCTTACGCATGTATGTGCGACAGTAGAGATAGGAAATTGCAATACACAAAAGGAGACTGACCTGTATTATCGAGAAATATTTATTTATTTTCAGTTCAGTATAGTTTTAAATACACAAAAGAACCACGTCATATGAATTTATACAGTTTAAGAACACAGCTATACAGGTTGTGTGATATAAATAGAATACTAACTTGCTTTAATAAATCCACACACACTAATAATAATAATAATAATAATAATAATAATAATAATAATAATAATAATAATAATAATAATAATAATAATAATAATAATAATAATAATAATAATAATAATAATAATAATAATAATAATAATAATAATAATAATAATAATAATAATAATAATAGTAATAGTAATAATAGTAATAGTAATAATAGTAATAGCAATAATAGTAATAGCAATAATAGTAATAGTAATAATAGTAATAGTAATAATAATAATAATAATAATAGTAATAGTAATAATAGTAATAGTAATAATAGTAATAATAATAATAGTAATAATAATAGTAATAATAATAGTAATAATAATAGTAATAATAATAGTAATAATAATAGTAATAATAATAGTAATAATAATAATAATAATAATAATAATAATAATAATAATAATAATAATAATAATAATAATAATAATAATAATAATAATAATAATAATGATAATGATAATGATAATGATAATGATAATGATAATGATAATGATAATGATAATGATAATGATAATGATAATGATAATGATAATGATAATGATAATGATAATGATAATGATAATGATAATGATAATGATAATGATAATGATAATGATAATGATAATGATAATGATAATGATAATGATAATGATAATGATGATGATGATGATGATGATGATAATGATAATAATAATAATAATAATAATAATAATAATAATAATAATAATAATAATAATAATAATAATAATAATAATAATAATAATAATAATAATAATAATAATAATAATAATAATAATAATAATAATAATAATAATAATAATAATAATAATAATAATAATAATAATAATAATAATACTTTTACAAGCATTGTTGAAAACAGGCAAGTCGTCAATTATATACAATTAAAGTTGCTGGTTATTTTGATATATATACAGATTTTAGAAGAAACTAAAACTTAGGTGATGTTATTCTAAATGTATAATGTCTTGTACACCTAATACAATGTCTAGGTTTTAGTCATAAGTATTGTAAAATAAGAAACTAGCACTCAAACGATAAATTCTGAAGTTTTCTTAGTTTAGAAATTCATCAAGTGAATAAAAAACATTATTAATTAAATATGATTTCAAGAAAAATTTGAATTTTGTTAAGTTACTAGACACTTTAACTTCTGCTGGGAATTTGTTATATAGCTTGGCTCCCATGTAACTAGGCAACTTGTCACACAGGTGACATATGTCATTGCCAAGTCTCTCGTGGACCCAGAAGATGTTCTACTTCCACCCCTGCATATCAAGCTGGGTTTAATGAAAAATGTTATCAAAGGTATGAACTAAGAAGGACGGGATTTTAAGTACATAGAGAAATTTCCGAAATTCAGTGATGCAAAAGTTAAGGAAGACATTTTTCTCGGCCACAAAATCGACAAATTGTAAAGACTAGCATTTGACCAAGTTTTGGAGGGGAAAGAAAAGGAAGCTTGGGAAGTCTTCAAGGGAGTTGTTCATGGTTGTTTAGGCAACAAAAGAGATGACAACTACAAGCATTTGGTGATAGTGCTTCTGCAAAAAGCACCATAACCTTGAATGCAATGTCCCTTAAAATCTATTTTCCCCACACCCAGCTAGACTAGGAAAATCTTCTAGTTGTGGAGCTGTTAGAAATGAACATGGGGAGAGATTCCATCAGGAACAATTCGGTTATGGAACAAAGATATCAGGGCCGTTGGAATGAAGTATTGCTTGCGGATTACTGTTGGTCTTGCATAGGGCTTCTGGGGAACTCCATCACAAGAGGCAAGCTAAAAGACGACGAAGTCAATAGGCCACCACATGATTCTCTTCAGACACGGCTATCTGCGAAGTAGTTTTCCAGCAATTTAGAACTCTTAGCATGTAATTACCAGTTAAAAAATTCAAATGCACTTTCATTGTTGTTAACATATATGTAATTAAAATGTATGATTTTCTCTCAATACGTTAATATGTAATACTTCCATCTTGTGTATATCATAGAAACTAGAGCTAATAAAAATTGTCATATTTGTTTTTCTCAACCCAAAAATAGTAGGAATTACCTCATGAAGTGCTCGAAACATTAAAAAATTATTTTGTTATTGTCCAGTGCTATCTGTTTATCCACTTGTATAATAAATTACTATTAATTAATCTATAAGAGATATCTTGTTTCGTCGTTAGAGCAATTTTGGAACCGTTTTTGGCCAACATTTCCAGAAGTTCCACAGTGGGATGGAATCTGTTGGAAAACTATATGTTTATTTACGTTTTGGAGATGTTATGAATTTCATTTATTTTTTCGAATTGCATTTAGTTTTTTTCTATTTTAGGACAGAACGTTGAAATAGCCTGGGTAGCTGCTTTGGAATCTGATATGTTGGAATGCTTATTTGTCCAGGCGAATACATAATGTAAGAAAGTATAAGTTGCATCAATTCTCCATAAAAGCTTATGAGATGATTTTCAACATGATTATAGAAAGAAAAGAACATACAGGTAGCTCCTGCTCCATCTTCGTGGTTGTAAAGAGAGACAACTATACAAAGGTGAGTCCATTCATCTGAATATCTTGCATTTATGGACATATGCTTTAGCTTCTGTAGATGAATTTTGTTTCTTTTTAAAATCTACAATTAGATCAAGGTTGTGTTTTATAGTTCATTGAAGTTTACTGGACTGTTAAGAGGTATGAGATGTACAATGAAATGAAGGGATAGGAGGTTCGGAGATGTACATATCCTTCCTAACGACCCAGGGAGGCCATGCATGAGGAAGGTCGTCCTCGCAGCTCCCCAATGTGGGCTGCCATCCCGTTCGTTGTGTCAGCGCTGTTCCCAAGAGTATTAACGCTAGCAAAATTTGTTCTTGACAAAGAACGGGCGCAGAATCTCATTCTTATCTTAATCTGATGCTGATGCCAACGTGGTGAAGAGCTGAAACAATATTTACGTTAGAAATAGAACAAACAAAGCGTAAAATATCACGTTTTCTAATCACTTTGGGGTCACAAAGATGAAAGTAGTGTACAACAAGGACCTCTGACCTCAAAATGACGTCATCCGAACGTCATGCGATGGGGCACGAGCTCCTTCAGGCTTCCTTATTGGTTGGAAATCCTCGCAATGGTTTACCGAAACTGGTAGATTCTTTGCGTCAGTAGCGATAAGCTCAACACGTGATGTCTCCAGATTATTGTTTATGAGAGATAAGATTTGTGAAAAATTAACTTGTGCTTGTGTTGCCAAGTCCTCAACATTAGTTCTTAACAAGTCAAAAATTGTCGGAACTCATAAATGTGCTATTAAACACTTCAAAGTTCTATGTTGCTGTACGGTTTACGGGGTCGAAGCGTTGAAAATATGGCAAATTTAAACAAATTATTCTTTAGGCTTTTTAATTTCCTTTATGATCCCGAAAGTCTCTAGAAAGCTTTCGTGTGAATATTTTTGTTCTCGGTGTGATAATGACGGAGTTACGTATATGACGGCTTAGACATTCTTAAACCAATCTAATTGTCATCAAAACATCACTCCATCTTTACTACATCATCTTCTACCTAACTTCCATATGTCATTCTGTCATAAAATGTACCTTCTGGCAAAGTGACATGTTCCAGTAGTGAACGAACATTGAAATATTTTGTCTTCTTAATCTCCCAAAGCCTATATGGTGTGTTTTGGCACTATCACATGCCTTGTGTAAGGCTTGTGACCTCACTCTCTCCTCAAAAGAGACAGGGGATGATAAAGTGAGGAAGACTGAAAAATTCAATGCCATAGCCGGGATTTGAACCAAGGATCTTCTGGTCTCCGTCCAGCAGCTCTAAACCATTGAGCTACTACGGCCAACGTGCCAAAATGACATTAAATTCTCCAACTGACTCGTGTTTTTCCGGGTAAACCACTTAGGAGTTCTTATAAACACATAAAACAACTAAACTACCTTTATGAGAAACTCCTTTACCGGAAAAAACACGAGTCAGTTGGAGAATTTAATATCATTTTGGCACGTTGGCCGTAGTAGCTCAATGGTTAGAGCGGCTGGACGGAGACCAGAAGATCCGCGGTTCAAATTCCGGCTATGGCATTGAATTTTTCAGCCTGGCTCTACCCTTTCATAGTGAGTCCTACACACGGCTAGTGTGAAAGAACAATTAATGTCCATGAATTGTACCTAATAGTGGACCGAACTATAAAGCCCGGGCCTTAAAGTACTTACGGCATAGTAAGTCGTCATTAAGGTAGTTGTCTCATTTGTTTATGAGAACTCCTAGTGGTTTACCGGGATAAACACGAGTCAGTTGTATCTAATAGTGGTCCGAACTATAAAGCCCGAGCCTTAAAGTACTTACGGCATAGTAAGTCGTCATTAAGGTAGTTGTCTCATGTGTTTATGAGAACTCCTAGTGGTTTACCGGGATAAACACGAGTCAGTTGTATCTAATAGTGGTCCGAACTATAAAGCCCGAGCCTTAAAGTACTTACAGCATAGTAAGTCGCCATTAAGGTAGTTGTCTCATGTGTTTATGAGAACTCCTAGTGGTTTACCGGGATAAACACGAGTCAGTTGTATCTAATAGTGGTCCGAACTATAAAGCCCGAGCCTTAAAGTACTTACGGCATAGTAAGTCGTCATTAAGGTAGTTGTCTCATGTGTTTATGAGAACTCCTAGTGGTTTACCGGGATAAACACGAGTCAGTTGTACCTAATAGTGGTCCGAACTATAAAGCCCGGACCTTAAAGTACTTACAGCATAGTAAGTCGTCATTAAGGTAGTTGTCTCATGTGTTTATGAGAACTCCTAGTGGTTTACCGGGATAAACACGAGTCAGTTGTACCTAATAGTGGTCCGAACTATAAAGCCCGGGCCTTAAAGTACTTACGGCATAGTAAGTCGTCATTAAGGTAGTTGTCTCATGTGTTTATGAGAACTCCTAGTGGTTTACCGGGATAAACACGAGTCAGTTGTACCTAATAGTGGTCCGAACTATAAAGCCCGGGTCTTAAAGTACTTACAGCATAGTAAGTCGCCATTAAGGTAGTTGTCTCATGTGTTTATGAGAACTCCTAGTGGTTTACCGGGGTAAACACGAGTCAGTTGTACCTAATAGTGGTTCGAACTATAAAGCCCGGGCCTTAAAGTACTTACAGAATAGTAAGTCGCCATTAAGGTAGTTGTCTCATGTGTTTATGAGAACTCCTAGTGGTTTACCGGGAAAAACACGAGTCAGTTGTACCTAATAGTGGTCCGAACTATAAAGCCCGGGCCTTAAAGTACTTACAGTATAGTAAGTCGTCATTAAGGTAGTTGTCTCATGTGTTTATGAGAACTCCTAGTAGTTTACCGGAAAAAACACAAGTCAGTTGTACCTAATAGTGGTCCGAACTATAAAGCCCGGGCCTTAAAGTACTTACAGAATAGTAAGTCGTCATTAAGGTAGTTGTCTCATGTGTTTATGAGAACTCCTAGTGGTTTACCGGGATAAACACGAGTCAGTTGTACCTAATAGTGGTCCGAACTATAAAGTCCAGGTCTTAAAGTACTTACGGTATAGTAAGCCGCCATTAAGGTAGTTGTCTCGTGTGTTTATGAGAACTCCTAGTGGTTTACCGGGATAAACACGAGTCAGTTGTACCTAATAGTGGTCCGAACTATAAAGCCCGGGCCTTAAAGTACTTACAGCATAGTAAGTCGCCATTAAGGTAGTTGTCTTATGTGTTTATGAGAACTCCTAGTGGTTTGCCGGGAAAACACGAGTCAGTTGTACCTAATAGTGATCCGAACTATAAAGCCCGGGTCTTAAAGTACTTAGAGCATAGTAAGTCGTCATTAAGGTAGTTGTCTCATGTGTTTATGAGAACTCCTAGTGGTTTACCGGGATAACACGAGTCAGTTATACCTAATAGTGGTCCGAACTATAAAGCCCGGGCCTTAAAGTACTTACAGCATAGTAAGTCGTCATTAAGGTAGTTGTCTCATGTGTTTATCAGAACTCCTAGTGGTTTGCCGGGAAAACACGAGTCAGTTGTACCTAATAGTGGTCCGAACTATAAAGCCCGGGTCTTAAAGTACTTACAGCATAGTAAGTCGTCATTAAGGTAGTTGTCTCATGTGTTTATGAGAACTCCTAGTGGTTTACCGGGATAACACGAGTCAGTTGTACCTAATAGTGGTTCGAACTATAAAGCCCGGGCCTTAAAGTACTTACAGAATAGTAAGTCGCCATTAAGGTAGTTGTCTCATGTGTTTATGAGAACTCCTAGTGGTTTACCGGGAAAAACACGAGTCAGTTGTACCTAATAGTGGTCCGAACTATAAAGCCCGGGCCTTAAAGTACTTACAGTATAGTAAGTCGTCATTAAGGTAGTTGTCTCATGTGTTTATGAGAACTCCTAGTAGTTTACCGGAAAAAACACAAGTCAGTTGTACCTAATAGTGGTCCGAACTATAAAGCCCGGGCCTTAAAGTACTTACAGAATAGTAAGTCGTCATTAAGGTAGTTGTCTCATGTGTTTATGAGAACTCCTAGTGGTTTACCGGGATAAACACGAGTCAGTTGTACCTAATAGTGGTCCGAACTATAAAGTCCAGGTCTTAAAGTACTTACGGTATAGTAAGCCGCCATTAAGGTAGTTGTCTCGTGTGTTTATGAGAACTCCTAGTGGTTTACCGGGATAAACACGAGTCAGTTGTACCTAATAGTGGTCCGAACTATAAAGCCCGGGCCTTAAAGTACTTACAGCATAGTAAGTCGCCATTAAGGTAGTTGTCTTATGTGTTTATGAGAACTCCTAGTGGTTTGCCGGGAAAACACGAGTCAGTTGTACCTAATAGTGATCCGAACTATAAAGCCCGGGTCTTAAAGTACTTAGAGCATAGTAAGTCGTCATTAAGGTAGTTGTCTCATGTGTTTATGAGAACTCCTAGTGGTTTACCGGGATAACACGAGTCAGTTATACCTAATAGTGGTCCGAACTATAAAGCCCGGGCCTTAAAGTACTTACAGCATAGTAAGTCGTCATTAAGGTAGTTGTCTCATGTGTTTATCAGAACTCCTAGTGGTTTGCCGGGAAAACACGAGTCAGTTGTACCTAATAGTGGTCCGAACTATAAAGCCCGGGTCTTAAAGTACTTACAGCATAGTAAGTCGTCATTAAGGTAGTTGTCTCATGTGTTTATGAGAACTCCTAGTGGTTTACCGGGATAACACGAGTCAGTTGTATCTAATAGTGGTCCGAACTATAAAGCCCGGGCCTTAAAGTACTTACGGCATAGTAAGTCGTCATTAAGGTAGTTGTCTCATTTGTTTATGAGAACTCCTAGTGGTTTACCGGGATAAACACGAGTCAGTTGTATCTAATAGTGGTCCGAACTATAAAGCCCGAGCCTTAAAGTACTTACGGCATAGTAAGTCGTCATTAAGGTAGTTGTCTCATGTGTTTATGAGAACTCCTAGTGGTTTACCGGGATAAACACGAGTCAGTTGTATCTAATAGTGGTCCAAACTATAAAGCCCGAGCCTTAAAGTACTTACAGCATAGTAAGTCGCCATTAAGGTAGTTGTCTCATGTGTTTATGAGAACTCCTAGTGGTTTACCGGGATAAACACGAGTCAGTTGTATCTAATAGTGGTCCGAACTATAAAGCCCGAGCCTTAAAGTACTTACGGCATAGTAAGTCGTCATTAAGGTAGTTGTCTCATGTGTTTATGAGAACTCCTAGTGGTTTACCGGGATAAACACGAGTCAGTTGTACCTAATAGTGGTCCGAACTATAAAGCCCGGGCCTTAAAGTACTTACAGCATAGTAAGTCGTCATTAAGGTAGTTGTCTCATGTGTTTATGAGAACTCCTAGTGGTTTACCGGGATAAACACGAGTCAGTTGTACCTAATAGTGGTCCGAACTATAAAGCCCGGGTCTTAAAGTACTTACAGCATAGTAAGTCGCCATTAAGGTAGTTGTCTCATGTGTTTATGAGAACTCCTAGTCGTTTACCGGGATAAACACGAGTCAGTTGTACCTAATAGTGGTTCGAACTATTAAGCCCGGGCCTTAAAGTACTTACAGCATAGTAAGTCGCCATTAAGGTAGTTGTCTCATGTGTTTATGAGAACTCCTAGTGGTTTACCGGGATAAACACGAGTCAGTTGTACCTAATAGTAGTCCGAACTATAAAGCCCGGGCCTTAAAGTACTTACAGCATAGTAAGTCGTCATTAAGATAGTTGTCTCATGTGTTTATGAGAACTCCTAGTGGTTTACCGGGATAAACACGAGTCAGTTGTACCTAATAGTAGTCCGAACTATAAAGCCCGGGCCTTAAAGTACTTACAGCATAGTAAGTCGCCATTAAGGTAGTTGTCTCTTGTGTTTATGAGAACTCCTAGTGGTTTACCGGGATAAACACGAGTCAGTTGTACCTAATAGTGGTCCGAACTATAAAGCCCGAGCCTTAAAGTACTTACAGCATAGTAAGTCGTCATTAAGGTAGTTGTCTCTTGTGTTTATGAGAACTCCTAGTGGTTTACCGGGATAAACACGAGTCAGTTGTACCTAATAGTGGTCCGAACTATAAAGCCCGAGCCTTAAAGTACTTACAGCATAGTAAGTCGTCATTAAGGTAGTTGTCTCATGTGTTTATGAGAACTCCTAGTGGTTTACCGGGATAAACACGAGTCAGTTGTACCTAATAGTGGTCCGAACTATAAAGCCCGAGCCTTAAAGTACTTACAGCATAGTAAGTCGCCATTAAGGTAGTTGTCTCATGTGTTTATGAGAACTCCTAGTGGTTTACCGGGATAAACACGAGTCAGTTGTACCTAATAGTGGTCCGAACTATAAAGCCCGGACCTTAAAGTACTTACAGCATAGTAAGTCGTCATTAAGGTAGTTGTCTCATGTATTTATGAGAACTCCTAGTGGTTTACCGGGATAAACACGAGTCAGTTGTACCTAATAGTGGACCGAACTATAAAGCCCGAGCCTTAAAGTACTTACAGCATAGTAAGTCGTCATTAAGGTAGTTGTCTTATGTGTTTATGAGAACTCCTAGTGGTTTACCGGGATAAACACGAGTCAGTTGTACCTAATAGTGGTCCGAACTATAAAGCCCGAGCCTTAAAGTACTTACAGCATAGTAAGTCGCCATTAAGGTAGTTGTCTCATGTGTTTATGAGAACTCCTAGTGGTTTACCGGGATAAACACGAGTCAGTTGTACCTAATAGTGGTCCGAACTATAAAGCCCGGACCTTAAAGTACTTACAGCATAGTAAGTCGTCATTAAGGTAGTTGTCTCATGTGTTTATGAGAACTCCTAGTGGTTTACCGGGATAAACACGAGTCAGTTGTACCTAATAGTGGTCCGAACTATAAAGCCCGGGCCTTAAAGTACTTACAGTATAGTAAGTCGTCATTAAGGTAGTTGTCTCATGTGTCTATGAGAACTCCTAGTGGTTTACCGGGATAAACACGAGTCAGTTGTACCTAATAGTAGTCCGAACTATAAAGCCCGGACCTTAAAGTACTTACGGCATAGTAAGTCGTCATTAAGGTAGTTGTCTCATGTGTTTATGAGAACTCCTAGTGGTTTACCGGGATAAACACGAGTCAGTTGTACCTAATAGTGGTCCGAATTATAAAGCCCGGACCTTAAAGTACTTACAGCATTGTAAGTCGTCATTAAGGTAGTTGTCTCATGTGTTTATGAGAACTCCTAGTGGTTTATCGGGATAAACACCAGTCAGTTGTACCTAATAGTGGTCCGAAATATAAAGCCCGGGTCTTAAAGTACTTACAGCATAGTAAGTCGCCATTAAGGTAGTTGTCTCATGTGTTTATGAGAACTCCTAGTGGTTTTCCGGGGTAAACACGAGTCAGTTGTACCTAATAGTGGTTCGAACTATAAAGCCCGGGCCTTAAAGTACTTACAGCATAGTAAGTCGTCATTAAGGTAGTTGTCTCATGTGTTTATGAGAACTCCTAGTAGTTTACCGGAAAAAACACAAGTCAGTTGTACCTAATAGTGGTCCGAACTATAAAGCCCGGGCCTTAAAGTACTTACAGAATAGTAAGTCGTCATTAAGGTAGTTGTCTCATGTGTTTATGAGAACTCCTAGTGGTTTACCGGGATAAACACGAGTCAGTTGTATCTAATAGTGGTCCGAACTATAAAGCCCGGGCCTTAAAGTACTTACAGCATAGTAAGTCGCCATTAAGGTAGTTGTCTCATGTGTTTATGAGAACTCCTAGTGGTTTACCGGGATAAACACGAGTCAGTTGTACCTAATAGTGGTCCGAACTATAAAGTCCAGGTCTTAAAGTACTTACGGTATAGTAAGCCGCCATTAAGGTAGTTGTCTCGTGTGTTTATGAGAACTCCTAGTGGTTTACCGGGATAAACACGAGTCAGTTGTACCTAATAGTGGTCCGAACTATAAAGCCCGGGCCTTAAAGTACTTACAGCATAGTAAGTCGTCATTAAGGTAGTTGTCTCATGTGTTTATCAGAACTCCTAGTGGTTTGCCGGGAAAACACGAGTCAGTTGTACCTAATAGTGGTCCGAACTATAAAGCCCGGGTCTTAAAGTACTTACAGCATAGTAAGTCGTCATTAAGGTAGTTGTCTCATGTGTTTATGAGAACTCCTAGTGGTTTACCGGGATAACACGAGTCAGCTATACCTAATAGTGGTCCGAACTATAAAGCCCGTGTCTTAAAGTACTTACAGCATAGTAAGTCGTCATTAAGGTAGTTGCCTCATGTGTTTATCAGAACTCCTAGTGGTTTGCCGGGAAAACACGAGTCAGTTGTACCTAATAGTGGTCCGAACTATAAAGCCCGGACCTTAAAGTACTTACAGCATAGTAAGTCGTCATTAAGGTAGTTGTCTCATGTGTTTATGAGAACTCCTAGTGGTTTACTGGGATAAACACGAGTCAGTTGTACCTAATAGTGGTCCGAACTATAAAGCCCGGACCTTAAAGTACTTACAGCATAGTAAGTCGCCATTAAGGTAGTTGTCTCATGTGTTTATGAGAACTCCTAGTGGTTTACCGGGATAAACACGAGTCAGTTGTAGCTAATAGTGGTCCGAACTATAAAGCCCGGACCTTAAAGTACTTACAGCATAGTAAGTCGTCATTAAGGTAGTTGTCTCATGTGTTTATGAGAACTCCTACTGGTTGACCGGGATAAACACGAGTCAGTTGTACCTAATAGTGGTCCGAACTATAAAGCCCGGGCCTTAAAGTACTTACAGCATAGTAAGTCGTCATTAAGGTAGTTGTCTCATGTGTTTATGAGAACTCCTAGTGGTTTACCGGGATAAACACGAGTCCGTTAGAGAATTTAATGTCATGTTGGCACGTTGACCGTAGTAGCTCAATGGTTTAGAGCGGCTGGACGGAAACCAGAAGATCCGTGGTTCAAATCCCGGCTATGGCATTGAATTTTTCAGTCTGGCTCTACTCTTTCATAGTGCGTCCTACACACGGCTAGTGTTAAAGAACAAATAATTTCCGTTCTTAATGTTATTTTCTACGTCTTCTATCGCTTCAAAATGGCCTGTACATTCGCACGTAAAATAACAAGTTTATTTTGATAGTCATAGTTATTGATATTTTTGAATGGGTCAGCGGTGGTCACAACGAGGCTCGCAGCCACATCCGGCTCTTGTCACCAAGCTTAGAGTAAGATTAATTAATATAATTAATGGAAACTAACACTCGAGGCCAGTGGAAAAAGAAAAATCTTTCCTGAACTTAATGACCCGCAGTGTTTGTTAGATTTGGCTATTTTTTGTATAAACAGATGTGGTCCAGCATTTACAAACGTTAAACACATCTTTACAAGGAAGAGAAAAAACTTATTTCTGAATTGGCCCAGACTGTATTTACCTTACAAGTTAAAGCTTTAGACTAAATCGTTTGCTTACTTCAAATGTTTGAAAAAAATTACTGGAAGACTTTCTGACGTTCAGGTGGGAACTGAAGATTACTTGCGATTCACATCTGGCCTTGCTGAAGAAATCAGCGACAGATTAATGATCTGAGATCACTTAAACCTTCATTTTCATTTCTGGAAAATCCTTTTGCTGTTCATGCTTTGTTTTATAACCAATAACAAAGAGTTTGAGCTACTACAATTGCAAGAGGAAGACGGATTAGGATTTCATTACGGAGGGGATTCCGTACGAAAACCACCATGCTGGGCCCTTTGTGCCTATGTCCCCAAGTGGGGCGTCCGGCCCAAGGAGCCACGGCATTACAGAGGGCAGGGTCCCTACAGATTACTTGGATAAAGACTTCTCCCGACAGACCAGGACAATGAACTCGCTCTCCCACAGCGGCACGGCAACGAGCCCTAATGGTCCCAGGCAGTCGATCCGACCCCTAAAGGTCCCTGCCTGGCGGTCCCGAAATAGTCCCAGCAACCAATCTACCGGAGGGGGAAGTACGAGGGCTGTTCAATAAAGAATGATCATAACTTTTTACGGTCATAATTTTTCGCACTAAACTTCAATCTTATTATATTCTGTTAGCTTAGTGTGAAACAAACACGCCATAGTAGTTTCATTGTTGGTACTCCTGGTACCAACAGTACCAAAAAGTTCAGACACGTTCAGTATCGCCTACAGCTGCAATGGAGGTAACATGCAGTTAAAGTTGATGTTAGAGGAAGATCCGGAGTTTCTTTCAAACGTAATCACTGCTGATGAAACTTGGCTACATCATTTTGATCCTGAGAGCAAACAGCAAAGCTCAGTGTGGAAATCTCCTTCATCACCAACCCCCCAAAAATCAAAATTGGTTGATTCTGCTGGGAAAGTTATGGTCATCTCATTCTTTGATATTCATGGAATGGTTTATCAGCATGTTGTACCTGCACACGCATCAGTAACTGGACAATACTACAGGGATGTCCTGAAAACATTGCAAATCCATATCAGGCGCAAAAGACCACATTTCCATGAAGTAGACTGGATGCTGCACCACGATAATACGCGGCCATATTGCCAATGTTGTTGCTGAATATCTTGCAAAAATCAACGTGAAGTGCATCCCTCACTCTCCCTATAGTCCGGATTTAGCTCCATGTGATTCCTTTCTATTCCCTAACTTGAAGAAACGCCTTCGTGGGAGGCATTATCCATCATCAGAAGCAGTGTTGAAGGCTGCGGAGGCGATTTTGAAGGATATCTCAAAAATGGTTTCCAGCATGTCTTTGAAGACTGGCGGAAACGCTGCGACAAGTGCATCGCATTCAGGGGAGATGATTTTGAGAAGGAGCATCAAAATGAGTAAAGGTAAGTTGTCAAAAAAAGTGTAATCATTCTTTATTGAACAGCCCTCTTATTTTAATGAGCTGGCTTCTTGTCTATGAAAGTCGTTTTCAATTCCTATTTTTCAATCAGAGATATTTGTGGTACCAGTTTTAGGAGACTTGCGCTGAATTTCGATGTGTTTGAAGGACCTCTCATTCCTTGGTGCAGGCAACTTGAATTGGAACAAGGAAGAAGTGAGCTATTTGGATAGAAGCAGAGCTTATTTTTGGTAAAACTTGTACATCTCACCAATTAAAAGACATTGCATCATCCTAGGCATGAGTGTCATTTGTTTCCAGCACTGTACAGCCTGATGTCCATGACATTAGTGATCTCACAAACTTGAAAGTTTCTTATGCTAACTGATCAGGGTTTGTTTTCCATGATGGAAAGTTACCATTAAAAAAAAGAGCACTTTCGTAAAAACAAAGCAGCAAAACAGTTGTTGCAAGTCAAGGTCAGTGAAGACTGGGATAAGCACCGTTCCTTACAAACTTGGATTTGCTTCCCGAGTTCATTACTGTCATTTCCTGCAGACACAGAACGAGAACATTCAATTATTTACTCCACAAAATGTGTAAATATATACAAAATTGGGAAAGCCAGAGTTGTCCAAAGTGAATCTTACAGAAACGACCAAACAACAAAAAGGTGGTAGCGTAACACTAGCTGCCACTGTTTATTATTATCATTATCATCATTATTATTACTATTATTACTACTACTACTACTACTACTACTACTACTACTACTACTACTACTACTACTACTACTACTACTACTACTACTACTACTACTACTACTACTACCACATGTGACTGTACAATAGAATACTGAAAAGTAAACTTAGTTCTTTGAGTCATTATTCTCTCTTATTTTAAGGAAAAATTATTATTTGGAGCTTCCTTCGCTTTGAAAGTCACGCTTTGCTACTTGACCTACGTGTGACTGTACAATAGAAAGAGTACTGAAGGGTAGCCTTAGGTCTTTGAGTCATTATTCTTTCTTATTTTAAGGAACATTATTATTTGGAGCTTCCCTCGCTTTAAAAGTCACGCCTCGCTACTGGACCTACGTCTGACTATACAATAGAAAGAGTACTGAAGAGTAGCCTTAGTTCTTTGAGTCATTATTCTCTCTTATTTTAACGAAAATTATTATTTGGAGCTTCCCTCGCTTTAAAAGTCACACCTCGTTACTGGACCTATGTGTGACTGTACAATAGAAAGAGTACGGAAGAGTAGCCTTAGTTCTTTGAGTCATTATTCTCCTTTATTTTAATGACAATTATTATTTGGAGCTTCCCTCGCTTTAAAAGTCACACCTCGTTACTGTACCTATGTGTGACTGTACAACAGAAAGAGTACTGAAGAGTAGCTTTAGTTCTTTGAGGCATTATTCTCTCTTATTTTAATGAAAATTATTATTTGGAGCTTCCCTCGCTTTAAAAGTCACGCCTCGCTACTGGACCTACGTGTGACTGTACAATAGAAAGAGTACTGAAGAGTAGCCTTAGTTCTTTGAGGCATTATTCTCTCTTATTTTAATGAAAATTATTATTTGGAGCTTCCCTCGCTTTAAAAGTCACGCCTCGCTACTGGACCTACGTGTGACTGTACAATAGAAAGAGTACTAAAGAGTAGCTTTAGTTCTTTGAGGCATTATTCTCTTTTATTTTAATGAAAATTATTATTTGGAGCTTCCCTCGCTTTGAAAGTCACGCCCTGCTACTGGACCTACGTGTGACTGTACAACAGAAAGAGTACTGAAGAGTAGCCTTAGTTCTTTGAGGCATTATTCTCTCTTATTTTAATGAAAATTATTATTTGGAGCTTCCCTCGCTTTAAAAGTCACGCCTCGCTACTGGACCTACGTGTGACTGTACAATAGAAAGAGTACTGAAGAGTAGCCTTAGTTCTTTGAGGCATTATTCTCTCTTATTTTAATGACAATTATTATTTGGAGCTTCCCTCGCTTTAAAAGTCACGCCTCGCTACTGGACCTACGTGTGACTGTACAATAGAAAGAGTACTGAAGAGTAGCCTTAGTTCTTTGAGGCATTATTCTCTCTTATTTTAATGAAAATTATTATTTGGAGCTTCCCTCGCTTTAAAAGTCACGCCTCGCTACTGGACCTACGTGTGACTGTACAATAGAAAGAGTACTGAAGAGTAGCCTTAGTTCTTTGAGGCATTATTCTCTCTTATTTTAATGAAAATTATTATTTGGAGATTCCCTCGCTTTGAAAGTCACGCCTCGCTACTGGACCTACGTGTGACTGTACAATAGAAAGAGTACTGAAGAGTAGCCTTAGTTCTTTGAGGCATTATTCTCTCTTATTTTAATGAAAATTATTATTTGGAGATTCCCTCGCTTTGAAAGTCACGCCTCGCTACTGGACCTACGTGTGACTGTACAATAGAAAGAGTACTGAAGAGTAGCCTTAGTTCTTTGAGGCATTATTCTCTTTTATTTTAATGAAAATTATTATTTGGAGCTTCCCTCGCTTTGAACGTCACGCCTCGCTACTGGACCTACGTGTGACTGTACAATAGAAAGAGTACTGAAGAGTAGCCTTAGTTCTTTGAGGCATTATTCTCTCTTATTTTAATGAAAATTATTATTTGGAGATTCCCTCGCTTTGAAAGTCACGCCTCGCTACTGGACCTACGTGTGACTGTACAATAGAAAGAGTACTGAAGAGTAGCCTTAGTTCTTTGAGGCATTATTCTCTTTTATTTTAATGAAAATTATTATTTGGAGCTTCCCTCGCTTTGAACGTCACGCATGACCTCTGTCGATTATCTTAATTAAGTGTAATAGGGATTTTTTTACAATGATTTTTAAACACTTGTAACTTATGTGATAATTTTTAGCCAAATTGAAACGTAAATAATAAGAATAACTTAATAACTTTAAAACATGTGTTTATATTGCCTTACAGCTATACTTCCATCTAAGCAACAATATATGAATAAGTAAAATTATGTGGTAAAAGTGCAAAAAAGTAAAATAACTGCCTGGAAGGGCACTACACCTCATGTTCAATCTAGGAATAACAGAAGTACGTCGAGACACCTATACTTACCTCATTACTTTAATTCAAATTAAAAGTGAATTTAATTCAATTAGATGACTCTTGAGAAAAGGGAAACATAATTTCCTTAAAATAGGCTTGACACCCCTGGTAGGTAGAGATCAACTTGTCTGTTCGCCTCCATCAAATTGATCCTGCCATCTTTTAGTTGGCCTTCCAACCTATTTTCTTCCTTTTGGAATGTAGTTTATTGCTTCCTTTTTATCCTTGTGGTTGGCATTCTTGTTATACCATTTTTCCTGTTATTTACGAGGGCTGTTCAATAAACAATGGTAATATTTTTTACGGTCATAATTTTTCGCAATAAAATTAAATCTCATTATATTCTGTTAATTTAATGTGAAACAAACACGCCATAGTAGCTCCATTGTTGGTACTCCTGGTTCCCGCCTGTGAGAACCAGGCAAGTTCAGACATGTTCAGTATCGCCTATCGCTGCAATGGAGGTAACACGCGAGGAACAATATGCGGCTTTGAAATTCTGCTTTCGTCTCAAGCAATCTTCAGTTGAGGCCTATACAATGTTACAGGAGGCCTATGAAGAGTCTGTTCTTCCCTACAGCACAGCTCGAAGGTGGTTTAAAATGTTTAAAGAGGGGAGACAATCAATTTCAAAGGAAGGTGGACCCGGTGCTCCAGTTAGAACTCTTACAGAAGAAAACATTAACACTGCTGCTGCCATTGTGAGAGAGGATCGACAAATTAGATCACTTTCTGAAATACTGAACATTTCATTGGGTGCCACCCACACGTTGGTGACAGAAACATTACACATGAGACGTGTTTGTGTGCGATGGGTTCCAAGACTGTTGATTCCCGAACAAAAGAACATTCGCATGCAGGTCTGCATGCAGTTAAAGTTGATGTTAGAGTAAGATCCGGAGTTTCTTTCAAACGTAATCACTGCTGATGAAACTTGGCTACATCATTTTGATCCTCAGAGCAAACAGCAAAGCTCAGTGTGGAAATCTCCTTCATCACCAACCCCCCAAAAAGCAAAAGTGGTTGCTTCTGCTGGGAAAGTTATGGTCATCGCATTCTTTGATGTTCATGGAATGGTTTATCAGCATGTTGTACCTGCACACACATCAGTAACTGGACAATACTACAGGGATATCCTGAAAACATTGCAAGTCCATATCAGTCGCAAAAGACCACATTTCCGTGAAGCAGGCTGGATGCTGCACCACGATAATGCGTGGCCGAATATTGCCAATGTTGTTGCTGCATATCTTGCAAAAATCAACGTGAAGTGCATCCCTCACCCTCCATATAGTCCGGGTTTAGCCCCATGTGACATTTTTCTATTCTCTAACTTGAGGAAACGTCTTTGTGGGAGGCATTATCCATCATCAGAAGCAGTGGTGAAGGCTGTGGAGGCCATTTTGAAGGATGTCTCAGAAATAGTTCCCAGCATGTCTTTGAAGACTGGCGGAAACGTTGGGACAAGTGTGTCGCATTCAGAGGAGACTATTTTGAGAAGGGCCATCAAAATTATGAGGATGAGTAAAGCTATGTTGTCAAAAAACGTTCTGATCATTCTTTATTGAACAGCCCTCGTATTTATTGTTTTCAGTTGTCTTCTATTATCCCCACTACTGCTTTGTAACTGAGTATATCCAGCCACGATTGTTTCTCCTGCCTCAGTTTAGAAGTACACTGCGGCCGATAGGTGGTCAGAAGTTCTTATTGCAAACCATTAGAGATATACATTTCAGAATGACTTAAGTAAAGTTAACAGAACGTTCCTGGAATGTCTGATATACGAGGTGAGTTCAAGCAATAACACCTATTTTTTTCCTCACAAAGTAATCACAAGAAAAATGTGAAACTAGTGTCACTCCTTAACGTAATTTCCCTCTAGTCGTACACATTTTTCACAACGTCGATGCCATGATTCCATGGCTGCTGTGAACGGTTATTTAGGAGCGTGTTTTGACCACTGGAAAATCGCTGAGGCAATAGCGGCACGTCTAGTGAATCTGCGACCACGGAGAGTGTCTTTCATCGTGGGAAACAGCCAAAAGTCGCTAAGAGCCAGGTCAGGTGAGTAGGGAGAGTGAACAATCACTTCAAAGTTGTCACGAAGAAACTCCTGCGTCACGTTCGCCCGATGCGCTGGTGCGTTGTCTTGTTGAAAGAGCACACGTCCAACCTTTTCCGCCCGTTTTTTCACGCAATACTGGGAGGAGTTTATTCTTCAGAACACTTTTTTGAAATGCAGCTGTCACTGTAGTGCCCTTTGAAATTGATGAGTAAGGATTACACCACTGCTCTCCCAGAAGATGGCCACCATCATTTTGTCAGCACTGGCACTCACCCGGAGAGACCGTGTGCTTCCATTGAGCTGACTGGCGCTTCGTTTCAGAGTTGAAAAAGGGCATCCACGTCTCATCCATTGTAACACTGTAGCATTTCATTTATTGAAAGAAAGCTTAATTCATGCCGTCATCACGCGTCAACATCGCCTGATACCACTGGGCAACAATGAAAATGTTTTGGGCTTAAAAATAGTGAATGTACATGAATTTCCATCTGCTGAATTAAAAAATCACAATAAAAATGATAGGTTAGCTCTTGTTTTGAAGATAAAGTGACTCTTTTTCTAGAGTGAAGATTTTAAATTTGGGGGAATTTTTTTGGGAGTTGGCACACCTGTCAAATAACATCAAAGAGAAATTTTGGAAATTAAGTGATGTAAAAGTTAAGGAAGAGATTTTTGTCGGACCACAAATAAGAGAACTTGTAAAGGATTCTGCATTTGAACAAATTTTGGAGGGGAAAGAAAAGGAAGCTTGGGAAGCCTTCAAGAGTGTTGTTCATGGATTTTTAGGCAACAAAAGAGATGACAACTACAATCATTTGGTGACAGTGCTCGTGCAAAAATACCGTAACCTTGGATGCAACATGTCCCTTAAGATCCACTTTCTGCACTTCCACCTAGACCTTTTCCCTCCTAGTTGTGGAGCTGTTAGTGATGAACATGGGGAGAGTTTCCATCAGGACATTTCTGTTATGGAACAAAGATATCAGGGCCTTTGGAATGAAGTACTGCTTGCAGATTACTGTTGGTCTTTGTATAGGGATTCAACGGAACTCCATCACAAGAGGCAAGCTAAAAGACGACGAACTCAATAGGTCACCATTTGATTCTCTTCAGAGACGACTATCTGCGAAATATTTTTCCAGCAATTTAGAACTCTTAGCATGTAATTACCAGTTAGAAAAACCAAATGCACTTTCATTGTTGTTAACATATATGCAATTAAAATGTATCCTTTTCTCTCAATCCGTTAATATGTAATACTTCCACCTTGTGTATATCATAGAAACTAGAGCTCATAAAAATTGTCATATTTGTTTTTCTCAACCCAAAAGTAGTAGGAATTGCCTCATGAAGTGCTCGAAACATTAAAAAATTATTTGATTGTTTTCCAGTGTAATTTGTCACGCGCACAGCCTTGTGATCATCCGCCAGCATTCGTGGCACCCACCTGGAAGACAGACACTTTTCACATTTTCAGATCTTCATGCAGGATTATGTGCACAGATTCCACGAAAATATCAATTTTGGAGGTGATATCTGCAACGCAATCCTCTAAAACAACGTTCTCCACTTGCTGGATCATGTCGTCACACCGGCTGCTGCGAGGCCGTGACTGTCTTGGTTTGTTGTCACACGATGTTCTGTCTTCATTGAACTGTCGCACCCAGGAACGAACATTAGACGCATCCATGTTACCATCACCACATGCCTCACTCAACTGTCTTGGTTTGTTCTCACACGATGTTCTGCCTTCACTGAACTGTCGTACCCAGGAACGTATATTAGACACATCCATGGTACCATCACCACATGCCTCACTTAACCGCCTTGGTTTGTTCTCACACGGTGTTCTGTCTTCATTGAACTGTCGCACCCAGGAACGTACCATCACCACATGCCTCAATCAACTGACGATGAATTTCAATTTTGAAATCATGAATGAATGAATGAATTTCGTGTGACACCACGAAAATGGAGAAAACGAATGATTACACGCTGTTCTTGCAATGAAAACGTCGCCATTTTAAGTATCAAAAACACTTCTAACTCTCGTCGCTACCGCTAGAGTTCTATGCACTGTACAGTGTTGCCATCTCTGCCACTCATTCACAAAGGGTCCACACGTATTTTAAAAAAAAGCAGAATTTCCTATCTACTCTTAATGACTTTAAATAATTACTGTATAAATTGCAGACAGTAAATGAAAATAAAAAGAATCTTGGAATTTTAAAATTTTAGAAGGTCTGAATGTTTCAGCACGTGCCCTATACACGTTTTATACAGTGTGTGTGTGTGTGTGTGTGTGTGTGTGTGTGTGTGTGTGTGTGTGTGTGTGTGTGTGTGTGAACAGTATAAGCTTCCAAACAAATTGCTTTAAAATACTAAACCGGTCAGAATATATTTATGAAGGATGTGACACGGAAATTTTCAAAAAAATTTCTCCAAACCACACTACGCTGTACACGAAAATGTATATCTTGAATTTTCTGTGAATGTCCTCTGAAGTCCTCTTCATTCTGAATGACTTTCCTATAACTGATAAACTGTAAGAGATAAACCAAATATTACAATATAAAAATACAGTTTATGTCAACATTTTATCAGTGAGCCATTTGCGCGGCATTCCTTGTTAGTTTGAAATCTTTCAGTAGATATTTATATTTTTCTCAAATGCGAGAGTCAAGCAATGAGTTCACAGGGCATAGTTTGCGGCCATTAAAACATTTGACAGTCGCGTATGCCTGCTCTATTTCCCCTCTGCTTCCTCTACCTATAAGGAAATATGCAGCAAAGCCAACTCTATAAATGATCATATAAATTAGCGTGAAATAAGTAGAAAATTACAAGAGTAGAAAAAAGTCATATGAAAACAACACAAATTGGGAAGGCTGACATCGAGGATGAAAGGAATGGAAGAAAATCAAAACGTGAGTCCCAAGTAAACCAAATATAACCCAATTTTTTTGACGTAAATTCATTACAAATCCGGAACACGAGGAAGGAAGCAAAACGAAGGGATCGCACAGCGCCGTAGCATGTAGTTGCAGCCGCTGCACGGTAGATGACTCTGGCACACTGTTTCTACGACGCCAGTTGACCGAGTTGTTATGAATGAAGGAATTGCGGTCGATTTCGCCCGCACGTTTGGTGCTCGCGCGAAATTTCGTAATATTGCGCAACAATGTGCATGGATGCACTTCGGATACAAAGTCTCTGTACTCTTCTTGATGGCTATTTAGCAATAACGAGCCACGATGTTATTCAATGTTATCTTACATTCAACAGCAAGGGCAGTTGTAACCCATCTAGGAGAAGGAAACTCTGCAATAATAATCGTAATGATTTGTATTTACGTCCTCCAACGTTAAGTCATATCGGACGGTGAATGAATTGGATGAAATGATGCTCAAATGAGTCCAGGGTCCATGTAGCTTTTTTTTTAAATTTATACCCTCCTCCAACGTTAAGCTTCGAGTTACTCGACACTCGTCTTTCAGGATAAGGGAAAACCCTCGAAAAAACCTTATCCAGGTAACTCACCCTGACCGAGATTCGAACATCTTCCGTTTGTTAACCTAAAACTGCCTTACTGCACCATTTCCGTTCCTTGAAATTAGTAGGATTAAGAGAGTCCTCTTCTGCGCGTCTGCTTGATTATAGTGCAATACTGTTATTTTCCGAGAGTAGAGTCTGATAAGTTTTAGATTTTTAGATTTGTTGTACAATATGATCCAGTGAGAGAGTTCCAGTAAACCTTTCTACAGTAAAAAACACTGGAGATATCTATTGATACAACTAAGGTTATGGCCTTTAAAGAAAGTTTCCAATACGATCAAAAACAGTTATGAATAATGAGTCAGCAGTTTTAATTACCTGGGATGCTGCATATCCTGCGGAGGAGAGAAAGACAACCATGGACACCACGTAGCGTCTCTACTTCACGTTCCAGAGGTCCAGATTCTAATCTCGATCAGGGTAATACGGCGTTAATCAGGGGTTTCCCTAATCTGAAAGATAAAAGTCGGGTAACTCTTAACCTCTGTGGACCGTGGCCTCATTTAAGCATCATTTCATACATTGTCCGATATGACTTAATCTTGGAGGACGTAAATTATAAAAAAAAAGAGGTCGATAAAAAACTTAATTTCCAACACATGTGTGGAAAATTTCAAAGTAGTAGTAGTAGTAGTAGTAGTAGTAGTAGTAGTAGTAGTAGTAGTAGTAGTTTTATTCATCCGTTAAGTCAATACAATGACATTGGATACGTCAATACAAATATTTAGAACAATACAAATAATACAAGCATAAAAATAAAAAATAAGTTGCATCAAGTGTAATTAATAAGATCTAAGCATGAACTCATATATATATATATATATATATATATATATATATATATATATATATATATATATAGTTGCATGGCTCTACAACTACACAGCATTTAAAATGCATCACAAATATATACAATTATATGGCCAGCTACAGTGTATCTAGAAATTCACTTATATCATAATATGAATCACTTAATAAAATTTCTTTCAACGATAGTTTGAAACACCCCATGGATTTTATGTTTTTCAGATTGGCCGGTAGTTTATTATACAGAGTGACTGCTGAAAATCTAACTCCTTTGGAATAAAGTGTAGTTCTATGTGTTATTGTTCTTAAGTCTGTTTTACCTCTGGTGTTATGATGATGTATTTGATTATTTGTGGTGAAATTTTCAAGGTTTTGTTTTGTATAACATAGCAAACAGTATATATTCAGACTGGGCAGAGTCAAGATTTTCAATTCCTTAAAGAAGTTCCTGCAGGAGTCATATTTTTTTCCTGACATTAGGCATCTAACAATCCTTTTTTGTACTTTAAAAACCAAGTGACTGTCTTTACTATCCCCCCAAAACATAATGCCATACCTCATTAGACTTTCTGCATATGCAAAATATAAGGTTCTCATGTCACTTGCATACAACTCATTTTTTATTACTCTTAATGAGAAGTAGAATTTATTTAACTTTATTACTAGATACTTTATGTGTGCTTCCCAGTCTAAATGCTGATCTATCCATACTCCCAGAAAATTTGCTTCTGTTTTATAAGAAACACATGCACCATACAACTTGATGTCAAGTTTGCCAACATTTTTATTTTGTTTGTGGCGAAATGATATTGCTGAAGATTTGTTTGTATTAATAATCAATTTGTTTTCAGCAAACCAAGTTTCAATTTTACTGGTTATGTGTTTTGCATTTTCATTTCCCTTTATTATAACATTTGTGTCGTCAGCAAACATAGTTACTCGAGTTGGATTTAAATAATTTGGGAAGTCATTAAGAAACAAAGCTAGAAAAGCGACAATTACAAAATTGTATAAAGTGTGTGCAGTCGGTCTACTTTTAAATGGTAGTGAAAATTGGGTCCTCGGTAGATCTAAAGGAGGTTAGGAAGAGCTGAATATCATGTTACACATTAAAATGTCATATACCTAATATTTAAATAGAGCAAGAGTTCAACAAAAATTAGAGTAGAAGATAAACGAGGTGGTCTGAAAAGTTTACGACCTCAACAGGAAGATGGCAGCACACGTAAATAAAAGCTAGTGAATTTCGTTCTTCATCTGTTGACAGTTACTCACCAAAGTTTCAGCCATTTTGGACGCTCAGTTGTTGTGTAACAGTCGTTTGAGTGAGTTGATGTGAGTGTTTTTATGAAAATGGACAAAATCGAGTATCGAGCTGTCATTAAATATTTGTTTTTGAAAGGCAATACGCCTACGCAATTCAAAGATGAGTTGGGTTCTGTGTATGGGGACTCTGCACCATCATTTACCACAGTGAAATTTTAGGCAGGTGAATTTAAACGTGGCCGTTATGAGCTTGGGAGACGAACGTTCGGCACGTCCAAAAACTGTAACTACCGACGAAAACATCGCCAAAGTTCACCAAATGGTGCTAGACGACCGTCGAATTAAAGTGAGAGAGATAGCAGAGGCTATGAACATGTCAAAAGAAAGTGCTTGTCATATATTAAATCAACATTTAGACATGAGAAAGCTGTCCACGATTTGGGTGCCGCGTTTGGTTACGTTAGACCAAAAACATGTTCGAATGAACATTTCTAACGCTCTGTTGGCACAGTTTAGGCGCAATAAATCCGAGTTTTGACGCCGATTAATTACTGTAGATGAAACTTGGATACACCATTATACGCCGGAAACAAAAATACAGTCCAAAAGGTGGACTACAAAGAGAGAATCGGCTCCAAAAAAAGCAAAATATGATTTTTTTTCGGCTAGGAAAGTAATGGTGACTGTTCTTTTTGGCACAGTCATGGAGTTATTTTAATCGATTATGTTCAAAAAATAAAAACCATTACAGGAGCATACTACGCGTCATTACTTGACAAGCTGAAGGCAGAACTTGCGGAAAACGGCCACATTTGCAGTAAAAGAAAACCCTGTTTCACCAAGACAACGCATCGTCTCATACCTCAGCGGTTGCAATGGCGAAAATCCACGAATTACGGTCTAAACTGTTTGAACTCACCAGATCTAGCCCCAAGCGACTTCTTTTTTTCCCTCATCTGAAAATTGCGCTCGGACAACAGAGATTTTCGTCAAATGAAGAGGCAATCACCTTCGTGAACAATTATTTTGTAGAGAAAAACGCCGAGTACTATTTGGACGGGTTACAGAAATGGAAGCATCGCCTGGAGAAGTGTGTAGAGTTAAAAAACATATTTACAATTTATGTCATACTTCTGTTTTTGAGAGAACCACCTAAGGAAGTATTCCTTGCATCTTTAAATTTTACAGTAATTATACTGTTCTCAAATAGAAGTAGTAACTCAATTTCTCTCTCTCCCTGCCTACCTACCTCCCTCCCTCTCGGCCATGCAAAAAGTCATCACATCACATAGCCACTAATGCCGGATTACACTAACAGATGTTAAGACTTAACACGAGTTTAGCAGTAGTTACAAACAAAAACTGCATTTCAACAACAAGTGTTAGCTTAACACCCGTGTTAAATCTCTTGTTAAACTACCAAGACATATTTCAGTTGTTAAGTCTTTAGCAGTTGTTAATAGTCACGATGGCGGGAGTGAACTCAGCTGTGGATGTCGATTTGCTATGTTTAAGATCGTCTAAATGGCATTCGTAATAGAGTACGGCCTATGAGGAGAAATGATTTTGAGGAACTATCAGACGGAGGTATAGACTGTTGAAACATGTTGCTATGAAGGTTACTGCGGAAGTACAAGAGAGGTTAGAACATGCATCGAAAGGAATATGCCGATCTCGCCTTTGCTTCAAGTATTAATAACTTTGCGATTTTATCATTCACTGAATTATGTCCTCCTTCCGTCTTGAAACGTTCAAGTCACTCGTCACTTGTCCTTAGCTCCTCGTTTTAAATTTACGTAATACTGAGTTAGAACATGCATCGAAAGGAATATGGCAATCTCGCCTTTGCTTCAAGTATTAATAACTTTGCGATTTTATAATTCACTGAATTATGTGGATAATACACTGTACACCTGCCGTCTTGAAACCTTCAAGTCACTTGTCACTTGTCCTTCTTCGCTCCTCGTTTTAAATTTACGTAATACTGAGTTAGAACATGCATCGAAAGGAATATGGCAATCTCGCCTTTGCTTCAAGTATTAATAACTTTGCGATTTTATAATTCACTGAATTATGTGGATAATACACTGTACACCTCCCATCTTCAAACGTTCATGTCACTCGTCACTTGTCTTTCTGCACTCCTCGTTTTAAATTTACGTAATACTGAGTTAGAACATGCATCGCCTTTGCTTCAAGTATTAATAAATTTGTGATTTTATAATTCACTGAATTATGTGGATAATACACTGTTCACCTCCCGTCTTGAAACGTTCAAGTGACTCGTCACTTGTCCTTCGCTCCTCGCTTTAAATTTACATAATACTGATGAAGTTGTTTCGTGCTTCTAGTAGTGGCACATACATTTAAATTAAAATCGTTTCCAATATTTTCCACGTGACACCTTTCTGTTTTTCAATCAACGCATCCGTCCTCTTATTTTCCACAATATCCTTGTATTTCGTCACTAATTCAATTAACAATTCTTTCTCCATTGATGAGAAATTTGTCCCACGGCATCTCTTATGATTTTGTTCGCCCGCCATTTTTTCAGCTGTGTGCAGACGAAAATGAAAACAAAAGTGCATCGCAATGCGTTCAGAAAATAATAGGACTCATCCGTAGCCTTCTGTAATATTTAGAAGTCTCTTGTTGTTAACACGTGTTTTTTTAACATTTTCAGAAAACAGGTTGGTGAAATGCAACAAATTTAACAGCAGTGTTAGCGCTGTGACAATTGTTACGTCACATTTGTTAACGTTGATTTTTAACAACTGTTGATGAAATTGGACATACTAATGTGTGTTATTAAAAGATGTGAATACACTTAAAGCCTAATACATACTTATATTCCTTAAGACTAATTTGTACAAGAGTAGGAAAAAATCGTGTATCATACATCAGGGCTCTTTTAATGTATTAACTTCTACTCAATATTAAAAGAGACAAAGAAACTAGCAGGTAGCTTACAAAATATTACTGGGAAAAGTAACATTTTGCTTTGTGTTAAGTATGACAGTTTAACATGCAATGAAATGAACGTATATTAAATTAAATGATTTATTATTCTCTGCACTGCGGCTTCACCACAGCTGTTTGTCAAGCAGAGTGACTTTTATGGTGTTATTTAAGAGTGATAAATGGATATGTTCATGATTCCAATAAGTAAAATTCTGCTCGTCTCAACATGGAGTGGAAAATATGGTTTGTTCGATACTCTTTGCACATATTTTGTTGCGTACATGTAGAAATATGAACAGCTGAAAATCGCGAGAGTACAGTTTCCTTTCTTATTTCGGCTTAACAAACAGACCAAGTTGCATTATTTAACATATTTATGCCCGTTTTCACCAACACATGTTAAAATCAATTTCTCATCAATGTAGAAAGAATTGTTAATTCATTTGATGACGGTATAAGGATATCGAGGAAAATAAGAGGATGGATGCGGTGAATGTAAAAGTGAAAGATGTCACGTGAGAAAAAATGGAAAAGAATTTAATTCAAATGTATGTCTCACTAGTAGAAGCACGAAACAAGTTCGTCAGTATTACGTAAATTTAAAACGAGGAGCGAAAAAGGACAAGTGACGAGTGACTTGAACGTTTCAAGACGGGAGGTGAACATAATTCAGTGAATTATAAAATCGCAAAGTTATTAATACTTGAAGCAAAGGCGAGATCGGCTTATTTCTTTCGATGTAGGTTCTAACTCAGTATTACGTAAATTTAAAACGAGGAGCGAAGAAGGACAAGTGACGAGTGACTTGAACGTTTCAAGACGGGAGGTGGACAGTGTATTTATCCACATAATTCAGTGAGTTATAAAATCGCAAATTTATTAATACTTGAAATAAAGACGAGATCGGCATATTCCCTTCGATGCATGTTCCAATTCAGTATTACGTAAATTTAAAACGAGGAGCGAAGAAGGACAAGTAACGAGTGACTTGAATGTTTCAAGACGGGAGGTGGACAGTGTATTATCAGCATAATTCAGTGAATTATAAAATCGCAAAGTTATTAACACTTGAAGCAAAGGCGAGATCAGTTTCTTCTAACCTCTCTTATATTTCCGCAGTAACCTTCATAACAACTTGTTTCGACAGTCTATACTCTGTCTGATACCTCCTCAAAATCATTTCTCCTCATAGGCCATACTCTATTACGAATGTCATTTACACCGCCTGAAATATAGCAAATCGACAACAACAGCTGAGTTCACACCCGCCATCTTGACTATTTACAATTGTTAAGGACTTAACAACAGAAATTTGGCTTGTTAGTTTAACAAGAGATTTAACACGAGTGTTAAGCTAACACTTGTTGGTGAAATGCAATTTTTGTTATAACTATTGATAAACTCGTGTTAAGTCTTAACATCTGTTGGTGAAATTTGGCATTAGAGTTTAAAACATCCGACAAGTAATAAGTTATTGGGTTTAGTGACAAACAAGTATTATTCAGTCCTATGATGTTTAAAGGCACTTGAGTAATTTATTTTTATTTTACCTTTAAATTGTTGAGTATTTATTTACTGTTTTGGATTTTGGAGTTATTCTTTGTTACTCGTTTGAACTTTCAAATGTCTTTTTTCTCAAATATCAATACGTTATTCTTTTTTTATCTCTTGAGCATGCGTCTCATTCTCTCACAGAATATACAGTGCGATACATATAAACCTGAACCGTTTTAATAATAGGATATAATAATAGGACACACGTACAACTTTGGGAGAATATTGTGACCTTGTGGGTTGGTGAAATTAAAAGTCTAGTTGCACAACCTCAAAATGTTCTTTATTTCCACCGAATTACAGTTGGTACACTTGCCGATTACACAGAATTACGTAGCGCACACAATTACAATCCACCAGTTCGTCTGTCACAGGTCCACTCCACACTCAATATTACGTACAACTCTTTCTAGAGCTGACTAAAAATTCCTCTGATACACGTACGCAGTCTTCCAGTCCGTTCGCTAGCACTGCGCTCTTCACGGCTGCTTGGCAATAACTACCTAAGTCGTCTTATACAGCCAGATCGCTGCATCTCGAAGCTTCGCGGCTCGGAACATCATTCCGATTGTTCCAGACGTCAAGGGGAGGGGAAAGAGACGGTACAGTGCCTCGTGACACTCTCCTAACCATCCCCTATGTGAGCGCCCAAGATAAATGGGTGGGCGTGGTCTAAATGCCCCCTGTCCCCTACCCAGCTCCAGATGGTCATGCCTTCCGATAATTGGGTGACAATTGGGAGATTACATTACACTATTTACATCTCAGAGAAAATGTTGGAAGTGTCCTCCACCAGCATCTATACATGTTTGTACTCGTCTCACCATATTCTCTGAAGTTTTACGGAGATGATATCCAATTCAGAGAAGGTTATTTCCAGCAAGATGGAGCAACGTGCCATACATCTAATGACACCATGGAACTTGTAACCAGTTCCTTTGATAATCGAATAATATCAAAAGTTTTGTGACCCCCCAGATATCCTGACGTAACCTCACCAGATTTTTCCTTGAGGGGGTATCTAAAAATAGAGTGTACAAGAATAGGTCACGGACAATTGATGTTCTCAAGGAATCCATTAGAACCGAAATAAGTAACATTGGCGAGGATACTCTCCGTAAAACTTCAGAGAATATCAATTCAATTCAATTCAATTCAACTCAATTCCAGGCTGGCAGGCTGTTTGGAACAGCCCGAAGGGGGGTCAAATCGTGTACCTGCTCTGGAAGGAGCTTTACCACGTAGTGCCGGGATGTGGATGTTGTAGGATGACGGGTGAAGTTTAAGTGGGTGTAGAGAACGGAGGTAGCTTGTTGCTCCTCGAGGAATGATGAACCGGGTGCTACAGTCAGCGTGCACCGCTGGTGGTGGACTTGGAAGGAGATAGGTATAATTTTGAGTTTTCCAGATTAAATATTGGATGGCTGTAATTTAGTTTAGACAGGAATGGGGATCATGTGGTTAACGGCAATGACCGCAAGACATGCGGGGTAACCGGTATCGCTTTAAGCGACGCTCACGAGGTACATAGTCCCAAAGGGCTCTGACTAGAGCGCTCTGATGATGAGGCAAACTCTCGAAGAATTTTGTCGCCCGGCGCCTAATTTCATCCTCCACATAGCGGAGGGATGAAGCCTCGTGAAGTAGTCTCACGGGGAACCTTGTACAAACAGAATAAATAATCCGAAGACATTTATTCTGTGCACGTTGGAGCAGTACCAGGTTTGAGCCTGCGGACATACCCCAGACTTCGCACACATAGAGCATGACAGGGAGGACCAGTGTCATAAAGAGGCGCAACTTAAGGGGAACAGACATCGCAGATCTAAGCACAGAGTATAGTGATGCCACGGCACCACACGACCGATGCGCTTGCTCCCGGATGTGTTCTCGAAAAGTTAGGTCCTTGTCCAGCTTGACTCCCAAGAATTTGATTGAATTTTCCCACCTAATCCCTTGCCCAAAGTAGGTGAATGTGGGTAAATTGTCGGGAAAGTGGCGCTTGGTGTACAGTATCGCTTGGCTTTTCTCCGTGTTAATGGACAATCGCCAAAGCGTGCACCAATCCTGGAGGAGGTTTAAATAACGTTGAATGGGATTGAAGGTTCTGCGTGGGTGTCTGTTTGTTGGAAACTTCAGAGAATATGGTAAGACGAGTGCAAACATGTATAGATGCTGGTGGAGAACACTTCCAACATTTTCTCTGAGATGTAAATAGTGTAATGTAATCTCCCAATTGTGTATTATATTCTCCCAAAGTTGCATGTGTGTCCTATTATTGGTTCAAAAGTTATGACCTATTGAATTGGTTCAGATTTATATGGATCACACTGTATATGTAAAGGCTATCACGTAGCGACTAGCTTTAAAAATTTCATTAATACTTTAAAGCCTATAGAATTTCCATATTCCCCTTGCATCTACAAGAAAATATAGCAATAAGATAAATATAACATTTTGTAACTTAAAACTTCACTTATTTTATAAGAAATGATGATGCTTTTCTTATAAATTGTCCGGACATTATTATCATTTCTTATAAGTGAAATTTTAAGTTAGAATTTGTTATATTTGTAATTTGTTTGCTTCACTGTTAATAGCTTCATATTTTACGTATTTATTAGGAATAAGATGTTTATCTTGAAGCAGATAGAAGAATAAGCGACTATACAAGAGCAGAGAATGTCACGTGAGTGGAACATGTAATTGTTTTTAAGAATTGGAATAACAAGTGTGGGTTCGTAGAATTAAAATTCCAATTTGCAGAAATTCAATTATGCTGTTTATTTCCGTAGAAATACACTTTGGTCAATCATTTGGTCAATTACTTCACATAAAGTCCGTTTAGTTAACGCATGTGCAGTTCCGAGTCAAAGGAACCTGAGCCGCCCGCCCACTAATGACCGTCATAAATCTATCTCTACACTTCAGAAATGGAACACTGTCGTTGAGGACCAATAGCAACCCTGATTTTCTCGAAGTGACAGTCGCATGTTTACTCCACGTGAAGTCTCAGTTGCCAAAGTTCCAACTTCTAGTTGATCTGTTTCATTACGTGCAGCAATTCGTTGTGTGTCACGATGTGGAGACCATAGGAGGAAAATGCAGTGGTAAATGCAAATGAAGTAGTAGATTACTTTCAGTCAACTGAAAATAATCAAAGTGAAGACAGTGTGAATAACTGGGCCGAATTATATTACTGGAAAAGCCTAAAAAAAAAAAAACAAAGTTATAACGGAAAATCTTTCTAAGCAAATTCAAGCGCTTGTTTTGAACACATATAAATATGTGCTGACAAATAATCTTGGTAAGGAGTCATGCAATGAACCTGATGATAAATTCTGGGTATTCAGAGAAATACAGTGAGAAATATTGTGACGAAAGGAATACCAAAGACGCTGATCAAGTGTGAAAACAAAAGGAAACGTTTGTCTAAAGTACATAATTTCACATGCGATTTAATTCGTCGAGAAATTTATAGATTCTATGCGAAAGGGAGAGCGCCCACCTTAGACGAATTGGTTGCATATTTGCAAGAAATTTGTGATTTTCCTTATGGGCACTGCACTTTGCGCGGTCTCCTAAAGGAGCTGGGTTTTAAATACCGCACTTTGAATAAGATAATGGTTATTATGGAATCCAGTAGACTTGTAGCTTGGCGATATATATATATATATGTCAAAACTAAGTAGGTTTTGCAGTAATGGACATAAGATTATTTATTTAGACGAAACCTCGTGCTATACCCATGACGTATCGAGAAAGGTGGCAACCTTGCAGAAAGATCTGGGAGAAGAAAGGTCGGGGGGTTGTAAAACGATTATAAGGGTTCGTCAAAGGCAACCGCCGACGTGCACATGCTTTAACTAAACAGACTTTACACAATTACAGTCTTCCACTTCGTCTGTCACAACCACAAACAAAGAGTTCACTTTCAAAATACAGCTGTACGCACACACAACTCATTTCTGATGACAGTCTGTTTACAACTAACCCGCTGGCGTGTCGTGGTCTGTTATATATAACTACACTGATAATTCTAGACTGTTCTAGAATGTTCTCCATCAATCAAGATGCCACTAGAATTTTCCATTTATTTAACTTTATTTGTTTGGGCATATCTTTATCTCCGTGCTATCTTTATCAGTTCCTTTGTGTGCACAAGCCGCGCTATCGCGATGAGTTCTCCACAATACAGTAAAACCTCATTAATCCTGAGCAGTGTTTTTTTTTTTTTTTTTAAATTATGTTGTTTAGTGTAGTAAATGAAAACTTGTTTTACGGGCAATAAATTGCTGTTCTAGTAGGTACATTACTTGAATTCTCTGAAGCAAATTTTGGCGAGCAAGGATTACCAATATCACTGTTTAGAGTTACTAAAGGCGGAATGCTTATTACTCGATAATACATAATTCACCGACAAATATCTTCTCTAATCACAACCAAGACAAAAGAAGTTGACCGCCCTCATAGGCTTCACGACTCGGACTTTCTTAATGGCTTGCCAGCCACGAACTGCCCTAATCGGCCTGACGCCGAAGACCATCCTCCACATCTGCGCGTGGGTGTATGAGTCACTTTCACTTTCTGAAAGCCCTCTTCATTCAACCAAAGATTCCCTTTGTAACAATTTTGTCTTTGTAACTATTTTGTCATGTCATTATTAAGCGTCCGAAGAATAGGCCATTCAACAAGTACTATCCTTTAGAAATCTGCTAAGGGCACTGTTTCTTACGTTTCTTTTGTTAAAACAACTTATTCACCCAAACTGCTATTCGACTCAACTGCCCTTGCACGTGTTGTAACAAAGAATGAACATTCCTTTGTAATGCATCATGACTCTTTACTTATTTCAATCCTTTAATTTCGGTATCATCTCTTGCCAGCGGACGAATGCACCTGCTTGGGACCAGGTTCGAAGAGCAACTTTAATGAAGTCATGGAAAAAGTTGTGTCTATTGCCTGTGACTTGCCAGAAAACAAGATGCAGAAAGTATAGAAGAAGATTTTATAGCCAATTTTAAAAGTATCGATGGCTGATCCGTTGTTGATGAAGAGACAGTAATGGAGGTTATAAACCGATTACAGAGGAAGACATTATTACGTCATGTGGTGTTACTGAAAATGAAAATAAAGAGTATTCAGACTCAGACAGTGTTGATGAACCAGCTGTGGTTATGACCCACGTACAAGCAGTAACAAACATAGAGAATGGATAGAGTCAACATGAAAAATTCAATGCCATGGCCGGGATTTGAACCACGGATCTCCTGGTTTCCGTCCAGTCGCTCTTTACCTTTGAGCTACCATGGCCAACTAAGAGTTAAATGATGAAGCCTGGGACTTAAGTACTTGCAATAGTAAGTCGCCACAAACGGTGTATCTCGGATGCGAGAGCCCCTAGTGGTTTACCGGGGACATATACGAGTCAACTGGAGAATTTAATGTCAGGACGGCATGTTGGCCATGGTAGCTCAAAGGTAAAGAGCGACTGGACGGAAACAAGGAGATCCGTGGTTCAAATCCCGGCCATGGCATTGAATTTTTCATGTTGACTATATCCATCAAATATCTTAGCCTATATAAGGCTAGTGTGGAGAAATGATTAATTTCCATCAATTAACTAAAACATAGAGAAATTGATGTTTTATTTCGAGAGTCAAGACAAATGAAGTTCTAATGTTAAAGCGGACGTGAGATAAGCGATACACTAAACTGAGACAGTAGAAGCTCGCTGCTGTTATGACCCACGTACAAGCAGTAACAAACATAGAGAAATTGATGTTTTATTTCGAGAGTCAAGACAAATGAAGTTCTAATGTTAAAGCGGACGTGAGATAAGCGATACACTAAACTGAGGCAGTAGAAGCTCACTGCTGTTATGACCCACGTACAAGCAGTAACAAACATAGAGAAATTTATGTTTTATTTCGAGAGTCAAGACAAATGAAGTTCTAATGTTAAAGCGGACGTGAGATAAGCGATACACTAAACTGACACAGCAGAAGATCGCTGCTGTTATGACCCACGTACAAGCAGTAACAAACACAGAGAAATTTATGTTTTATTTCGAGAGTCAAGACAAATGAAGTTCTAATGTTAAAGCGGACGTGAGATAAGTGCTGCACTAAACTGAGACAGCAGAAGCCCACTGATGTTATGACCCACGTACAAGCAGTAACAAACATAGAGAAATTGATGTTTTATTTCGAGAGTCAAGACAAATGAAGTTCTAATGTTAAAGCGGACGTGAGATAAGCGATACACTAAACTGAGACAGTAGAAGCTCACTGCTGTTATGACCCACGTACAAGCAGTAACAAACATAGAGAAATTGATGTTTTATTTCGAGAGTCAAGACAAATGAAGTTCTAATGTTAAAACGGACGTGAGATAAGTGATACACTAAACTGAGACAGCGGAAGCTCGCCCGACTACTTTGTACTACAGTAGAAGTACATAGGTATATCATATACTCATTTATCAGAACATCCGCCTCACTTCCACGTTTTCAACTTCGCATTGACCTGTTTCTGGAGCACGTATTCCTATAGGGAAAATATTTTGCATTCTAATTTCTTTTCCTCCTTCCTTCTGTCACTTCCGTTAGCTTTTACAGAACGTCTATTTGTGGTTTTAGTGCAGCGACATTATTGCAGATTCAAACTTTTTCCTAGCAGTGTTTTATTTGCATAGTTTACCCGGTATTACATTACTAGGTCCTCCGCTCTCATTATATGTAAACTTCTAATAACCGGAAACAGTTTCCTTTCATTAACTCTGAAATCAGTAGTGATTGTTAATCTGAAAATGTGTACATTTCCTATTAAAGAAATGTTATATTGTGAGTTCTGATTTAGTTATTTGTCGTAATTCATTTGCAATTGTTTAAGTTTATAAGAGAATAGCAATTTGCTTTCTTGTAACAGTAACTGGAATTGAGTCGTGAATGCTCTAACCTGCGTAGGAGGATGTGTTTACCAGGTGCATATCAACCTGCCATGCACCGCCGAGACTCCCGCCGACACTTTTACCCTGAAACAGACCACCAGATGAGAGATAATGTGAAATGATGATGGAAATGAAATGGAGGGGCAGAAAATTGGAGGATGTAATTAGCCTACCCTGCATTCGCCTGGCAACCCGGCAAAAACCCTCCAAAGAAACCATAGATCAGGTAGGCGAGCAAGGGGAATGCAACCCGGACCTCCCGAATGCCGGCCACAGACGAGACATCCTACTTGGTCTACAGTACCTGGGTGGGTGGGTAGGGGGATTCTGGGTCTACTTACACCCAAGGCTGCTTTAGGGCTTATTTCGCCCTCTTCAGCCAGAATTTTTATTTGTTTGGGAGAGGCAGATGGCTTTTTTTTTTATTTATTATTTATTATTTTTTTATTTTTTTATTCTTTTAATTTTTTTATTTTTTTTTATTAACATGTTCTAGGATATTCTACATAGTGAGAAATGTATCCGTAGGTCGTCAGATGAGTTTTCCTAGCTTATCGCAGAAGTTGTCGTAGGTGCTGTTGTATTTTCTGTTCTTCTTCTTCTTTTTCTTGTTCGTACTGTTTAATGATGGTTGTTAGAGGAGGTTCTTACTCTGATGCATCTGGCTTTGCTTATAATTCCTTGCGGCGTCAATGATGTTCTGTCTATGGGTTCGGTCCTTTGCGTTGTCCATGTATTTGGTGGTATTCTTTCTTATCGTTTCTTCTATACTTGTAGATTTTGCTATTTCATAGACTTCGTTGCTCCTGGACCATGGTGGTAGCTTCATTGCTATGCGTAGGCATTTCCGTTCATATCCGGATATCCGGTGATGGGCCATAAGCGTAGGTAAGTGTTGGTCTAATTATGGTTTTGTAGATCTGTGTTAGGGTGCTTGGGGCTAGTCCTTCCTTTCCTATTTTCGCCAAGAGTCTTAGGCATGATGTTGCTGCTTTTGCCTCTTGAAGTTTGTTTTGGTAATGCGTACAGGTTGATAGCTTTTCGGTTAATGTCACTCCAAGGTATTTAACTTTCTTCTGGGTCGGTATGTCGTGATTGTTGTAGGAAATGGTGGAAGCTCTGTAGGTTTCTTTGGCTTGTATACGGAAAATTATGTATTGGATTTTTGCCGGGTTTATGGTTATTCTCCACTTGTTCGCCCATTTGTTGAAGATTGCGAGCTGTTTCTCAAGTCGTGATTTGCTGCTCCGTAGTTTTGGTGCTGAGCACCAGTATGCGGTATCGTCCGCGTACTGTGCCAGTTGGATTGTTGGGTGGATCGGTTGGGGAGTGTCAGAAGTGTATATTATATACAGTATGCCGGGTATGGCGCTACCCTGAGGGGTTCCTGCTTCAAGTTGGATGGGTGCTGATAGTTGTCCATTTATCTTGATCTGGGCTGTTCTGTGGGATAGAAAACTTGAAGTCCATCTCGTCAGCTTTTCAGGTAGTTTTAGGTTTGCCATTTTGTGCAGCAATCCACGTGTCCAGCATCGATCGAAGGCTCCTTGGATGTCCAGGAATGTGGCTGCAGTTGAGAAGCCTCTATTTGTTTTTTCCTTGATTTCTGAGATGACTTTAAGTCTACAGTACCTTATTCCCATTGTAATAAAATCATTACCACAAAAATATAACTCGATTTACAACTACTACCAGTGCTACAAGTGGGTTAATTTGGTCGTGCCAAGTCAGCAAGTACTCACGACCGTGGTAACTTCAAATACCTCACATAACAAACATCATTTGCTTTTTATTACTGCAGTTTCTCAACACACAAACAAGTAGGGCATTCCCCTTACCATCAATTATGCTACATTGTTTACTTTTATATAACTTCTACAAACTTGTGTTTATATCTACATCACCATCTACTCTCTGTATGCCTATACAGCTATAATGTTTATTGTGGACAAATGTAATCCAGTTAAAAACAGTCAGGTACATGAACATAACACCAGAACCAATATGAATTACTATAGAGATAGTGTAATTAAAACTGTCTCTCAAAAGTATGTACATATACTAGGAATTAAGCTTTACAATAAACTGCCATCTGATATTAAATCAATAGCTAGCATCTCAAAACAGCAGTTTAAGTCTTTCCTCATAAGCAAATGTTTATATAACTTACATGAATTATGACATAGTAGCTTTAATTATACTTGAAAGTGATAAGTTCATTAATCTGATTATGGGATCATGTGTAGAATTACTTTCTAATGCTGTAATTGGCTATGTAAATTAGATTCTAATGTTGTAGAATTGACTATGTACAAGTAGTATTAATGATGAAAAATTGACTATGTCAGAAATTGTAACCAACAATCTATTGACAATATTTATTTGCTTTTTCTAATTTAGATTTTTGCTGGATCCTGTATCTGTTACAGTTTTTAGTCTTATATAACTTTTTATATACATCTTTGTATCTTGAACTGGAGTGTCCTATAACATATGTATTATGTTCCAAAGGATGAAATAAATACAATACAATCAACTGTTTGTACAACTTACATTCTTCCTCCTCTTCCTCCTCTTCCTCCTCCTCTTCCTCTTCTTCTTCCTCCTCATATTCTTCCTCTTCTTCCTCCTCCTCATATTCTTCCTCTTCTTCCTCCTCCTCTTCCTCTTCTTCCTCCTCCTCCTCCTTGTCCTCCTCCTCCTCCTTGTCCTCCTCCTCTTCCTCCTCCTCTTCCTCCTCCTCCTCCTCCTCCTCCTCCTCCTCCTCCTCCTCCTCCTCCTCCTCCTCCTCCTCCTCCTCCTCCTCCTCCTCCTCCTCCTCCTCCTCCTCCTCCTCCTCCTCCTCCTCCTCCTCCTCCTCCTCCTCCTCCTCCTCCTCCTCCTCCTCCTCCTCCTCCTCCTCCTCCTCCTCCTCCTCCTCCTCCTCCTCCTCCTCCTCCTCCTCCTCCTCCTCCTCCTCCTCCTCCTCCTCCTCCTCCTCCTCCTCCTCCTCCTCCTCCTCCTCCTCCTCCTCCTCCTCCTCCTCCTCCTCCTCCTCCTCCTCCTCCTCCTCCTCCTCCTCCTCCTCCTCCTCCTCCTCCTCCTCCTCCTCCTCCTCCTCCTCCTCCTCCTCCTCCTCCTCCTCCTCCTCCTCCTCCTCCTCCTCCTCCTCCTCCTCCTCCTCCTCCTCCTCCTCCTCCTCCTCCTCCTCCTCTTCCTCCTCCTCCTCCTCCTCCTCCTCCTCCTCCTCCTCCTCCTCCTCCTCCTCCTCCTCCTCTCCTCTTCCTCCTCTCCTCTTCCTCATCCTCCTCTTCTTCTTCTTCCTCTTCTTCTTCCTCCTCTTCTTCTTCTTCTTCCTCCTCCTCCTCCTCCTCCTCCTCCTCCTCCTCCTCCTCTTCTTCTTCTTCTTCCTCCTCTTCTTCTTCCTCCTCTTTTTCTTCCTCCTCTTCTTCTTCCTCCTCTTCTTCTTCTTCCTCCTCTTCTTCTTCCTCCTCTTCTTCTTCCTCCTCTTCTTCTTCCTCCTCTTCTTCTTCCTCCTCCTCTTCTTCTTCCTCCTCCTCTTCTTCTTCCTCCTCCTCTTCTTCTTCCTCCTCCTCTTCTTCTTCCAACTCCTCCTCCTCCTCTTCTTCTTCCTTCTCCTCTTCTTCTTCCTCCTCCTTTTCCTCCTCCTCCTCCTCCTCCTCCTCCTCCTCCTCCTCCTCCTCCTCTTCCAACTCCTCCTCTTCCTGCTCTGCCTCCTCTTCCTCCTCTGCCTCCTCTTCCTCTTCCTCCTCCTCTTCCTCCTCCTCTTCCTCCTTCTCTTCCTCCTCCTCTTCCTCCTCCTCTTCCTCTTCTTCCTCCTCCTCTTCCTCTTCCGCTTCCTCTTCTTCCTCTTCTTCCTCTTCCTCTTCTTCTTCTACTTCTTCCTCTTCCTCCCCTTCTTCTTCTTCTTCTTCTTCTTCTTCTTCTTCTTCTTCTTCTTCTTCTTCTTCTTCTTCATCTTCTTCTTCCCTTGGTATATGACACGACCATGTCATTTATGGTCCTCTACCCCTTATGCCACTTTAGGCGTCAGGTGAGGGAGCCAGATAGAGAATCCAGGAAAAACTGACGAATTCCTTAAACGATTTTCATTTCCGAATTTCCCTTCGATAATTGTTTCGTTACAACAAATATCTTCACGCTCAACAATTATACTTTTTCAGTTTCTGTTCACAAATTCAAAATCTATGTCGTGAAGGATGGTGTGGAAGGTCGTTTTTGTAAAACTAGGCAATTTCGGATTATTGTTTACTGCTTGAAGCACTTTTGTAATTGTTGGTGGCTCGTTTCTTTCAAAGAAGCTAAGCATATTGCACGAACAGCACTTTTAACAAATTCATCACATTCACCTTCCACGATTGTCTTCTTTTTCGATGTTCTCCTGGTGTAGAAAGCTGGCACCTCAGTTCGAACGGCATTCATACGTACTTGCTGGTTTATTCTGTTCACAAATTAAGTCATCCTTTGCTAAAAGTCGGCTACTTTTCACACAACTTGCAAAAGACGTTAAAATAATCAGTTCTTTACCACTTTTTAACGATTTCCCTCTATGCTATTTACACATTGTGTGAAAGGAGGATTTCTGTGGCAATTTTCAAAATCAGCACATCTTTTCCCTTAAGAATCACCTATTTTTATCGTGATAGTGTAAATATAAAATAGTTAAGAATGGTTTGTAGAATAATAATTGGTGAGGTAACACAGCCTCCCTTTCGACTGATACGTTGCGCAGAAGTTTGTTCATTAATGGTTTCCTTAGGTTTTCAGGCAGGATGCTGACGATTGTCAACTATTTTAAAGGAAGCTTTGCTGCTCACGAGAAACAAAAGAGTGATGATTTAGCATTTCAGGAAACAACTGAAGTACACTGGCAAGTTGAAAAAACACCTCATATCTCGGAAATGGTTAATGCTACAAACATTTTTATTTCTCACAAATTGTTAATAGAGCGCTGTTCATTAAAGAATAATCATAATTTTTACGGTCATAATTTTTCGCATTAAATTCAATCTTATATTCTGTTAGCTTAATGTGAAACTAATACGCCGTAGTAGTTTCATTGTTGATACTCCTGGTTTCCGCCTGTGAGACCCAGGCAAGTTCAGACATGTTCAGTATCGCCTACAATTGCAATGGAGGTAACATACAGTTAAAGTTAATGTTAGCGGAAGATCCGGAGTTTCTTTCAAACGTAATCACTGCTGATGGAACTTGGCTACATCATTTTGATCCTGAGAGCAAACAGCAAAGCTCAGTGTGGAAATCTCCTTCATCACCAACCCCCAAAAAAGCAAAAGTGGTTGCTTCTGCTGGGAAAGTTATGGTCATCTCATTCTTTGATATTCATGGAATGGTTTATCAGCATGTTATATCTGCACACACATCAGTAACTGGACAATACTACAGGGATATCCTGAAAACATTGCAAGTCCATATCAGGCGCAAAAGACCGTGAAGCAGGCTGGATGCTGCACCACGATAATGCGTGGCCGCATATTGCCAATGTTGTTGCTGAATATCTTGCAAAATCAACGTGAAGTGCATCCCTCACCCTCCCTGTAGTTCGGATTTAGCCCCGTGTGACAATTTTCTATTCCCTAACTTGAAGAAACGTCTTCGTGGGAGGCATTATCCATCGTCAGAAGCAGTGGTGAAGGCTGCGGAGGCGATTTTGAAGGATCTCTCAAGAATGGTTTCCAGCATGTCTTTGAAGACTGGCAGAAACGCTAGGACAAGTGCATCGCATTCAGGGGAGGCTATTTTGAGAAGGACCATCAAAAGTATGAGGATGAGTAAAGTAACGTTGTCAAAAAAAGCTGTGATCATTCTTCATTGGACAGCCCTCGCACTTTAATGAGATCTGTGTTTCCTGTAATAAGATTTTGTTGCTCTTACACTTACTAATGATATAAAACTCAATTAGACATCGTTAAGGATAAGTATGACCGGAAATTCATGAACATTTTCCAAAAATCACTTTTTCCTACTTTTAGTCTGTAAAATAGTGTAAGCACTCCTGAACCCGAAGAAAGCTTAGGCGGCCTCCGCACGCCATTTTTAAATCCTCTAATCGAGTTTGAAATTTACGTAAATGATTTACGTGTGAAATCAGCATACGTAAATACAAATTGTAATTCTGTATCCTTGTTTTCTCGCTATTAAAATTTTCAGCGCCCGCCTCGGTAGCCTAGATGGTAGCGTGACTGCCTCACATTCAAGAGATCACGAGTTCAAGTTTCGGTCAGGGTGAGATACCTGGATAAAGTTTTCTCCGGGGTTTTCCCTTATCCTTCATGACGAATGTTGGGTATCTCTAAGCTCCATGGATCCTGGCCCATTTGAGCATCATTTCATCCATTCCATTCATCGTGCGATGACTTAAAAAAGTTAAAGGAGGTAAATTAAAAAAAAAAATCAGCATTTTCCTTCTCTTAAAATGATCCTTGTGTCGCAGTTTCGGTGTTAAACAAAAGACATTTGCTATACACCTTCTCATGTGTACAATGAACAGAAATTTCCCTTGGTTTTATTATGAGATGTATTTAAGTACACTTTCTTTACTTCAAAACACAAACCAGCAAAATTCTTAGCTTTAGAAATTTTTGGAGCCTGAAATTATTGAGACAGAAAACCTAGCGCAATTTCAAAGATTGAATCAAATGTCTGCTGTAGCTCACGCAACAAATTTAACATTTGATGCATTCCAATAATGTTGTCTTCAATTTCTTGAACTACTTGAATTTGATTTTCTTCAAGAGTTCTTCTAGTTTTGCATATATATTGTAGCAATTATTGCTCCTTTCATTGAAGTGTTTCTGAAGTCCAAATGAAGTTTCCATCCTAGAGTGAGTTCCAGCTTGAACTGCTTCCCATAGCTTTATGGCGTTGTGTCTGTCTGATTGGATATCATTGATAATTGGATGCATTATTGTTTGAATAGGACGCTTGCGCCTGCAATAACGTGCTCTCGATTGGTAACCTGTTGTTCAAAAAGATAAAAATTTAGGTTATTTTGTCGCAAGGAACTTTCTACGCTCGCTCTCGCTCGCTCGTGCTGGCTGGCGGTATACAGCCAGAAGGTTTTTGCTGCGTGCCCACCCATTAAGGGTTTTACCGCAGGTAGTTGTCTCATGTGTTTATGAGAACTCCTAAGTGGTTTACCGGGAAAATATGAGTCAGTTGGAGAATTTAATGTCATATCGGCACGTTGGCCATAGTAGCACAATGGTAGTGCGGCTGGACGGAAACCAGAAGATCCGTGGTTCAAATCCCGGCTATGGCATTGAATTTTTCAGTCTGACTCTACGTTTCCACAATTTAGCCTACACACGGCCAGTGTGAAAGAATAATTAATTTCCATTAATTAACCTAATAGTGGTTAACTATAAAGCCCGGGCCTTAAAGTACTTACATGTTGTAAGTCGCCATTAAGGTAGTTGTCTCATGTGTTTATGAGAACTCCTAAGTGGTTTACCGGGAAAATATGAGTCAGTTGGAGAATTTAATGTCATATCGGCACGTTGGCCATAGTAGCACAATGGTAGTGCGGCTGGACGGAAACCAGAAGATCCGTGGTTCAAATCCCGGCTATGGCATTGAATTTTTCAGTCTGACTCTACGTTTCCACAATTTAGCCTACACACGGCCAGTGTGAAAGAATAATTAATTTCCATTAATTAACCTAATAGTGGTTAACTATAAAGCCCGGGCCTTAAAGTACTTACATGTTGTAAGTCGCCATTAAGGTAGTTGTCTCATGTGTTTATGAGAACTCCTAAGTGGTTTACCGGGAAAATATGAGTCAGTTGGAGAATTTAATGTCATATCGGCACGTTGGCCATAGTAGCACAATGGTAGTGCGGCTGGACGGAAACCAGAAGATCCGTGGTTCAAATCCCGGCTATGGCATTGAATTTTTCAGTCTGACTCTACGTTTCCACAATTTAGCCTACACACGGCCAGTGTGAAAGAATAATTAATTTCCATTAATTAACCTAATAGTGGTTAACTATAAAGCCCGGGCCTTAAAGTACTTACATGTTGTAAGTCGCCATTAAGGTAGTTGTCTCATGTGTTTATGAGAACTCCTAAGTGGTTTACCGGGAAAATATGAGTCAGTTGGAGAATTTAATGTCATATCGGCACGTTGGCCATAGTAGCACAATGGTAGTGCGGCTGGACGGAAACCAGAAGATCCGTGGTTCAAATCCCGGCTATGGCATTGAATTTTTCAGTCTGACTCTACGTTTCCACAATTTAGCCTACACACGGCCAGTGTGAAAGAATAATTAATTTCCATTAATTAACATAATAGTGGTTAACTATAAAGCCCGGGCCTTAAAGTACTTACATGTTGTAAGTCGCCATTAAGGTAGTTGTCTCATGTGTTTATGAGAACTCCTAAGTGGTTTACCGGGAAAATATGAGTCAGTTGGAGAATTTAATGTCATATCGGCACGTTGGCCATAGTAGCACAATGGTAGTGCGGCTGGACGGAAACCAGAAGATCCGTGGTTCAAATCCCGGCTATGGCATTGAATTTTTCAGTCTGACTCTACGTTTCCACAATTTAGCCTACACACGGCCAGTGTGAAAGAATAATTAATTTCCATTAATTAACCTAATAGTGGTTAACTATAAAGCCCGGGCCTTAAAGTACTTACATGTTGTAAGTCGCCATTAAGGTAGTTGTCTCATGTGTTTATGAGAACTCCTAAGTGGTTTACCGGGAAAATATGAGTCAGTTGGAGAATTTAATGTCATATCGGCACGTTGGCCATAGTAGCACAATGGTAGTGCGGCTGGACGGAAACCAGAAGATCCGTGGTTCAAATCCCGGCTATGGCATTGAATTTTTCAGTCTGACTCTACGTTTCCACAATTTAGCCTACACACGGCCAGTGTGAAAGAATAATTAATTTCCATTAATTAACCTAATAGTGGTTAACTATAAAGCCCGGGCCTTAAAGTACTTACATGTTGTAAGTCGCCATTAAGGTAGTTGTCTCATGTGTTTATGAGAACTCCTAAGTGGTTTACCGGGAAAATATGAGTCAGTTGGAGAATTTAATGTCATATCGGCACGTTGGCCATAGTAGCACAATGGTAGTGCGGCTGGACGGAAACCAGAAGATCCGTGGTTCAAATCCCGGCTATGGCATTGAATTTTTCAGTCTGACTCTACGTTTCCACAATTTAGCCTACACACGGCCAGTGTGAAAGAATAATTAATTTCCATTAATTAACCTAATAGTGGTTAACTATAAAGCCCGGTCCTTAAAGTACTTACATGTTGTAAGTCGCCATTAAGGTAGTTGTCTCATGTGTTTATGAGAACTCCTAAGTGGTTTACCGGGAAAATATGAGTCAGTTGGAGAATTTAATGTCATATCGGCACGTTGGCCATAGTAGCACAATGGTAGTGCGGCTGGACGGAAACCAGAAGATCCGTGGTTCAAATCCCGGCTATGGCATTGAATTTTTCAGTCTGACTCTACGTTTCCACAATTTAGCCTACACACGGCCAGTGTGAAAGAATAATTAATTTCCATTAATTAACCTAATAGTGGTTAACTATAAAGCCCGGGCCTTAAAGTACTTACATGTTGTAAGTCGCCATTAAGGTAGTTGTCTCATGTGTTTATGAGAACTCCTAAGTGGTTTACCGGGAAAATATGAGTCAGTTGGAGAATTTAATGTCATATCGGCACGTTGGCCATAGTAGCACAATGGTAGTGCGGCTGGACGGAAACCAGAAGATCCGTGGTTCAAATCCCGGCTATGGCATTGAATTTTTCAGTCTGACTCTACGTTTCCACAATTTAGCCTACACACGGCCAGTGTGAAAGAATAATTAATTTCCATTAATTAACCTAATAGTGGTTAACTATAAAGCCCGGGCCTTAAAGTACTTACATGTTGTAAGTCGCCATTAAGGTAGTTGTCTCATGTGTTTATGAGAACTCCTAAGTGGTTTACCGGGAAAATATGAGTCAGTTGGAGAATTTAATGTCATATCGGCACGTTGGCCATAGTAGCACAATGGTAGTGCGGCTGGACGGAAACCAGAAGATCCGTGGTTCAAATCCCGGCTATGGCATTGAATTTTTCAGTCTGACTCTACGTTTCCACAATTTAGCCTACACACGGCCAGTGTGAAAGAATAATTAATTTCCATTAATTAACCTAATAGTGGTTAACTATAAAGCCCGGGCCTTAAAGTACTTACATGTTGTAAGTCGCCATTAAGGTAGTTGTCTCATGTGTTTATGAGAACTCCTAAGTGGTTTACCGGGAAAATATGAGTCAGTTGGAGAATTTAATGTCATATCGGCACGTTGGCCATAGTAGCACAATGGTAGTGCGGCTGGACGGAAACCAGAAGATCCGTGGTTCAAATCCCGGCTATGGCATTGAATTTTTCAGTCTGACTCTACGTTTCCATAAAAATTTAGGTTATTTTGTCGCAAGGAACTTTCTACGCTCGCTCTCGCTCGCTCGTGCTGGCTGGCTGTATACAGCCAGAAGGTTTTTGCTGCGTGCCCACCCATTAAGGGTTTTACCGCAGGTAGGATTTTTTTTATTGAGTGATGTAGGATGAAGGTGATGTAGGTTTTTTGATTGGGAGTTAATTTTGAGGTTACCAAAGTACCTTCGGGTTGAAGGGGAGGATGCAGTACTTAGCACCCATTTTTGTTTTTTGTTTTAAATTTTTTGGATTTTAGTTGGGGAGAAATTTAGATGCCAAACAGCTTGGAAGAATTATGAGGAGCTCAGCTTTAGCTGCTGATAGGTTTAGCTCCTGGGTTATCTAGGGTGCCCTCATGCCATACGGGGGACCCGATGCAGTCTAGATCGGCGTCTAGTGGGGTCATAATTTCCCAATGATAGGGTAAGGTAACAAAATTAAATACATTTGACCATAACTTCCAAACTATCAAAGTGAATTTTATAAAATTTGGGCTGTGTCATATTTGCACAATGTAACATCTCAGGTATAAATCTTAAAAAGCCAGCGATATTACTTTAGATTACAAAACTTGTAATACATATCCTTAAATGATAATATCCTCTAAACAACACTTTTTTTTATTTAGAAAACTGATTTAATCTTCGTCAATTTGTAATATTCATTGTGATGAATAATGTTTATAGAAATAGAGAATAGATTTTCCATGTAAGGGTGTTGCTACGAGTGGGATGGCTCAGGTGGTTTCGTCTGTGACCCATGTACAGAGGCCTAGGTTCGATTACCGTGTCCAAACTACCTGACCCATGGGGGTTTTCGGAAGTTTTCCCAGGTCGCTAGGCCAATGCTGGGTAGGTTAGTTACATCCCCCGAATTTCCTGTCCCTTCATTTCATCTCCATTATCATTTCATATCATCTCTCATCTGGTGGTCAGGGTAGAAGTGTCGGCGGGAGTCTCGGCGGTGCATGGCAGGATGATGCTGATGGTAAACGCTTCCTCTTAAGGTAGGGCCATCTCCGGGCCAACCTAGTGGGTCATTTAAGACCACGATGGGTGGGATAATACTAGGGATCTACGTAGGGCAGCTGTCACTGACCTCCCTCTCAGACCAGGGAGTTACCGAGCTGTACCCGAAGGGCACCTGGCGCCTCCAGGGCTTTTTCCATAGGGCAAGACCCAGAGACTAACAAGCCCCCCCCCATCTGGTCCAAAAACACAAGACGGGATGGAAGTGGATACACCACTTACGCGCGCCAACACCAAAAGGGGAAGGCTACCGATATGACCTCGGTAAGGCCACCTGGTGATCTAGCACACCTTCTACTAGCTATGCAGGCTAGTACGTGGGAATATATAGCTTCCCTCAACCCCGTCCGGAGACGTACCCGATCTTCCACGGGCATCGGGAACACACTACCCCCGAGTCCAACCCAATCCGAACTACTCCCCTACGGGAGGGGCTCGGCAGTTCGGCCCGAGGTTCTTCTAGTAACGTCAGAGGTACCACGAGTGCTAAGGGTCCGTAGCGCCCGCACCACGGCAGCTGAAGGGGACGGATCCCCTCCCCTACAAGAGGTGGATGGGATATATAATATATATTATATTATATATTATATATAAACTTGAGGGTATCTAAGGGCAGATCCTCACAGAGTGAAGGCTGACCCTCCCTCTGACGACCAGGGAGGATTACCGAGCTGTCCCAAAAGGGCGCCTGGCGCCTCTGTGGGACTTTCCATAAGGCAAGACCTAGAGACTAACAAGCCCCCCCCTCCTCTGGTTCTGTGGACTCAAGACGGAATGGAAGTGGATGCGCCACTTACGCGTGCCAACTCCAAAATAGGAAGGCTACTGATATGACCTCGGTGGGGCCGCCTGGTGATCTAGCACACCTTCTATTAGCTATGCATGCTAGAACGCGGGAATATTAATGGCTTCCCTCAACACCGTCCGGAGACGTAGCCGATCTCCCACGGGTATCGAGAACCACTGCCCCCTCAGTCCAACCCAATCCGAACAACTCCCATTCAGGGAGGGGCTCGAGGTTCGACCGGAGGTTTCTCTGGTAACGTCAGAGGTACCACGAGTGCAAAGTGTCCGCAGCGCTCGCACCACAGCAACTGAAGAGGACGGATCCCGCACTATGAGAGGTGGGTTGGAGTAGCAGCAGCACTGGAGCACAGGGAGATTCCATCTGGTAAATAGTAGGAAACGTGCCCTTTGTACTATCGTTGCTCTTTTGAACTGCCACCCTCTATCTCTCTCGCCTCATCCTTCCTCCCGGGGATGCCCCACTTGGAGCTATAGGTGTAATATATCAAGTCTGGTCGACACTATCCATCCTCTGTTCTCTAAAATAAACAAACAAGCTTCCTGTTTCTAGATTCTAATTCTTTTTTAATGTTCTTAAAACCCCTTATTCAAGATCTTAAAAATCACTGATTCCCATTCTGTTCTAGAAAACGTCAACTTACAAACCATTTGAAAAAGTATTTATTCTTCAAGAATTTATAATCACGTCAGAGAATTTATATAGTCAGGGCTTAAAGTTATATTATAAATCCAAGTAAGATTGGTAAAAACTGACCTGGGTTTTAAGCGCTTCTTGCATCACAGATCAATACAAATGTGCAGAAACAGCAATACGTGAATGAACAATGAACACGCCAGTTAAAAACAGATGTAAACATTTAGTCATCAAAACATCGCACTGCATACCTTCTTTATTCAACCTACATTCGTTATGTGAAGAATAGAAACACAACTCTATCTTCAGTATGGCCTCGTTTTTATTTACAACACAGACAACTTACGTTTAGAGTTTGTCAGGACATTACCCAGACCTTTTTTATTAATGCATTTGTATTCACTTGGTCAACTATGCTGTTTTACTTCTTCTGCCAGATAACAGAAGACGGACATTCTAACCTCTCCCCCCCTAAAAAAAATCGACACCTAGTTTTCTCTTAAAAATGAACAATCGACTAATACCAAACTTGTCTACCCTTTACATGGAAAACCTTTCGGAAATTTTATTCTGCCTAAACGTTCTGTAACATTTTGATTAAAACAAATTTTTTGAATATTTCTTCATCAGAAAAAATGTACATATTTAATTTTCTGGGAATATCTTCAGAAGTTCTCTTCATTCAGAATCACTTTTGTACAACTGATAAACCTCAAGGGATCGACAAAATCTTACTACATACGAGGGTAGGTTCATAATTCCTGGACTTCATATAGAGATGGCACCATTGGGCCATCCTATAGTTTAACTCTAAACTAGCTTGTATCCATAGTTACAGGTCAATAGCTTGTTTAGTTTTTAAATGACAACATTTTAAACAAGAAAAGTGTAGAGGTTTAACGAAAATGGAGGATTGGAAAAACGAGCAGTGAATAAATACTTCCATTTGAAAGACTTAACGCCTAAAGAAATCAAGAAGGAAATGGACAGTACATTGAAAGACTCTGTCCCTTCATATACAATGATTAAAATGTTGGTTGTAGAGTTTAAAATGGGACGTACGCGTACTAGTGATGAGCCTCGCTCTGTACGTCCTGCATAAGTCACAACTCCAGAGATCATTGAAAGACTCTGTCCCTTCATATACAATAATTAAAAGGTGGGTTGTAGAGTTTAAAATGGGACGTACGAGTACTAGTGATGAGCCTCGCTCTGGACGTCCTGTGGAAGTCACAACTCCAGAGATCATTGAAGGACTCTGTCCCTTCATATACAATAATTAAAAGGTTGGTTGTAGAGTTTAAAATGGGACGTACGAGTACTAGTGATGAGCCTCGCTCTGGACGTCCTGTGGAAGTCACAACTCCAGAGATCATTGAAGGACTCTGTCCCTTCATATACAATGATTAAAAGGTTGGTTGTAGAGTTTAAAATGCGACGTACGAGTACTAGTGATGAGCCTCGCTCTGAACGTTCTGTGGAAGTCACAACTACAGAGATCATTGAAAGACTCTGTCCCTTCATATACAATGATTAAAAGGTGGGTTGTAGAGTTTAAAATGGGACGTACGAGTACTAGTGATGAGCCTCGCTCTGGACGTTCTGTGGAAGTCTCAACTCCAGAGATCATTGAAAGACTCTGTCCCTTCATATACAATGATTAAAAGGTGGGTTGTAGAGTTTAAAATGGGACGTACGAGTACTAGTGATGAGCCTCGCTCTGGACGTTCTGTGGAAGTCACAACTACAGAGACCATTGAAAGACTCTGTCCCTTTATATACAATGATTAAAAGGTTGGTTGTAGAGTTTAAAATGGGACGTACGAGTACTAGTGATTAGCCTCGCTCTGGACGTTCTGTGGAAGTCACAACTACAGAGATCATTGAAAAACTCTGTCTCTTCATATACAATGATTAAATGGTGGGTTGTAGAGTTTAAAATGGAACGTACGAGTACTAGTGATGAGCCTCGCTCTGTACGTCCTGTGGAAATCACAACTACAGAGATCACTGAAAAACTCTGTCTCTTCATATACAATAATTAAAAGGTGGGTTGTAGAGTTTAAAATGGGACGTACGAGCACTTGTGATGAGCCTCGCTCTGGACGTCCTGTGGAAGCCACAACTCCAGAGATCATTGAAAGACTTTGTCCCTTCATATACAATGATTAAAAGGTGGGTTGTAGAGTTTAAAATGGGACGTACGAGTACTAGTGATGAGCCTCGCTCTGGACGTTCTGTGGAAGTCACAACTACAGATATCATTGAAAGACTCTTTCCCTTCATATACAATGATTAAATGGTGGGTTGTAGAGTTTAAAATGGAACGTACGAGTACTAGTGATGAGCCTCGCTCTGTACGTCCTGTGGAAGTCACAACTACAGAGATCATTGAAAAACTCTGTCTCTTCATATACAATAATTAAATGGTGGGTTGTAGAGTTTAAAATGGGACGTACGAGCACTTGTGATGAGCCTCGCTCTGGACGTCCTGTGGAAGTCACAACTTCAGAGATCATTGAAAGACTCTGTCCCTTTATATACAATGATTAAAAGGTTGGTTGTAGAGTTTAAAATGGGACGTACGAGTACTAGTGATGGGCCTCGCTCTGGACGTCCTGTGGAAGTCACAACTACAGAGATCATTGAAAGACTCTGTCTCTTCATATACAATAATTAAAAGGTTGGTTGTAGAGTTTAAAATGGGACGTACGAGTACTAGTGATGGGCCTCGCTCTGGACGTCCTGTGGAAGTCACAACTACAGAGATCATTGAAAGACTCTGTCTCTTCATATGCAATAATTAAAAGGTGGGTTGTAGAGTTTAAAATGGGACGTACGAGTACTAGTGATGGGCCTCGCTCTGGACGTCCTGTGGAAGTCACAACTACAGAGATCATTGAAAGACTCTGTCCCTTCATATACAATGATTAAAAGGTGGGTTGTAGAGTTTAAAATGGGACGTACGAGTACTAGTGATAAGCCTCGCTCTTGACGTTCTGTGGAAGTTACAACTCCAGAGATCATTGAAAGACTCTGTCTCTTCATATGCAATGATTAAAAGGTGGGTTGTAGAGTTTAAAATGGGACGTACGAGTACTAGTGATGAGCCTCGCTCTGGACGTCCTGTGGAAATCACAACTCCAGAGATCATTGAAAGACTCTGTCTCTTCATATGCAATAATTAAAAGGTTGGTTGTAGAGTTTAAAATGTGACGTACGAGTACTAGTGATGAGCCTCGCTCTGGACGTGCTGTGGAAGTCACAACTACAGAGATCATTGAAAGACTCTGTCCCTTCATATACAATGATTAAAAGGTGGGTTGTAGAGTTTAAAATGGGACGTACGAGTTCTAGTGATGAGCCTCGCTCTGGACGTCCTGTGGAAGTCACAACTACAGAGATCATT